>JAXCHB010000069.1:9155000-9716795 GCA_036926305.1 Uropetala carovei
GTTTAACGCATTCTGCAAATATCACATCACTCCAATGAGTATGGATATCGTGACTCCCCAGCTTACATTTTACAATTTTCATAATTATTAAATATCAAATTAATTCCGATTAATTTTTATTGAACAAATAATTTGAGATATTTTCTATGAAGCAAATGTAAATGTTTTTTTCTTTGCAGTGGTACAAGGAAAATCAAGTGCTTAAAAGAAGAAGTTTAGCTCTTGCTCAAAAATTCATGAATGAATCACCAGAGGTGACAGTGGATCAGTTGGCAGATGAAATGAAAATGAGCTCCATATCAAGCCAAGAGAATGAAGAATTGGATGATCTAAAAAAAAGTCTGAAAGGTAAATGCACAGACTTTCAACTAAAGATGCTAACAAAAGGTTATCTGTACTTCAAAATCACAAGATATTTCTTTTCAGAATGTTTAATATGTGCTGAGTTTTTAATACAAAAAAATTTTAATATAACTTTGTTCTTTTATGTTGATTTTTATTATGTTTCTAACTTGCCATTTGAAGATTATTTTAGTATGAGTGAGACCATTTTTATTGTACATACTTAGTTTTGGAAATTAAGAATAGTAAAATACTGTAATAGTGAAGAGAGGTTAGTCATTTTGAACCATTGAATAAGTTCAGAAGCAATATACAATCCATAACATAGATCAGGGATGGAATGTGATTTTTGTGTTGCATGCCAAGAAAGTAATGTGAATCATCAGAATTTTTTGTGTACCATAACTTCACGCATTCTCTAAGGCAGTGGTTCTCAAACTTTCAATTGTCGCAGCTCCCTTGAATGTTATGCGGACCCCTTTAAATCAAAAATAGTAAAAATAATAAACTTTAATACAAATTCCTTTATTTTATATAAGTGTTAATAATTTTTATCACATTGTATTTCCTAAAATTTCCTGATGAAATTTCATTATTTGTGAATATTTTATATTTTGGCATTTCACCTATCATCTAAAGTAATTTTGTCTCCCCCTGGGAGGCCATGACCCATAGTTTGAGAAACACTACTCTAAGGGAACTTCATATATTATCAGATAATATAAGCTTATGCGTGTCAAGTAAAATTGCATGCAGACCACGTATTTGCCATCCTTGACATAAAAAATGAAATAAGAATTATGCTTTCGAGAACTTAATATGGATAGCTTCTATATTGTCCAGATGATGAAACAAAAACTGGATTCTGAGAAATTTCAATTTTCTGACAGATGGAGTATCCAAAGTAGAGGCACCCATTACGTCACCTTTTAGGAAGATTGGAGTCACTCGCGGAGGCAGTGAGGTGTTAGGAAAATTTAAAAAACTGAATTCGAAGGACGTTTTTTAGCCCATTGTAACATTTTTTTGCCCAAATTGTTGAAGAAATTTCTAGCAAAATAGGAGATGTTCAACATGGATGCAACAGATCTGGAAAATGAAATATTAATTATGTTGCAAAATGATATAGTTGAAAGCAAGATGTAACGATTCAAATTTTTGGAAACTTGTTTCATATTTTCCTTCCACTTATTTATGTGAATCGATATTTTTTAATATGAACCTAATTTAATCTAAAATCAGAAATGCACTCACCAATGAACATCTTAAAGATTGTTTACACCTCTTGGTTACAAGCCCAATTACCAATCACTGGCTAAATATATGCAGTGTAAATGCACCCATAATCATTTAAATGATGAATAAATTTAAATAAATTTAGCAATTATTTATTTTGTCGATTTTCATAAATGGTGTATAATAAATGCTTTCTTTACGGTTATTTTTGCATTTAGCTTAAAGTTATAATACCATGAAGTGTATGTTTAAAAAATTTAGTACCCCTCAAGACAATTTACAGAATGAATGTAGCCCTTGGCATAAAAAGTTTGGGCCCTACTGATCCAGAGTAACATTTCCTTTAGACTCCATTCTATTGCAAATGTATAAAAAATTTATTTTCAACTCATAAAACAAAAATAAATTAAGTCTGGGAATCTTACTTACATTCATTTAAACATCCTTCAATTTTAATAATGTGTTCAAAGTTGTAAATAGTATTTTTCTTCAAGTGACTTTAAACCCAATTTTATGTTAATTCAATTTTTTTATGATAAAAACAAATAATCTGAGAAATATACTGACATATATCACAGCTATTATTAAAACATCTGCTTCTATGATAATTCCAATTATCGAACTTGTTTAAAACTTTTTTTTTAATGCTTCATACATTATGGCAGACTTGAGCGAGACTGTTGGTAGGCTTCAATCAGAACTGAATGCCGCACGTCTAGAGGAATTTGAGGCACAAGAGGCAGCAGCTGCCTTGTCTGGTGAGCTGGAGGAGACAACAGCAGCGTGCAGGTTAGCGCAAGCAGAAGCTAAAAAGGCTCGCGAAGAGGTGGCCACGTTGAAAAAATCATTAGAAACAGTAAACGAAGAGGCCAAGTGTGAAGCAAAAAGGGCAGACGCAGCACTGAGGGACCGAAATACGATGGCTCATCAAAGTGCTCTTCTCCTTTCCCAAGCTCTTGAAGAAGACTACGAAGGGAAAGTGGCTTCGGCCCTAATGGAGATTGAAGCCCTCAAAAAGCAGCTCGAGGAAGACCGAATTGCTCACGAGAGGAAAATCAAAGAAATGGAGGTTTGTGAACAGGAAATGCTTATTATTTCTCCTGATCACTTCAAATTTTTATCGTTTAATCATAGTTATCACCTAAGTGGTGTTATAATATTTCCTTTTCATTAAATCGTCACCATTATCCAAATAAAGGAATCTAAAAATAAAATGACAAATCAATTCCATTATATATATGCGGTTCATCCATTATTAATAAAGTAAGTTAATTTTATGTATGTACATTTACAAACTTTATTTTCCTAAACCATATTCAAATTCTTCTATTTTTTTCATTCTAACCAACCTTACATAAATGTGTATAAATGCAATGAAACTCAATGTTTATCATTCATAATTTGATGTAAAGGAGAAACTGGAAGACAAGGATGCAGAAGCACGTTTAGAATTGGCAGAGGAGCAGCTTAAAGAAATGAGAAGCAGAGCAGAGAATGCTGAAAAACAGCTAGCAGTACTCGAACAAAGAGGTGAGTAGATTTTATGGTTTTCATTGTAATATTACAATGATTCTGATATTTGTGTAGTATTACATTATAACAAAGATGGTCATTATCTATGGAATTAAATGAAGAAATTATAAATAAAACAAAAATTGTGGAAGTATTTCTCTCAAAAGTATTCAAGTACTTCAATGTATCAATTTGGGATAACATTTTAAATCAAGTAAAGTTTAAAGAACAACTAACCATGACTGAACATATTAGATTTACAGCTATTTCATTTCATGCAATGAAATTTGCGGAATTATCAATGATTTTTTTAATTTCCTCTTATTTTACCAGTCGAGGAAATGGGAAGCGATCTGGAGAATGAGCAGAACAAAACAGAACAAACCCAATTACAACCTCCATCGTATCTTCCTCCTCCACCTCCCCCACCACCACCTCCTCCCCCACCTCCACCATTCCTCTCCCAGACAATCATACCACCACCTCCATCATTTGCATCTGATAGGCCTTGCAACCAACCAGCAACAGTTACTGATTGCGCTGATAATCAAAATGAAGGGGTCGACCCAACAAAAAACAAGCAAAACAATGCTACACAAGCAGGTAGTTAACGATCTTATTCTTAAAATTTAAAAAGAATTGAGTAAAATTAATTACCGAGTTAACCATTTTGTGATGTTGTGTCAACATTATTAATGAAAAACAAATCAAAGTAGATGATAATTTACAAAATGCCAAAGTTATAAAGAAAAAGAAAAGTGAATTTCATACGCAATTTCATTAGAAATAAAAGTTCAACCAATGTGGCATTTTATGTTATCACTTGCATTGCATAAACTTCATCTGCTTAATCTCTTTGATTCTAGAGTAAAATGATGTGATAAAATCAAGAAAATGATAATAAATTGCAGTCTAAGCTAAGTCTATATAAACCCATACATGAAAGTTAAATTTTGCTTACGGGATATTTTTATGCTAAGCTGCAGCCCCATGAATACTAAGACAATGGCTTATTCCACTTTTTCCTTACCACATGGTAGCCCTAAAGTTTATTTTTCAAATGTGGTTTACATATTTTAATCTTTGTTTCAGCTCCAGTTTTGGATGACATCATCAATCAAATAAAAGGAGGGCGGTTTACACTGAGGAATACAGAGGTAATATACTTGGTAGAAATATTTTATACTAACAAGTACAACTCTTGCCATATCATAAAATACTATCATATAATTAATAAATTTATATTATTTATTAGCATAATAAAGTAATAGCATATGTTTGAAAACTTTTCTGACAAAACGAAATATACCTAATGAAAATTGAAGAAAAATAATTTATCAAAGC
Source organism: Uropetala carovei (assembly GCA_036926305.1). Taxonomy (NCBI): domain Eukaryota; kingdom Metazoa; phylum Arthropoda; class Insecta; order Odonata; family Petaluridae; genus Uropetala; species Uropetala carovei. The sequence continues at coordinate 9,159,435 of JAXCHB010000069.1, forward strand.
AAATTTTGATTGCACTAAGATATACTTATAAACATTTTGATCATCTTAAAAGGGTTCAAATGAAAACAACTTATATTAAAACTGCAATTTTCATTGGTTTATGGCCAAATGTTATTCATTATTGATGCCTTAATTGTACACGAAATTACAATTAATCATTTATTTCACAAAGATTAACATTAAAGTTTCAATATGGAAGATCTTTCTCAATGAATCACTAAACATTATTCAAGGTCATGATATTAAGATTGTTGTCACAAGAAATTACCATTCCATAGTACTAGCACATTTATGCCGCGTATTAACCAGTTAAACATTTAAGAGATCGAATGAACATTTTATGAATAGAAAATTTACTTTCTGCCAATTTAAAATAAACTACTGACCAAGTCATAAGTCATGGATGTTGGAACATTCCCATGTATCTGTAATTCTTTAAATAATGTTCTCTATCAATTAAATGATTTTACGACATAGTGCAGTGAGATGGTCAATCTAACATTAAGTTCAGACGTATAGCATTATCATGTATTTTGATAACCATCTGTACCTTGGTTGAAAAATCCGTCATTTCCATACTGCAAACTATAAAGTTTAAACAAAATACATTTTATCTTTTTCTTAACGTACAATTACACCTGTAAACATAATGTAATAATGCAAACGATTCAATATAGAAAATTTTGAAAAAATATTAAATAATTTAGAAAAATTTTCCTTTAAACGAATTTTATACACCATATACGACGAAACAAAAATGTCATCGAACTGATTGCGATAACTGTTTTTCCATTTTACGAAGTTAACATTTTGTTTACATAATAAGTTGTAAGGCAAAATATAAACAACTTGCTTATGAACCAAATAACCTGTAAAAATTCAGCCACAAGACAGTCAATCTTTCAAACACCACTTAACCGCTACGAACGTTAATCATTTCTGCCATCTATCAACCATACCTCGAACTAATATCGAAACGATACATCGCTCGTGCTTTCTCTCGCGAAGTGTCAGATGAGCGGGTTAATCAATTTTGATAATGCTAATTTTGTGAAAAAGTATTATTAAAATTCTTTCAAACAATCTTTATTGGATTTTTTTTTCATTCTATGAAAATACTCATAATTCTCTCATTATATTAGGAGCCAAACAAATGCTAATAAAATTATCAGTAAATAAATAATTGTAATCATATCTCAGGCAACTCGTGAATAAGCTATGTAGTTTGGATTGGAATACACTATTTCCTATTTTCACTAAGGCAAAAAGGAATTTTATGAAGCAACTTTGAAGACATGATTTATATTTACAGAAGCGACAATTGAAATATATTGGAAAGGCCGAGGAAGAAGATGATAAACCTCCTGCTGTCAAGGAAATGCTTGGAATACTTGGAACCCTGAGACGAAGGCCTGGTCTGGCTGGTATAAGAAATGGTGCAGGGGAATGTCAAAAATCTAATGGACTAAACTGAAGCTGTTTTATTGTTCATGTTGTGTTTAAATCCTATGGATTTCAAATGATTCATAAAATGTTATTGATTTTTGTGAATTATTACTGTTATTATAATACATTTACTAATAGGTAAATGTTTTTAAATTGTTCAATTGAGATTTAAAAGGCCATGTGATTTAAATAAAAACCAAGTGCAAAAAATTCAGGCTCAAGGATAAGGACCAAAAGCCGCCTTTTTAATTACAATTCTTAATGCAGTTAAATTTCTATAGTCATGTATATATGTATTACCGTTTCATAATATATAATCTATATGAAAGAGTTCCTTAATTTGTACAAATATTTTATGTATGTATGATGAACAAAAAGTTGAAATAAATATAATTTATCAACATTTTACTAATGTGATCATTTAAAAAAGTAAATTGAAAGTTTATTTTCACCTTGTTATTGTTATTTCTTCTTACATAATAAAGAATTTTAAATTAGGGCTTTTTGTGCTATGTACACGAATCCAAACTTTAAAATGGTTCTGGTACTTATGGAAGACCATAATTACAGAGTGGGGTCAAAGTGTAATATATCCCCCCCTTATTTTTTTACAACAGTTACTATGCTATTGTTTATTTAGTTTGTGTTATTATGTATTGGGGATTTAACAATCAATAACGTTTTACCCTTCTAATATTTTGAGATAACCCTTTCACGTAAAACAAAAGCTTGCAAATCCATGACTGATCTGCCTGTGGCGACATTTACCCACTCAATCACCAAACAATGGGGAGGGATGGTTTTGTACCAGAGAGGCGAAGAGCACGATAGCACCCAGAGACAGCTACACCCGATATAAAAGGCATTATAATCTAAAGAGAAAGTGAGCCAAAGGCTTGCCAATATCCTCGGTTACTTGTAAATAAGTATTTTTTGACAATTTCTCATTTTCTTAGTTTGTTTTAATGTTTTTTCCAGGGAAGGGATTATCGCAAAATTATTTTTCAAAAGGGGTCCAGGATAACCCAGTAGTACTTCATTTTGTTTCATATGCTTGTTTATTTATGGTTGTCATGATATTTCCAAGAAATATGTATATGTTTTCTAGTGGCACCATTTTGAAGGGGGAGGGGGCAGGGGGGGGGGGGGGGGGTTATACTACACTTCCTCCCAGAGTGGTTCAAATGAAAATAGCAAAAATGAATCATTCTTTGTAAATATAAGTTTAATGTTAAATGCTTTACATGTGAAAGCAATTTTGCTTTAGTTGGTTTCCATGAGTTTAGTTTTTATTTAGTTGCCCACACGATACAGAGATATTGAAGATACAATATGTTTACATGAGAGGTCATTGGACTTTTTAATTCTTAAAACCTTTTGAAATACATCACAGAGTGGTAAATTTATATCATGAGAAAGGCCATTATAAAGGAGAGTGCATGGATTGATTGAAAACTTTCAAAATAAAGTGTACGGCTGTGAAGGTGCTGCTAAGCCTTGCTAGACTAACTAATGTCATGTCTGACAACATTTCTGCTATTGAAAAGCTAATTTGAGAAACCATCAAGGTGAAATAATTGAACAAGGATCTCATAACTAGCATCGGATCTGAAAGACTGGTGGTAAGAGTAGCTGCCAACGGATACTAAGGTCGCGGGTTCGAATCCCACATAGGACATGGATGTTTGTGTTCGTATGAGTTATATGTAAGATTGGACATCATTGCCTAAATATCGCTCATAATAAAGACGGATTATTATTATTATAATTAAACTGACCATGATGAGCTTGGATTCAGTCAAAGAAATGGCAAGGGATAATGCTAAAAAGTAAAGAGGTTCCCTAACCTAGATTTCATTAAATAGTTTTTATGGAATTATATGCTTAGAATAATGGGTGTCAGCATGGAGAACAAAAGGAAAAGCAGCTGGAATATCTCACAAAATATTAATATATCATTCATAATATTATAAGGCTAAATAAAATAAGAGTAAATATAAATATGTATTGCTGAAGTTGTACGGTAGAGCAAGCATGTCAAACTGGCCTTTGCTTCATTGCAGCCCAAATGGTAATTTTTATAACTAAATTGTTCAATATTCTATATAAATATTCTATTTTTGTGAAAAGGGACTTGATTTTTTCATGGTTATTTTGGCACAATAGAACTTGTTCTCTAAATTGTTTTTAATGGTGATACATATGACCAATCATCCAGATGAAGTCTATTTTGTAAACTCTGGCCCTCATTAAACAGCTGCAATCCTAATATGGCCCTTCTATAACATCCATCCTTTCAATGTGGCCCTGATGCCTCTTGAGTTTGACATGCCTGATGTAAAGGATGTAGGTCAAAGTGAAGTTGTATCTTTACTGCATATACTTCATGCCAACCCCAAGAAAAGTTTCTCCAGAGGCCATTAGCAGATTTGCAATATGGCCAAAAGTAGGCAATGGCCAAGGGGCAGCGGGGTTTTGGGAGACGGTAGGATTCCGCGGTGGTGGGATTTCAGGGCGATGGGATTTCGTGGTGGTCAGATTTGTATATTCATTCACCAAGTTACAAGACTGTCAATATAGTGTGTGAAGAAGAGGGCTTTCAGTATGTTTTTCAAAATGATGAAGGTTGAAGAAGATTACTTCGAAATTATGAAAGACTATTGATACCCACCTAAGGAAGCTTGTCAAGGTACTAACCATAAATACTCAGGAAAAGAACAGATTGTTCCTCTGGTATGATATATAAATTAAATCAATTTTTGTGAAATTTTTTACGGAGGCAGAAAAATAATTTGACCTAGGGGCAACAGGATTCCAAATTTGCCACTGACAAATGTACATGCATAGAATATAAATCGATATTGCAGTTCAAGGAGTACTTTCTCTCCATTAAAAACGACTGCAAACCAAAATTTTAACTGAAAAATCTGTTTATATTTTATTACATTTAAAGCTTTTACAAAAATATTAGCAATTATTTTCATTCGTGTTTATATCAGTCATATAGAAAATGTGATTTATTATAAGTTTTTAAGGTATACTGAGCACATTTACCCATACTAGGGACATAGTCATCCCATATTATCATTACAGTAAACATAATCATTTAGAAAACTCATAATGACCTGATCTAGGTATTAATGATCAAAAACTGTACCTGTAAATGGTGGATCTTTAAGAAGATGATTGTCCACTTTCATGAGAGTGTAATAAATGCATAATAACAAAATAGGATGTTTCATTAAATACAAAGCATCCTTTTCTTGTGAAAACAGCTTGTGCAGACATTTAAATTATCATATTCTAACTTACACCCATTGCATAGGGATCATGACCAATTCTTTCCATGAAAGCAGTCTGACCAGTGACAGATTGCTTCTTAAGTTTACCTCATGAAGTACATTCAGCCCGGCCATAACTAAAAAAACATCAACATTCTGAAACAGGAGTATTAGTTTGACATGATAGTTCAGTGGTAGAATATCTGACTGTCAAGTAGTAGATCCAGGTTTGATTTCCGGTCTTGGCAGAATATTTTTTCTTGATGTCAAATTTCTCTAGTACCTCAATAATGTTTAAAAATCAAGGTCTTATACAATAAAAGTTTTGAATAAAATAAGAATCTTAATAATAACTAGGTAATTTTATCTGAGAATGCATGGAAAAATCCCCTGACTTTACAAATTTATATATGTCACGTACAATTAAAGAAATTAGAGAGCTGGTCTAGTATGCGCCCAGTGCTCTAAGCTTCAGCAGGCACAAATCCTGTGAAACTACGATTTTTCTGAAGTTACCTGGCCTCCTGTGTGTGTGTGTGTGTATATGAACTTATGAGAACATGGCAAATAAAATGAGAACACAAAAATCAGCACTCCATCCTTCAGAAAGGACATTAAGCAGTTTGCCACACCCTTGGTTTTCTTCCTAAGGGTAGGATTACTCCAGCACCGGATTTTCCACCTCTCTCTTCTCTGTGTCCAGTGTTGAAGGCAATGGGAAACCACCACACCATTTGTTTGTATTCCTAATTGTAAGTCAGTAAAACCAACCTAAGGATAGAGAACAGTGCGGCAGCAAGGAATTCTCTGTTAATGAAATGATGGTGTGAGACTGGAGAAAGCACAATTCTATCATTATGAAATGTGTAAGATCAATTGTGCCATGAGAGCAGGCAGCAGTCATTGGCATGTGAATCCTGCGTATATGTCCACCCTAAGTTTATGAAAGGTGTTTTTATAAAGCTATATAGGTAAACTTGTAGGTCAGGTATGCAGCTCATTTGGAGTTCACGCTTTAGCATTTATTCCTTATTATCTACTTTTCATTTATTACCCTCAAGTCAATGTGTACATATCCTCAAAATAAAATAAACGATTTAGATTTTGTGCTAACACAGTTTCAATCAATGTTCCATTAACAATGTTGCTGCTAATGAATGGCTTGCCATTCATTCAAGCAATCCCTATAATAGAAATTTCTACTTACCAAATAAATTTTGCAGTCAATGCTAGTACCACTTATCCTTGGGCTCAAATATAGCTTCTACGTCATTGGCACTCTTCAGCTTTATGATCTTATACATAGTACATTCAATTCGGCAGTTTTGAATTGTCCTGGTTTATGACCTTCATGTAAAAACATCGACCCACTTGAAGTTACTTCATGCAATACAAATAGATCTCTGTTTTTAAATACTAATATAGGCGAAAATTAATTTTATGCTTAAATAAATATGGTATATATTTTAAAAGTAATATTATTTTTCCTAACCTTTTGCACTCTGATATTTTTTCCACTAGGTTTGGTAGTCTACTCGGACTTAAAACCCACCTAGAATTTAAATACCCATGATCTGGTAAATAATTGCATTTATTTGAATTTAAAACGATTTATTAGCAATTTTTACAATTTATTGTTAATATGTGCACGTAGTCCTTCATACTAATCCTTATAATTTTTCATAGTGTGATAATTTTTTAATCACTCACCAACATGAAGACCAGGTTTACGTTCACACGTCATTATATAAACTGTCTCCCTTCTTCCTCCTGGAATTTTTCTATAAATTCTGCTGCTGTCTGTGCCACTAACTGTGCCTTTCTCGGTAAGAGGAATAGACAATCTTTTTTGTGAAGTTATGCCACTCAGACCAGCAACTGGTTCAGAGAGCTACCTTCTTCAGAATCGGATGACTCACTGTAATCGTTATCAGTTGTTTGGTACAGTTCCTCCATATCAAAGTAAAATTCATCATTGGAACTTTGCAATTCACTCGCGATAATTCTGAAAAACTTTTTCATTGTGGTAAGATGGGCGATCCTTAGAAAAGGAAAAATAATCTGTGGTTGCATTCATCTTTCCGTTGCTTATATACCCTCGACTTACGAGTGCAAAAGGTTAAACATCTTTCTAATAATTGAAAAATGATGAAAATTAAATATTGTTAAGATGATGAGAGTATAATTTAAGTTTTACTACCATTCATTCCTCTTAGATGCTAGAACAAAATCAAGTAATTTTTACCCTTATATAAATATCCATTTGTAAACATCCACTCATTGTCTATGATATAAAAAGCCAAATTTCTTGGTTTACCACCTTGAGGCAAAGACACTGACCCATTTGAAGTTATTTCCTGCAGTGAAATTAGATCTCTTGGTTTTTTAAAATAATAATATAGACAAAAATTCTATCTTATACTTAAATAAATATGGTAGATATTTTAAAAGTCACGTTATTTTTCTTTTAAACACATTTCTAATAATATAAATCGATGGAATGAATGATCCAAAGATCCTTATGCAACAGGCATAAGCTGGAATGATGGGAATATCACCCGTTTCCACATTTCCCAACATTTCTAATAATTTAAAAATAAAAAATTATTAAGATTAAGTTGTACCACCATTCATCCCTCTTAGATACTAACACAGTCAAATCTCTCTAATCTGGCAAGATCAGGGAAAGATCTGAGCCGGATTAGGGAATTTTCCAGATTATGGCAGTTACATAACCCTTAATCCGAGCCATTCTCTTCACAATATTAAGTTTTGTAACATAGTAGATATGAAAATAAACAAGCAAACTGCACAACACATGCGCTTTATTTTATGGTAGTCTGTACCTTAAATGCTTAATTCTGATTCCAAAGTTGTACATAATTTTCGTATTCTTTCAAAATTTTTTAAGTTGTGATGGAATGGATATTGCTGAAGATAACTAAGAAAATCATTGTTTGCCATGTATACTGACATTTTCAGCATAATCTCAGTTTATTGATGCACTTATAAAACTAACAATTGAAAAACGCCACTTCGAAATCTACCCATTAAAGGTAATGCAAATTAAGTGTCAGTTATGAAAGAAAATTTTAAGTACAGATATTGACCGATTTTTATTTTTCCTGATAATATTCAAAAGTGTGGAAAGTAGATTGGAAAAATCTCAGAAATTCTCAACCATAAATATTATCTAAGGCTGGTTGGTTAATTAAGCAGTTTAGTGGCTTGGGGTAGCTTGGGATGTATCTTTTCAGGCTCACAATGGGCAATATTTTCTTCTTTACTTCATTTATTGGTCTTTTTAATAATCATATTTATCTATCGAAAAATTATGATTTTACACTGTTCTAACCAATTTCTAAAAAATATACGAAATGCAGCGATGGTGGACATTTATTTGCACTTACAAGCAACTCAACATTTTTATTTTTATTGAACTACATTTCCTATGCATTACAAGTCATTTTATTGTGCCCAGTCATGCCATTTCAAGTATTTGTAACTGCATCGCGAATGACCATTGAAAGTTATGTCCAAATGTGGTTCACGGAAATAATGCCAAACTCAGGAACTATACATGATTAGGGGAGTTGCCGGATTACAAAATTCCTGATTAGAGAGGTTTGACTGTACAAAATTAAGTAATTTGTTGGAGAGACAGAGAGAAAAGATAAGCAATTTTTTTAATTCTAAAAATGATGAATAATAAATCAAATGAAATTTACACATAGATATATACAGTGTGAACCATAAGTCATGCACCATAGGGATAAATGAATTATAACAGAAAATATATTGCTAAATCATAATTTATTATTTATTTAATTTACATGTGAACCATACGTCACCTGCCATCGTAAATTTTATTTTTTTTGTTGCAGTAAATAAAATGGCCAAAAAATTATCAAAAGACTAGCAGAAGTGCCCGTTGAATTTCAACAGATTTAGTGAATCTAAAACTTCGACCATGTAACATGTAAGCATCGTAAGAATAACATAGCACACAGCTTTAACCATCCAAAAAAACAAAAATGAAGAAAACTGGTCTGCATTTACCTAAATTATATAAATTTATGGGAAAATAATTACTGAATTAATCTTTCCCTCCCCCAATTTTTATTGCCATATAGCCTATGTTACCCGTAGGGTAAAATTATATACCTATGCAACGTTTCATGACGATATATTCAAAACCAAAACTGTAAGTATAACCAGCAAGAACACAATAAACAACAGAAAATGGATGAACAAAGGAACATATGAAATTAATTAATTTAATGAAAGACAAAAAATTAAATAGAGAATGTTTAAGAATCTCATAGTGAATATTATCCTCCGACCATTAGCTTGATTCTCTCGTCTATAAGTTCTGTTACGAGAAAATTGTTTATATCAACAATACTTTGGAAACAATGAAACGATTTATCCAAGCACAATTTGTGGAAAATCTACGTCTAATTATTTAAGTTACTTACATAATTTTAAAAAAAGCTTCCTTGGAGAACTCTACGCCACACAAAAATATCACTTAAAACTATATATAAGTAATATTTCAAATAAAATCAACAAATATTTTATTGACATGTAAACAAATCAAATTGCACACAAATTGAAAAATGATATTAATGAAAATTTTCCAATATAAATGCATTGGACTCTCAGCTTCGGCGGAAATAGGAGTTGTCACAGCAGATTATAATTGGCATTGTCATAAAACTGAAAAAAATCACGCATTTTTCTGATTCTAAACGCATTTTTATGCTAATTCGGTTAGGATTCGGATTCTGTCTTCAATAAAAATAAACTTTGTTCTATTCTTCATAGAACCATTTAAGTCTCAAGTTCGTTCCATGTTTCTAAGTAATTTTAAAATTCAAATGAAAAATAAGCTGCACTCATCCATATGTTATTTAAATGAAGAAAATGAAAAAAGAAAAAAAATTTTAAAATTAGAAAGGACAATCAAATCAGTATAAAAACCTGACTGCACCACTTAACTCTTTATTCCGGTTAAAATGACACCTTCCTTGTTTCTACATGCCGTAGTTGCTGCGCTATAAAAAAATACATACATCATACACTTTTCTTTATAGATATGTATAGATGAAAGAGTTACCTTAAGTGTTCATGTATGGTGTACCAGGTGCTACACACTATCAGTTGTGGAAGAATTTAAGAAGCAGAATCCACACCTGCCTTCAATAGATCAGTCAACTGTTAGATGACTAATTAATCATTTTAAAGGTACTGGAAGTGTTGCTGATCGCTCTCAAAGTGGAAGACCAAAAAGCATAACTGATCCAGAAACATTGACAATAGTCTTGGCACAGCTTATAAACTGTCCAAAAAAATCAACAAGGAAGCTAAGTCAACAGACAGGAGTTAGCCATATTTCTGTTGTGTATTCTTTAAAAAAAGTTTTCATCTGTAAAAAGTTCATCTCATTCAGGATCTGCCCAGTGACGACACAGATCGTCAACAAGTTTTATGAAAGGTTTTTGCGATATGAAAATCTATCAATCTTCTTCAGTGATAAGGCCATATTTTACTTAAATGGTCAAGTCAATAGACACAACTGTCGCTAACAGTAAGACAGTAATCCTCACTGGGTGGAAGCTACTCACGTGCAAAACAATCCATGGATTATGGTATGGGCTGGAATATGGGGAGATCAAATAATCTGCCCTTATTTCTTTGATGGTAATGTCACAGGAGAAACATGCTTGCATAAGCTACAGATTTTCTTAATGGATTTTCTGGATGGTGTTCCATTACAACAGAGGAACAACTTGCTCTTTCAACAAGACGTGGCACCGCCACCTTTTGCATTGATTGTGCACAAATTTCTAAACAGACAGTTTCCCAAAAATGGATTGGACGATGAGGTCCTGTTGAATGACCACCCAGGTCACCAGACCTCACACCTCTCAATTTCTTCCTTTGGAGTCATTTGAAGTCTGTTGCCTACCAGAAGCATCGAAGAAACATTCAAGGACTTAAGAAATCAAATTGGAATGCAGTAAAATTACAAAAGAAGCGCTTCTACGTGTTCAGGCATCATACATCAACAGAGTTCGAAAGTGTTTACAAGTTGGTGGTAGTCATTTCGAATATACTTTAAATTAAATAACTAATAAATTATGTAAATTAAATAAATTATGATTTTGCAATATGTACTATTTTAATTCATCTATCCCTATGATGTGCAACTTATGGTTCACACTGTACAACCTATGAAAAATAATGGAATCTTTTGAAATATTGTGTTAACAAAGCTTAATACAGGTGTCTTCCGCTTTACGAAGGGGTTATGATCCACAAAATCATCCTTATATAAAAAATTCGGAGGTACAGTAAAACCCCCAAATGCGTGGGGATTACGTTCCTGAAAACATCGCAAATTTGGAATCCGCATAAATAGAAGCAAAGGCCTTATAAGAAAGTAAGGGTTAGGTTTGCAGCTCTCCGTTATTTTTACAACAATAAATGATGAAAAGGTAAGCTAAAAGTGGTTTTGAACCAATACAATGTGGAATTTAAATCTGCAGTAGCCGTACAGTTTATGGCATACTGCCTGCCCACTGATGCCGCACTCTGGCCACTAACAAGTTCATTTAGCAACTCAATTTTCTCACTTAAAGTTAACGTCTTCTTTTGGTTTCTGCTTTCTGTATTATCACTTGCTTTTCTCCTGGTATACATTTTCGAAAAACGGGGTCACAGCGTGATAAAAAATACCTCGCGGATGGGGAAATTCATTTGTTTAGTGCTTTTTCTCTTCACTTCAAAGATGACAGCAGTAGTCGAAAACCCCGCGAAACTTCAGAGCACGCGAATTTGGAAGCCGTGAATTTGGGGGTTTTACTGTAGTTTTCTGTTATTCTTATGGGAAAAAATCAGTTTGGTTCCTCGAATGTTAGTACCCAAAGGCTTGAAAGAAAAAAGAATTTATAAAGGACAAAGTAAAATGTGTACATGGCATTAGAATAATATGAAAAACTTTCAATAAAATAAAAAATACAGTGCAAGTACAAAATAAAATTCTATAGCACTTACCTTTATAAAGAAAACGTTTTCGCGCAGGAAAGTAATGTGCAAGTTGGTAGACGATCTACATCTAGTTGGTGAAAGAGGAAGGGGAGGTAACGGAGGCAGGAGAGTCGGGAGATGAGTCAGCTGGTTCGGGTGGAGGTAACGCTTCAATGGAGGCAGATGTCGAGGGTTTAAAAAACTGACGAAAGAAAGTTGCCATAAATTATAAATTAATAAATAAAAGACAGCCATCACTTCAAAAAAGTAAGAAATTTTATTCACATAGAAAGCATAACAACACATGATTAAGTGGATGTCATTGTAATAGGTGCAAAAACCGACTAGACTTGATATTCCTCATCAGCAAAAACTCTAGTCAAAAGTAAATTCTCAAAAATCTTTTGTATAGTCAAATCTTACAAGTTATCCCACTAATTTTTTGATCGATTAATAAAATTTTGATCGAATTAAGTTATATGTTTAGTAACAATAAATTCTCTAAATAGGAAGTAGAAAAATAGCACATGATGCTCTGAAAAAGAGCATAAAAACAAAGGGCACTTTTATAATATTAAAATAAGAAGTTCCCATATTGTAAAAACCTACGTGGAAAATGGGTAAGAATATGTCACTGTATATTCCACACAATGATAAGCCATTGTGCACCTTTTTCGATGCAAATACCATAGCACTTGTAAGAAATGTAGCCTTGCATAACCATAAGCCTTCATACAATTGGTCTTTGAACACATACTTTTGATACAAAGCGAAATTGCAATCAAAATGGCCGACCAGTCATACAGCAATTTTTTTTTAACCAACCAACAAAAAGCTTCAATTCTTGGCAGATGTCTCGTCTGTCACGAAAGCTTTTACTCGGGCAATTGCATGCTCAAAACGATCAGCGCGAAGAATAAGTACTCGGCGGTATGGCACCATTTCTGCATCACCCTCAGCCCAACGGCCCCCAAGCCCTGAGCCAGCCTCATCCTTCACACAAAACTCGAAACTATAGTCAGCTTCCTGCATTTTTATAACAAATATTACACAAAATTAATTTAAAGACCAGCATCAAGATATAGGAATGAACAAATGTGACAACACCCACCTCGTAGATCACTTCCTCTTCGGGATTAGACCAAACAAGGCTTGGATCTTCGACTACTGGTTTGCCTTTATTGCCCTTCTTCTTGCGGGCCTTTTTCTGAGACTTGGCATCCATTTTATACAACTTGCAAATGAGAATGTAGTAGGAAAAATCAAATGGCATCCTCTTTTCGTGTGCCCTCTTTATTTCTTTGCTGTGAATTGATCAATGGAATCCATGAACAAAGCACATAAAAGCCACAAATACACTCACTTTGTCTGCAGGAGAAATGCATGGATAATTAAAAGACATGAAAATATTATTTTAGGATATTCAACCATGGTTGCTGGGGTACAACTGTAACATCATTTGAATGTGAAAAATATATTTAAGACACTGTCACTCACTTTCATACACTACTACACAATAAATCAAGTGATTTTGTCTTTTAAAAAATCTGATATGTCCAGCACATGGCATTCTCAATATAGAGCAATAAATGTGATTGCTCTTGTCATCAGCGTCCTCAAGAATAATTATCAGCAATTACACTCGTGAATAATTTAAAAACAATTTCAATAGCCTTTATTTAAAAAAACAATAAGCAAAGAAAATTGTTAGCTGTTTCTTGGATAACAAAATGATGTGCAATAAAAATTAGTTATGCAATGCAATCAACAATTAGAAATTTTTACCAAAACAACAGAAACAATGGCAACACTTACTGATTTGACATAAATTTACAAGAAAAACCAAAATATCTCTTAAAGCATTGGTTTTATGAAAAAATATTTCAAACAAAAATTGTAGAAAATAACAATGTCTATAACTCTAAAATAACAAATATTTACAAAGTTGAGTTTAAAAAAAGATATTTGAAAAAAAAAGGATAAAAAACAAGAATAAACTACTTCCGGCTGAGCAGTTTTAGCCAAAACCTTTTCAGATCTTCATTTGCTAATAAAAACCTTAAGTATCTGATTATTAGTTTTTGAATTAAAGCACCCACAAAATATTGTCACATACACAAACACACAGACATCGCGACAATAGTCAAAATGTATTCAGGAGACCTCTTAATGTATTTCTGTTGAAATCTCGAATTAGATTTTTTCACAAATACAATACTTTTTCCTATACTACGTATGAAGAAAGAAATAAATGCATTAATCATTCTCACCTATGAAAGCGTATGCATAAACAAACACAAAAACACAGTTATGAATAACGACCAAGGTGCCATTCCCTACTCAACCATATACATATTAATGGTCGGACCTTTCCCCCTGCACCATCCTTTCGCTTTTATCCTGACCAGATAAATACCCAAGACACGACACATACAAATCAGTCTACATTAACTGGTGATTATGATGATGAGAGCTTAGCTCTCGAAATACGTATTTAATTTCACTAGTTTACAGTAACCAGAGAAGTGCATGTGGCCTTGAGTGTGTTCTTCTTTAGTTTTCATTGTATTTTGAGTTAGCAGCCGTTTGTGTGACAACGGGTCATTTGGAGGTCATCATCCTGCAATTCGTCTTACGATGAATTGACCCACGACGAATTGATGCTCAATGAATTTGTCTTGCTACGAACTGCCACGCAATGAATTGATGGACGAAAAATTGACGCACGATCAACTGAGTAAGTCGAAGTTGACGTAGAGCCTACATATCCAGTGCCCCCAAATATACCGTATATACCCGAATATAAGACGACTCTGATTATAAGACGACCCACCTAATAAAAGGAAAAAATTTATTATGCACACAATGACAGAGGTTTATTATACCATTGACTAATAAACATTGAACCAATTGAAATAAGCAATTTTGTAGTGTTAGTTGGCATATACAGTTGCTTTCCTTCAAGTGTCTATAAATGACTGCTTTTAAATCCTTACAGGACCTAATATAAAGGCACCGTCAATGCATTTATTTAGATTATCAATGAAGAGAAGATAACAATAACGCTCTTATTTCGTCTATTTGAATGTTTAATTGGCATTAAATGAATCTGAGGCAACAATGAGTCTCCTTGGCAACGCCTGTAATGAGTACGAAAAATCTGCAAAATTTCGAAAAAGAATGCGTATTTCCGAAAAATTTGACCGTGTAACGTGTAAACATCGCAAGAATAAGATAGTATAGAGCTTTAGTCATCGAATAAAGCAAAAAAGAAGAAAATCATTTCATATTTACGTATTTTAATGAATGAAGGAAAAAAACCTTGCACTCTGAAAAATCGAAAATCCCGTGTAAACTTATGGGAAAATATAATTGTCTCCTGGATTCGAACCTGGTACACTTTAGCAAATGAAAATATTTTTTCAGGGACCTCATAGCCAGTAGAAACAAAATGCCGTTTACTGCATATCTTTTACGATGAACGGTGTGACCTAGTGTGTGTTTGGCATCCTTTTCTGAGGAGTGCCTATGAATTTGCTTTCCAAAATTTCAATCAAAGTTTTCTATTTTTGGTATAAAAACCACCCCAAATGGCCAACGGTAATTCTTCTACTTCTGACTATGGTGTAAATTATAGTTCGGGTAGTGAATTTTGAAGTAGAAGACGAGGTTTTCCCGGGAACGAGTTCCTCTGCAGAACCTCGCAGAGGTTTATAATATGAGCCAGCTATTGTTGTTAGTGATATTTCGGATGACAAAATTAGTACAGTAAAACCTCGATTATCCGGCCCTCGATTAACCGGACCCCGCTTTAACCGGCCGGTTGGCCGTGATGATGTTTTCATCAGCGGCACCCTATTGTGTTATTTTTTCCGGCTAATTTGAAAATAAATGGAATTAAACATTTTGCCTTTTGGTATTATATGTAATTTTAAAAAAATGGTAATTGAATTTTAGACTACATTCGTGTCAATAAAGCTGCCGGTAAGACAATTTTCATAAATATATGGCGCATTAGTAGATAGTAAGGAAGCATGGAATCCGATGAATCTGTTACTCATTTTAATTTGGAGTCGTAATGGGATATCTGAGAAGGAAGCGACAGTGTAGCAGGGAAAATGAATATGCCCACTGAGATTTGTTGTGTTTCATTGATACAATGTTGCTTACGCTCACAGTCAAAGTGATGAATCGGTCTGAGAGGTGCTGTTTATCCTCTGTTTATCTGATGAAAGGTGATATGGCCTTGTTGCAAAGCAAATGAAAATTGAGTTTCTTTAAGCCTGCCTCACATTCCCAGTGCATATCTCAAGAACTCAGCTGTCAACTTCAAAAGACGTAACCTCATCAGACTCTTTCGTGGATTTCGGTGCTCAACAAGTAATTTCCATACCACTCCCGATTCGCATTCACTCTCGGATAGCGATTCTGATTGATTGGTAAGTTCATTTTTTATACACTGCTTTTATAAGCCGCGACTTTGAAAGAGATTTCCTGCCATGCACCATGGAAAATGCAATTGTTTCATTTCTGAATTTTTTTCGTATTTACAATGACTTTTGTCTCAAAAACGAATATTTTGATGGCTGAATCAATATTGCTGTGTTGAAAGTTTCAGAGAGTTAGAAAATGAAATGTTGATAGCAGCAAATAATCAACAGTTTATACGTAAAAAATTACGAATTTTATGTGAAAAGGAATCAGATGTATGCGTTATGTTGAAGTAACACTAGCAAATAAGCTGATAAAGTCGTCGTAATTATTAAATAATCGTTCCAGCGTAAAATAAAATTTTTTGGTGTCATTTCCATTAAGGCGGTCAATATCGATTTCCCCCCGGATTAACCGGATTCTCAGATTATCCGGCCGACCCTCTGCCCTATATAGGCTGGTTAATCGAGGTTTTACTGTATATATGCGGTCAATGCAGAAAATGCTTTTTTGGGTGAAGAAATGGAAGAAAATATCCAGTGGAGCGATTCACTGTAGTCCATAATAGTCAAAGAATTTACTGAGAAACATGGGCCCACCGTGGAAATGAACATAGATGTAGACCCTATTGACTTTTTTCGACTTATTGTGTGCTCAGTGTGCAATTGAAGGATAAAGGCATCAAAGGGAGGGAGTGTAGAAAGTTCCTTCGGTGTAAATCTTTGTAAAAAATCTGGATGTTACATCAGATATCACTCTGAAATTATGAATGAATGACTTTATGGTAAGTATTGATTAAAACAACTTATTATTTCTCAATAAATATATTTAAATTGTGAATGTATAATTATTTTATTTATGCTTCCAAAAATTGGTGATCATCTTGGATTTTTTTAGACTTTTGGAGTCAGCAGACGTGCGGTATCTTTGGTTGTGTGAGGGTTAAAATGTTATTATTGCTTTTAGTCTACATTACACCCCTACCTACTAACAAGAAAATCCTTACCCTCTCAATAGTGATATTGCCTTAGTTATAAATGATAGGTCATAGATCCTATGTGATTGGCTTAAGCCGGAATTTAAGAATAATTTGAGAAGATAGGGGTTTCTCTACCTTAGCTTGCCTGACACCAACAAAGGAACACCCACATTCTGAAATGAAAGCTACGAGTTCATCGGTAGAATATAAACCCAGCAGGTGGAATACCTGGGTCATGGCAGAATATTTCTCCTGATTTCAAATTATTCCCATGCATGATTGTGGAATTTTGGACCATGATTCACCATTGATGTTGACTGCATTGTTGATTTTGGCATTGTATCAGAATTATTTTATTGTTGATCTTCCTCAACCATATGTTTCATTCATTAACTTGGAGGTGACTTTGCAGAGACACATCAATTTGAACATTAATGTCTTAACACCTTGGTCCACCAGCTGGATCAAACAGGAACACGACTTTGATTTCTTGTGAAAAATCACAGATTTGGAAGGTGGCCTGGAGCATTACCCAGAAGCAGGAGAATATTAAAATCCAAATTCTCATGACAATAATCATATGATTCACTATACATTGGCACACTGACGTAATCATTATATATAGGTTGCAATACAAGTCTTCGGATTAGAATATCAGATCACAGGAAGCTGGCTATTCAAATTCTAAGAGATACCAAAGAAAAGGTTTTAGCTTGTAATTACCTTCTGCATTCCCACCTAACACCAATGGGCTGTAGTAATCCTTGGCAGCATTGAAACGAGGGGTAGACTTTTCTTATCTGGTAACATATGTTCTGTAAGGCATAAATTTCCAATAAAGGCCATTGTCATTCTCATTTACAAATTTGCTTTGGGTGATTTCTGCCACCTTCAATTCTTTCCTTCAAGATTTTTGCAAAAGTTTCAACTTTTATACCTGCAACCTCAGTTTGCTTCTTTTATTTGACCTTTCAAACCATCAATGAACTGTTTGGAATGCTATGGTGCCATAGGTTTGGCCAAATTCTTGTTTGAAATCTTCAAAATGAGATCAAACATTCTTTTGAATAACCAAGAAAGAAAGTGGCATATTATGTTAATACTTATGCCCCATCCAAATTCTCAGTCTTCTTTCTAAATCCTCCATGAACTTAGGCCAACATTTCATCACTTTAGTTACATTCAGAGGCATCACATTCTTATAATTTTCTTCAATTTTTTCTGCATTCTCAGTGTTCTGTGCCCATTTGCCTAGGCACATGTGAACACTGTTGACTGTTTCCTTACCATGTTTATAATCCTTTTTTTTGTTCTCTTATTTTCATGAACACTGTTTGCACTCAAGATTTAGAGTTTATACTTTAAAAATTCAAGAAGAAATTTCAACTAACTGATGAAATAAATTTGTATTCACTCCACAATTGTAGTGATTATTGCACAATCATGCATGCCTGAGACAAAATGGCTGACCCACAGGATTATTTGATTCAACACATATCTACTATAATAATTACGAGTGTCTGTCTGTAAACTATTGACTTTGAAGCTTAATAATATCTTGCAAACGACTGAACCGAATTTGATGAAATTTTCAGGACAGCATTGTGATATAATAAAAAAACATATTAATGTATCGAACTCGAGATCAAAGACCCGGATTCAACTCCAGAGGACAATTTCCATTTCCCATAAGGTTACACGTAAAAATCGGCTTTACGACGTGCAGGCTTTCATTCTTTTTTAGATTAAAATTAGAAATAATTAACCTACAATCTTCGGATACGATACTTTTTTGAAGAAAACATTACAAAGTTTCTTATTCTGATCGTCTTTTTCAGCATACGGTTCAAAATTGTTCATATTAAACGTTTAATTCACATATTTTTAGAAAATTTTGCCATTTTAATGGGATGTTGCCTTGCCTACCAATCCCATTGTTAGACCTCGATAACATACTTTTATTTCAATCTTTATTATGAGTGTAAGCCGTTATAAAAGAGCGGGAAATTCAAGAAATATATACGACAAAATGTATACGATATATTCTTTTATTCTTTTACTAGATTTGCTTCCAACATAGAATAATGATTTTATCATTTCTAACCCAAAACTAAAATATAAATGAAAAACATTCGCAATTATATTGCTTATTAACGTTTCGTAGTCTATTTACGTAACTGTTTACCGGTTGTTTACTTAACGACGACGAAGAAAGTGTGTAGATACAACTTTTTGGCATATTTACGAAAAGGGGAAAAGTTTTATCTGATAATCGTACATTTACCAAAAATTCTGTTATTAAAGAACTATTACTAAATCACTAAAATAAAGCTTTTTCTATTAAATACATTTCATGTTTCATTCTTCCCGTCATTTTTGACGGGTTAACGCCTAGTATTTATCATAAAATGTTCCTACGAATACAAATTGCTTACAAGCAAAAATGTGTACATAGAACACATGCAAATCAGGGAATGCCTGTACTAAAGAAAGCATAAAGGAAAAAAAATGTTTACCTCAGACTTTCAAGAAGAGGAACAGCTATTTGCACTGGAATGTTAATGAATCGTTCAGCGATTAGAAGGCCAACATTATGTTGTGGCCCACTTGACTGCACCAAAGTACGCACCAACTCTTTGGTTTCTTCACTCCCATGCTCCTCACACAATTCCAAAAGTAGTGATCTAAGCTGACGAATACATTCTAGTTCCTATTGAGAACAAAATCATTGTAATAGTTAGATAATGGTGATACCAAAATGGTCCATCTATATCATACTATACATGGTGAAGTGACACTTTGTTTACATAATTGGCATAGTTATTAAAAGTGATATAGTCTAAGAAGTTAGTAAAGAAAATTTCATTTTGCCTTATTTAATATTTTAAAATAAATAACTTTTAACTTAATTCTATTTTAATTATAATTAACGTAATACTTTCTATTAGATTCTTTGTAATCATCATTTAAAAATATCATCTGCATTATTACTTTCTCCATACGTAGTAATGGGAAAGTATTGTATTCATGAAAAAAATCGACTTCAAGATTTCAACAGAAATACATGTTTTGAGGTCCCTAGAACACGTTTAGACTATTTTCGGAATGATGTCTGTGTGTGTGTATGTTAGTGTGGGCGCTCTTAACTCAAAACGTACGTGCCATATCGTTACCAAACTTCATATCTAACACTTTAGCATGAGCACAAAGAACTGATTAGTTTTTGGACAATAACGGATAATCAGAAGTCGCGGTTTATTCGAAACCCGATTTGGTTTTTGCGATATTTCTTGGTTTAAATATCATTATTGTATTTACAATTCTAAACAAAAGTTATAGAGAATGTAATTTCCTACAACTTTCATTTGAAACAATTTTCTATTGTAGCTATCGTTTAGGAGTTATTTATAAATAACTGGTTTTTCGGTTTCCGTTAAATATCTCCTTAAAAACATCTTTATTGGTAATCTTCGTAAGGACCAAAGGTGTAGAGAATAATATTTCTTCCAAGTTTTGTTTGAAACTAATTTTCGTAGAACCATCCATTTCGTATATATTTCGCTTTTTCTTAATACCAGCCTACAGCGCCAACACCATGTAGCGGTGAATTCTGTAAACATTCAAAATATACGTAATTTACAGCAACGACGTGTCTTCTTTTACGATACGAAATAATAATTTTGCCTTATAATGCTACTCATAATAATTTAAATATCTATACCCCAAATATGGAGAAAGTCATGTGTTGGCCACATCAGATTTTTTTTAATATAATGATTGAACTTAATTGTTATAATGTTCAGTATACATTGACATTTGATTTAAATATCAATAATTCTATTTTATTTTGATTTATTTATAATGAAAGTAATAATACCTTATAAAAATCCAATGTTATAATCACTTCGCTTGTAAATAGAAACCTACTGTAAAAATCTGCTCACTTGCAATAATTTTTTAATAAAAATTTCATTATGTTCAAAAAGCTGTAATGTTGTCCTATCGTTTATCAGTGATTGAATAGTGTAATGGAATATGCATTTTTTCATCTATTAAAATACAGGTGAGCCCCGCTTAACGTGGGGGATGCATTCCTGAGGTCTCCGTGTAAAGTGAAAATCCGTGTACGCTGGGGCATTATAACCTTTAGGTGCCCAGAGGGAAATAATTTCCCAAATGGTATTTTTGGACCCACATTCAATGTAAAACATATTTCTACCAGTCTTTTAGAACGTAATTTATTAAACAAACTATAAAATTACCTAGTAAACAGTAAGACAAAAAAGCTTTTTAGCGGTAAACGTATGTAATTTCAAAATATTTCTCAGAACACCTAAGAAGTTTTATTTTAAAAAGAGTCCAGGGACGACTGTTTAGCTTTTTTTGCTTATTACGTAAAACTTGTCGGTAGCATTCAAATAGTCCGTCGCAGACCCGCTTCACGGCACTCACTGATCGACGATGCTCTTGCAGCTCTGCTTATAGATCAAACCCATAGTAGTATATGTTGGGTTTTCTGCAATTTATATATCATTATATACAGTGAAGAGCTGAAGCCAGCTCTCACTGACTCACACGAGCCTGTTGTTAATTTTTCTCAGAATTTGCGAGCCGGTTGTTAAATTTTTAGAAAATATGAAAATTTATTGATTTTTCCTTTCAAGCACATTTTGCCCTATCTGATAGTCAATTACAGGCAGTGTATGAAATGGAATATATTATGAACAGAACACTTGTTAAGCTAGAGGTACAGTATTACTAAAATAGAGCGATCTGGTGCCCCTGGCATATAGGCCTCCTGCCACTGTTATCCAAATTTCCTAACCCCCTTTTTTTTTAGAGAGCCGGTTCTTAATTTTTTCCCAGCTCATCACTGATTATATATTATTATACATTATATGCATTCAAACATTAAGATCCATCCATGCGTACCACATGTTTATTATAAGTAGATCAAAAGTACATAATTTTTTGTGTAGCGTTATTGTTTTATTATTATTTATAATGACATCATACTACGGTAAATTAACATTGTAATAAAGTAATTGTCAAAAATTATAGATTTAAAAAATATAAATCATCAAAAACATTCTTTATGATCCAATGATGCAAAAAAAAACATGAAGCGTGAATCATATTTCTATTTCCGTTTTTCAAATGTTTTCCACCTTAGGAGAATATTTTTCATGTTAAACCCGTGAAATTTATAGAGAAAAGAGTGAAACTGGCCACCAGACGATGCAATATTATGCAACACTGCTGAAATATCACAATATTTAGGATACTTGAGGAAATCATAAGATATTAGACTGCGGTTGCACTGTGCATATCTATATAAAAAAATTTAATTTGAAATAAAATCTGCGGGGCCGCATTAAGCGGGGCTCACCTGTACTTTTTTCATGCCAATTAATAAATTGAGGAGAAGAATATTATGACCCTATTTATATTAATTTAATTTTACAAATGTTCCACACAAAAGCTTTTACCTTCATGGTATTAAAAGTAATATTTCTTGATTTTAAACTCTTTGTGAGTCTCCCTTGTTAAGAACCCTTGCTCTAGGTAATTTAATTACCTAAATTTTATACAAAACATTATTTTATGGAAAAGTGCTGTAAAGATACATTTGCTAACACTATACAATTGAGGCTGTCTTGTTGGTTTATGTAAAAGGATATCCAGGAGAAAACTAAAATTATTCTTTCAATACGCTGATGTATGTTAGATATGTACAGGCGACGCCCAAAATTCGACAGGGATGCATTCCTGAAAACGTGGTTGAATCTCGAACAGTCGAATGTCGAGTGCGGTTTTCCCAAAAAAGTACGTTATTATTGGGAGATGCATTCCAGCATCTCCGAAGAAAATTATTTAGCTCCATCTCAATCTCATATTACATAAAGTTAAAATAACATTACTAACGTGCTAAGAAAACAATATTAAATCACTAAAAAGCATAAAATAATGTAAGACTAAAGATAAACGACTTATATAAAAATATTTTCATACCTGAAATCTTTTTCAACTGTGCTTACGGGATTTGGTTTATTAATTGAGAAGTTGTAAAAATTTTCTTGGGGATTGGTTAAAATAGTTTCAACCCTTCAGCTCCAACAATATTTTTTTTCTTAGAAAAAGTAATAAGGGAAAAGCAAACATCCTGAACCGCAGTGACGCCTGCTGCACTGGTTGACATGAGCACAGACGAAAATGAACTATCATGAATTTCTCTTTTGCTCGAAATTACTTTTTGAAACATTTTCTTTCTGTAAATTTTATTTCAGTTTCTTTTAAACATAAATTTGAAGAATCAACTGAGAGAATGCGACTCCAAACCCCGAATTGAATGCAAATTGCACTCCCCAAAGATTTCATTAGTTCTTCTGCTTGTAAACAAGAAAGATGTTCTGACAGTAAAAGAAATCTAATAATCAGAGACTCTACAGAGATAAATTCTTAGTCTGCTGGCAGGTAAAGATGTGGGAGTTAGCTGATGGACATAACCAAAACAGTAGAAGTGGTATCACTGAAAATTCATCAGTAGATGCTTTTATAAGTACATCCTAAAAATATTCCTTTTGATTTCATGAAAAATCCGATTGATTCTTCGAACGGGATCACAGAAACTTATGTAATTATATGTAGCTCCAAATTCAACCGATTGGCTCGGTCGAATAGGCGAGCATCGACCGGTCGAAAGTCGAGTTAAGGTTACAATGTATAATGGTCGAAATCTCAAATTAGTTTAATGTCAAACGGTCGAATCTCGGGCGTCGCCTGTATAATAGAATATTTGGCTATTCTTTCTTAAATGCCAGACACACTGGGTAACCTGCGACAGTGGCACTGAAACTCATGAGAAAGCAATGAGAAAATGTAGTACGTAGTAACCGAGTATTATGAAATCCCCCTGGTTGGATTTGAGGGATACGGTTTCAGGTTCTCTGAGTTTTCTACAGGTAGGGTTTTAGGTTGACTTTATTACGTGTTCTCTAGGTTCCCCACAGGTTGGGTTGGGTAAAGTTTTAGCTTGTTTTATTCAGCATTACTGTCTCACATAAGCATTCAAATTGTGTGTGAATTACGGATTTCTTGGCACCACAAAATGTATTTTCTGGTCACTTTCGATGCCAACAGGTGGTCTCCTGTGTTTGTCACTTAAGGAAGAATCTCTGAATATTTAATACTTTTAAGTTCAGCCAAACCTAATTTCAATTTATAATCAAATTATTCAACCATATATCATTTTAATATTAATCATCATTAAATTATTTATTCAGCCCTACCTTCTTTTCAGTTAAGTTGACCACAGTTGTAATTCCAAAGACATCATTGCTATCCATGTCGTCATTGCCTTCATCATCACTGTCTTCATCAACTTCACTTTGCTAGAAATATAAATCTCTTGTTAAGTTTAGAAAGGCATTTTATGCAAGTATAAAATGTAACTGGCTAAAGTGATGAGTTTGAATGAAACATCAATGGACTTTGAGTTTAAATCAATAATACATACAACAAGTTCAATTCAACTCAAAGTGAAAATTGGTATTAATTAATTTAAACATTTACAACAATAAAAAGTTTTCTGATTAAGGCATGGCCAAACTGAGAAACTATTGTACACACATTGTTCCCTCTACTTATTGCAACTCATTAAATCATTTTAATATGAATTCCTATCACTAACAAACTGACAACAAACTGATTTTTTTAACTCCAAACATGAATAATTTAGGTTTTAGAGTACAAAATACCCTGACTAAAGCAAACACTTCTACTCTCAACTAACCAAACTAAATGAGGAGAAAGGAATCATCATTAATACAACAACACAAATAATCTTCAACTTACAATTTTATTTAAAAAATTAGACCCTACACTACAGGCAAAACTAAATATTTAATAGGTAATGTATAGTAAGTCTATTATAGCTTTAGCTTGTTTTTCAACACATCTGAGATTTTTGACAGTGTTTTGTATTTTTATTGGGCTTAAGATATCACTATGATTATGCACACGCAGTAAATAAAGTGGTTTTTCCCCATGTAAAATAAATATCAGATTATTGCTTTCTTAACAGGAGTATGGTACCCATTTTGTCACCAAAGATGCATTCAATTGGAAACGGCATCCATTAGTTTCTATTATCAATTATGTTATATAAAAGAATGACTTCACAACTCAAATTCAACCTGGCCAATACAGAAACTATACCACCAAATTCTATATTATGGGTTGATAAGTGTTACTTGATACGATTAGGATTAATCAATTTTAACTGATCAAATCAAATGGAATTTATTTCAGCAAACTTTTCAGCCAAATGGACTAAAGTGGCTTGTTTGATCTAATGTCTCTCATTATCCATTCAACCTATGACATCAATTTCCACAACTGATCAACCGAAGTTAATCAGTAACAACCCAGCTTTAAAATGCTCAACTCCAAGTCTACCTCAACAATTATAGTTTGCTACAATCACATCAAGCACCCGAATTTTCTCTACTATTGTAACCTCTATGAAAGATCTGATATACATACTAACTTGACCAAACTCTGTTGATGGCTCTTCTGTTGTACATTTTAAGTTGGACTATTGCTCAAAACTATCTTGTTGAATATATTTTGAGCATTAACTCTTAACATGGTAATTTATCCTATAATATAGAGATAATTTTTATTTCGTGAATTGCTCTGTTTCTTCTAAAACTTGGCAATGTATATTATAGGATACAACTAACTGAAAATTACGCTAAAATTAAAACAAAAAATATTATTAATTTTTCTCCATGTTCTAGAAGTGACTTACGAAAAGATATAAAAACATTGTTTTCCAACTTTCATGTGATCTATTTTGTATCACATTCATCCATATTTTTGTAAAACTTTTGTAATTGGGTTAATATACCCCTATGAAAAAAAATAACCTTGTCAAGATAAGGGCAATTCAATTTAAACATCAATCAAGCGCAATAATACATTTAATTATTTCACAGTTCATTGGTAGACATTTCGCTACATGATAATAATAATAATGGAGTAATAATACGGGCAAAAAATACGTGAGTCAAATTTAAAAGGCAACAGGCTGCTTCAGGAAGTCACAGAAATTAGGGGGGTAAGAAAACGGCGAAGAGGCAGGAAAAGACAATGTCTTAGATAACGTTAATTGTGATTGATAAAGAAATAAATATGAAGAGCCTAATATAAGATAAGGTAAAGTTAGGGAAATACGATCCTACAATGGGTAAAAATTAACTTAAACATACACTTCGCTATGTTCAAAAGTTTTGATGGGCTACCCAAAGCACAGGATTCTCCTCATTGGCAAAAATCGATTATTTATCTCATATAATATACAAATCATCACCAAAGAGTTTCCTTTAAAAAAGCGAGTGTGACACTTTTTCGCTGAGACACGTTAAAAATATTAAAATTTCATTTGCAAGCAGACTGCATTTATAATCATATATTAATTTTCCACAGTAAAAAAATTCATAAATATCAAATATAAATAGGATACGGTGTTTTTTATTTGGGACACACATCAGACAACACCCTAAACGGTGACGTCAACTTGTAATGCATCTGTCAATATATCAATATATAGTTTACGATGGAAACACTGATTACACGATACATTTTCTGCCTAAAATTAAATTATAAGTCAAAACACTCACTTTTACTACGCTTCCAACGTAGTTTTGCGATATGATAAGATCCGTCAGCTCCGACAAATTTACATGAGCTTTCAAAAATAACTGCTGAAGAAGTTGTTTAATGCCATGAAAATCGGAGTCGATTGGATTTCTGCCCTCAAAATCCACTTGAATTTCCTGTAAGGATCATGATATCTTTAAACATACGCCGGGGCATTGACAGATGCATCAGAAATGAAAAACTTGAAATGATTCACAAATCAAATTATTAACGAACCTGCTGGCCGACACTTCCTAACTCATCATCTTCATTAATGGAATCATCATCACTACTCTCAGATCCATCATTATCATCCATAGGATCAGATTCATTCTTACCAAGAGCACGTTTCTTCACCGGCGCCGCCATATTTTAATTGCATACAATACCGTCAGTCGACAGCGGTCGACAGTGCGATCGATTCATTCAATGTGGTCTGCTGGAACGACAGAATATGTAATTTCCTTTCTATTGATTACATTGTAAGCATTAATTTTTATAGTAATAAAGAAAAAATCAACGCAATAATCTATTTTTTAATTAAGAATTTTTCCGAAAAATAACACAGAGAAATACAGCTGTCAGTTGTGATTCTGTTTCTGATACTGTTTTACCTTCTCTTTAGCTAAATTTATTTTTCTTTTATATTTACCACAGCAGTATTGTATAATGAACGCTACTAATTGTAAGTTGTTCAGGGTGCTCACTGTAGATTAATGTTTTATGAATTTATCGCCTAATGCCAGTTCAAAGGTATAACTTTTCCATCCATTCCATCCTGTTGTAACGTATAGCTGTAAGTTTAATTAATCAAATATTTCCTGTTTCTTAGACTTACAATTAGGTATCTTTTATTGGACTAGTATAATAATGAGATGATTTTCTGTGGAAGTGTTTTATTTCTTAATCTGGCTCAATGTTTAAGATTTGCTAGACATTTCGTACTAAAGTCTTATTCTGAAATGATCTGTTGGGTACATTTCATTATATATTTAGCTGAATATATAATAGGTATTTTCCAATTTTATTGAATACATAAATATAAGGCCTCTATTGATTCCATGGTTAGGTGATGGTAGGTTCGATATGTATATTTCTGGTCGATGGAAATAAATAACAAATTCGAATATTTATGTTTTTAGCTAGGAAATTTTGAGTAAGTTTAATTGTACGTCCTAAATCTGGCTTCTTTCATACTTATTCCTTCAGTAAAGATAATAATTTCGTTGAAGTTTTTGTCCGACACAAGAAAGCATTAAAGCCTCCTAATGTAGGTTATCCTAACTTATTACAATAATGCCGTAGTGTTTATTATAATCTATTACTCTGAATAAGTGTTATTAAATACTTTTAATAAAATGTTTTTTTAATTTTGTAAACGAATTTCGTTAAAGAATTATGCTACTCATAAAGGAATCAATATCAGAAGATTATCCTTCTATGAGATGGCGGGAGATTGCACTCACATAAGCGCCATTAACCTTTGCCGTAGGGAATGGTGGCTAAATATTTAGCCCCTTTTTATATTTGTAGCTTAATTTTCAGTGCTAATGATGATTTCTGCTACTTAACATCATTTTGTGTCATGTCATTTAGTTGTTTTCCTTAGTCTTTGTAAGCATTTCTGTGGTTTGTTCTTTCTTGGAGTTTTATCTCATATCTTGTGTAGATATAATTATCAGATCTACAATATTTAACAAGTAAGTTACAATCGTTTATATTGTTATGTATATTATATCTAAAAAAACATTTTTCACGGTCGTGACAAAATGGTGGTGGAACGGCTAAAATATGTTTATCTTTGGTTGCTTTTTTTATATGTAGTCAAACATTTCTTATCTATTTTTGAAATTTATTTCTAATGTATTTGTTATATTTGGTATTTTTTATATTTATTCGTATTATTTTAGTGGCGCTGAGATGTTCTGATGCTAAATACAATGCAGTTACACATTAGCCGAGGCAATTCTTGTAATACTTATATCTTTTTGCCCTTAGAATGTGGAGTAATCGTAATAAATTCAGCAGAGAATTGCATGATGAGGCAGTTAGTGAATATTTAAGTGAAATAACGGACGAGCAGGCCGTGTGTTCCGATGTTGGAGGTGATAGCGATGGAGAGGATTTGCAAAATTCTAGTTTGAGACTTGGTTCCACTAGGTTTTCAGGAGAGAACAGCATGATTGTTGATAGTGATCAAAAGGCAGATGATCCATTATCAACCCCTTCTTCAGAAACCGTCAATTTCCCTGAACTACTTCCTGACTTAGCTGATGAATTGATTGGGTCATTTTGTAGCAGAAAAGACATAGGAAGACCAAATCACAAAATAACTAAGGAAAAAAACAAAGAGAATGGAAGACTGTTAAAAAGAAACTTTGCTAGTGCCAAAGGGGATCATCTCCCTATAAAGGGCAGTTGTCGTAGGTGTGCTTATTGTAGCACAAAGGAAAAGGTAAGGAGGACGAGTATAGAGTGCAGAACATGCAAAGTGTGCTTGTGCCTAGATTGTTATGTTCCTTTCCATGACTCATAATTCAGAGAAGAGTTTTTATTTGTAATATATATTCAATTTTTTTACTATCTATACATATGTGTATGTGTGTAATTCTTAGAAATGTATTAGAAAATGATTTATGTTTCTAATGTAATTTTAATTTTACATTTTCTTTTAATAATATTTAGGGTTATCTTTATGTTGCAAAGGAGTTATTATAATAGTGAATGAAGGGTTTTTGGAAATTAGTTATGTAATGATACACTTTTACTTTGTAAATTTCTTTATTTTAGTTATCTTTTTTATAATTAGTATTTAATTATGTAGTAATTATGTAAGAAACGTTCAATGACACTTAATTATTAGAAATGAATATAATCTACATTTTGTATATAATTCTCAATATTTTCATCATTGAATAACGGTAAATTTATGTTGAAAATGTGTATTTATCACTTTTGAACTAGCATTTTTTATAACGACTTATGTTTAATATATTTGATACTTTTTTTGATAAATTATTTGATATATTTGATTATTTTAGGTGACTAATGTTTTATTAAAACAGCAAATTATTGAAAATATCTTTTTTTATTTCATATATTTGAAAGCAAAAAAAATATTATATTTCTATAAAGGTGTGAAGGGAAATCAAGAATAATTAACATTAAGTATAATTATTATTAAAAATCATAAAACAGTAATGGGTGTATCTGTAATAAATAGTCCAGCCAAGTTAAGTGTACATAACCCTAGAGGCTTGGTGGCTAAATATTTAGCCACCTCAATATTATTGAAATAAAATAATGAAAATGCACTATAAATATAATTAAAACTGTATAATAAAGCATTCCCAATACAAAATAATAAAATTTAGCTGGTAGAAAAAACTTGCTCTTTCAGGGAAATGTTTAGCCTCCAACCCTTAAAGGGTTAACCCTTTAAGAAGAAAAGTTAATAGAAATTAATTAAGGACTGGATGGGCTTCAGTGAGAGCAAAACGTAGTTCTTTGCTCGCGAAATGGTCTCTTGAATATGTAATTAATTCTTTCTTTGCTTTTGTAGTGTTTGATGTTTCAGAATTCATCCTTGGATGGATTTTATTATAATTTGTAAAGCTCTCTTAAAACAAATCAATAGCATTTTTGAATGAATCTTTAAGAGAATCTAACACAACTAAGTATAATCATAGTGCAGCTCAATGACTGCCAGTAAGATGATTCAGTGCCTTGGGATTAGCTAGAAGAAGAGTAATCTCAATCTCATCCAAATTTAGACAAATATCTAACTGATGAAGTTTCATCACTAATCAATTTTCTTCTCTAGCCATACTGGCTGCTCCATCTATTGCAATACCAACTAGATGATCAGAAGTCAGGCTATCTGAATGTCCTAGGTTTTCCAGCTCTTTTTCAATGGTTTTCAGGTATCCATCTGCAAAAGGAAGGGTTGATAAGAGAATGTCATTTACCTTTCTATCTTTAATAAGTCTTACAATCAGTTCCTCAACACCCTGTTTCTGTAGATCCATCAAGCATCCATATTCTTACAAAATCCTGATGTTGCAGCTTACAAATAAGTTATTTTCAGATCTCACATGCAATATGTGACATGAGTTTTTTGTACCTTTTGTGGTTATTACACTCATTTTTTGATACCCAATTTATCTGCAAGTGCTAAAGTTTTTTCATGTCGCTAAAACATTTATTGTTTAGCAATGTAGTATGCTGCAGTGAAAATAGTTTTAAATTGATCAAAAATTAGCTTTAATTTTTTGACACAATTAGGAAAACAGTTGCCGTTGCTGTTTGTGCATTTTTGCTGTAATGTATTACTTTCTCCATATGTAGTCTAGGACAGTGCTACTCAAGTGGTGGTCCTCGGACCGGCACCGGTCCACTAGCCATCGGCTGCCGGTCCGCGACAATTTCTTAGGGTAATGTGCAGATGTTAACGTAGCATTGCCTCGAGATAGACTAATAGGAGTGAGACCCGAACCTGGATTAACAAATGTCGTTATATACATTTAATGCAAAATGCAAGCTTTTTATTCTTTTCCTGGGACGACGTGTTGTCCGTCCCGTTTATTAAACCTCTCTTTTCTAAGCAGATTTAAATCGGATAGTGCCAAAAGAATTTTAACAGACATATACTTAAGCTAATGATACCTACACCTGCGACTAACAGAGGAACGGGGGTGCTCTATGGCCAACCGTTTGGGTCAATCCAAATCGTAAACATTAAATTTATCCCGAATGTCGTTTCAAATGTCACGACGCTTCAAAACGTTTGCTGACAGAGTCAAATATCCATTTTCGCCTTTTATGAAACAAATCGATTATGAGAGTCCCATAGTTTCTCATTCTCACGTGGATTTATTTTCTTGTTATCTTTCTCCATGACACCAAGAGTGATTCATAGAATCCAGAATTGGACCTCAAGCCGGTATGAGCCATACATGCTGCACTGCAGAAATTACATACCCCCTGACTGTCGGGTCGACCGAACCTCATAATCAGGGCTAGCTCTAGGCAGTAGCAAGGCATTGGGGCACTGAAAATCAAAAGGCGCTCAACAGGTTGTCGGTGGTTTTCCCATTTTCCCTTTGAATCGAGTGTTGAGTGAGTCTCCCTGTAGGTTTTATTTAAGAGAAATGAAGATACAAACGTGTTGTAGGTTTCGCTTGTGAGGTATATAGGTGTAAATATGTTTAATTACTTTCCTCTTTGACCTATTTGGTACACTTTCTCGAATTTATGCCACCGATTCCTGAGAAAGGCAAACAAATTTTGCAAAGCAAGAGATAACCAAATCATGGTCGTTGCAAGATATGCATCTGAGAGGAGGATCGCTCCTATCGAATAAAACCTATTGCTCCTCTCTTGAGAATTTTGTTTCCACCCTCGGAGGTGAGGATACTCTTGAGTTCTGTAAACATATTGTGGAAACAATCAACTGGCATCAATTTCTCAAGAATGGGGGACGTGGAATACCGGAGTATGTGGAAACCCCTCTATGACAGGGGTGGCTAACCTTTCTGCACTAGGCTCCAAATCATCCGTAACATTAATCTAATAAAGCAACATGTTGGCTATCCTTACGATTTGGGATGTAAGGGAAATACTCTTATGATTCTCCAGGACTGATCAGCGACGCAGTAGGTGGGAACTTAGTAAAGAATTGTGAGTGCAAGGAGTGACTTGCTACTCTTGTCCATGTTCTGCAAGTCTGCAACCACAGTGGTCATTAACGGCCTTATGAGGACTTAATTTTTTGTAGTAATATTGAGGTATGTCGGACAAATAAAATATTGTGTTATAATTTATAACTTTTTATTTTGTGTTTATATAGTAGTTCTTTTGACTAAATTTTTAATAAATAAAACTCTTAAATTATATTTCATGTTTGATTGAATTTGAAAACTCACTAAATTTCTCGAGTCCCAGGAATTTTCAGAAAGTGTCTCGAGTCTTGGGAAATGAAAAACACAAAAATCAGAATCTCTAGACCAGGTTCAAAACTCTCACTCATAACTATAATAGTTACTAAGCTGAAGTTTGGTACATGGGTTCATGTTTACATATAAAGTTGAGGAATGTATGTAAAACCCCAACTTTTCAGTCTAGGTAGCCCAAAGAAATTTCATAAATCCCGAAGTCATTTCTTGCTTCATTTTTCTGCTGAGTGTTGGAAGCATGTCTCAGAGGGAAGACTAAGGTTTTAAGACTTAAAAGCTCTCTCGAGAGTTTCTTTACCCTCTCCACTGCTTTGGTATGTATACAACTGCCAAACATGAAGTCAGTCTTCCCTCTTCTCAAGCCCTGCATTCCATGACAAATGTAATCTATAACAGAAACCTGAATTTGCAGTTTATGGTTTACTTTTTCTTCTATTTTTGCTTATGAATATGGTCCATATTTTATATACGTTTATTCATTTAATTTAATATTTTGCAGTGTCCCCAATTGACTTTGTTAAAATGATCAGTACAGGCAGTCCCCGTTCTTCGTCTGTCCGCTTTTTGTCGTTTCACTCATACGTCAGGTGCAATATGACACCACTGATTCATTCTTCCGTCCTTGTGATCCGTTTATTTGTCACATTAATGTTTTTTGTCATTCCGATTTTTTTGTTACGATTCAAATGATAGTGCCTAAATGAAAACATTGTTTCATTCTTCCATCTCTGGGATCTGTTTACTATGTATGCCCAAATTACTCAATTGTTTGAGATTTCATCATTCCGATTTATCTATCGGACAAATTTGTGTTGACACCGTCTAGCGGCTAAATTATGAACTTTTTAGTGAAAATTTCATGTTTTGCCTATTTCTGGAAGTTTATCCTGTCAGTTTTTAAAATCCTAGCTTAAACTGCAATAGTATTTTAAATGGGTATTTCCGGGAATCATTGACTCTAGTGTTCTTGGTCAGGTACTAAAATGCTCATTTAAAAAAATGGGGCATGCATTGAGCAGTATGATAGCGGTGATGCAACGTATGTAGATCAAACTGAATGGTCCTACAAGTGGAGGGAAAAGATGTGATGACGATGTCATAAAAAATGTGTAATTTGCTTTTTATGTTTGATTATGATGCACTGCATCGATATGCGTATTTTCAAATTATTAAAAGTTTTAAGTGGAAAATTACAATTATAATTTCATGGTATATTTTTAAATGGAAATATTTCACATTGTTACCCCAGGAACATTGAACTTTATCCCTCAATTTAATGTTGTGTCTATGGAAAAGAGTGATTCGCTTTTTGTCGCTGTTTTCAGGTACGTAACCTGATGTATAAGCGGGGACTGCCAGTACAGTGAAATCTCATTACAACGTACTTCATTATTATGTATGTTTCAAATTAACGTACTTTTTTTGAATCCCCGTCAATTTTCCCATATAAATACTGTATAAATGTTTCAAAATAACGTACTTCAACTTAACGTACTTTTCAATACTACGTATGAAATTCAGAGGTCCTGAAAAAAGATTTTTGTGGTTTTAACGTATGCTTTCAACCGTAAATGACTCAACTACAACCAATTCTTGCACATCCAAGTCGTCTACGCCAATTTTGAAGGCATCTTTTGTCTTTAGTACGGAAAGGTCTGTGGAATTCCGCCAAAATCCCAAAAGAAGGAATTTTCCAAGCTGAAAAATCGTTATTTTCACAATAGCATTGAGATAAAATCTTAAAGGAAATATATCTCTTGTTAAACTCATTATCGCCAGTTTCGGTTTGTGCCGGACCTGCAATAATGCCGATCCCCCACTGTGATGCTTCCAGAGAAAATACTGTACTCCTTATGGGCATTTTCAGTATACTGTACTTCCAGTATAAAGTATAAAAATTCATTCTCCGTAGAGATACGTTGTATTGAGATTTTACTGTACATGGAAAATGAAGAAACGAACCCTAGAAGAAGAAAAAATTGTTTAAAAAATATTGGACTGAAAGATATTGTTTAGTGGTGCAAAAAGATAAAATTATTTGTTTAATTTGTAACCAAATTGTAAGTGTACCAAAAAAGTACAACTTAAAATGGCATTTTGAAACAAAGCACCCAGAATTCAATGAAAAGTTTATGGGGAACTTAGAAAACAAAAGGTTTTTAAAAAGTGTTCGGATACTTCAGAGCAGATTGTCAAAGTTAGTTTTGATATGTCCCAATTGACTGCTAAATCTTCGAGACCCTTTAATGATGGTGTTTTTGTGAAAAAATGTATTGTGTATTATGTCAAAAAATAGTTCATCTGCAATGCATTTCTGACATAGAGAATTTCTAATTTTCACATTTTATTTATCCTTAATATTAACAGGTTTTGAGTTACTCTATTCTGCTGGGTGAATGAATTGTAACATTAACAAGACTAACCATTGCAAAGAAATAAATCCTAAATTGGGAAATTCAAAGCACCTTGATATATCTTTTTCTGCGACTTCATATGAGTTTATTTTATGTTTATCCAAAAACTCTCAAGGACAGGAAAAATTTTTTATTTTTATACCCAAAGAATGAGATTGTGTAATGTACGTAATAGCTTGTTTCATTATAACTGCATTAGCCTGAGCTAGTCAGTTGCAAATGCAGTAATTAGCAATGAAAATCTCATAAATGTAAGAGTTGCGTATGTAGTTCGAACGGCTGTCTGAAA
Organism: Uropetala carovei; assembly: GCA_036926305.1. Taxonomy (NCBI): domain Eukaryota; kingdom Metazoa; phylum Arthropoda; class Insecta; order Odonata; family Petaluridae; genus Uropetala; species Uropetala carovei. Next base: position 9,194,963 of record JAXCHB010000069.1, read on the forward strand.
GAAGCAGTGCACAGGATCGAAAATCAACAAGAGATGTCTTAAAAATGGTGAAGGATCTTCAGAGCAAGTTTATTTCATGCATTCAAATGATCACATCTCAAAACAAAGAGATTAAATCCCTAAAAACCATAATCACCATTGGGAATTCGTTGAATCCCACTTGGCATTTGGTGCAACCTGCATTGACAGTGACAGCAAAGTTCGGCAATACTCCAACCCTTACCAGATAAGTGTGACTTAATGAAACAGACTATGCTGACACCAAATGCTTTGAAATCATATTTTGATGTTGATTTACCCAGAGGAGCAATGACTGTTGCAATCCTGAGAATTCCGGCCCAGATATGAATAATCTTTTTAACAGTGCAGAACAAAGTGAAACTAAGGATATTGATTTCGCTAAAGTGAGCTACAAAAACAAATCTTGAGAACTACCAAACATTATGTATCATATCAAAGGAACAATAAATATTCCTAATTCATCTTATATAAACAGCACAAACATGCTTGAAAGTTGTCGCAGGAAATTTTTAATTAATGAAAACACTATTGAGGCCAATGAGAAAGTTTTATTAAACTTGATGAGCTTCATTAACACATTTCCTCTAATTTACTTTTAACGTCCTCAAAATTTCCCATTAAAGTAAGAGTAGCAACTTATTTATCAACCGTGCTTGTTCCATGTTTTTACAGTTTGTGTTGCTTTAATTTACAATAATTTATAATTAGACAATTCATGAATAACAGAAAACCTGTGAAAAGCAAAAAAAAAAGTTTCCTCAAAAGTCTCCAGGTTTCAGATGAAAATATTTGGGTCATGAAGGTCTTAAAGTTGGAAACCCTAGTCTTTAACCAAAGCTTTTAAGGTTTAAATTTACACAATCACTTTATAAAAATCCTGTATATGGTCAAATAATAATAAATATTCCATATTTTTTCCTTCATTAAAAAAAAGTAAAAATATAGAAATAATGGTTCTCTTTGGTTTTCCCAGACCCCCTTCGAAAAATAAGTTTTTGAGATAACCCTTTCATGCAAAACAAAAGTTTGCAAACCCATGTGGCGACATTTACCCACCCGATCACTGGCCAATGGCGAGGGATAGTTTAGTTCCAGAGAGGCGAAGGGCACGGTAGCGCCCGGAGATGGCTACACCCGATACAAAAGGTATAATATAAAAAGAAAGCGAACTGAAGGCTCACCAATATCCTCGGTTACTTGTAAATAAATTTTTTTTGTCAAGTTCTCATTTTCTTAGTTTGTTTTAATGGTTTCCCTGGGAAAGGTTTATTGCAAAAAATTATTTTTCAAAAGGGGTCCGGGATAACCGAAGAGTACTGAAATAATTTGGTAATTGAATGAAATTCAGTTATTCAGCCTTAAACACATCAGGCTGAAGCCAAATAGTAGATTTAGGTAGTAACTGAGCTTTGGTGCATCTCTAATTATTACCTAGGTAGAATTCATGTTTTTTAAGTTTCGTCATATAAATATTGTTATAATAGATATTTATGTCCATTATGAGATATCAATAAAATGTGTAACCCACAAAAATGAAATTTAAAACCATTTTTATTCCATTTACATCACTATATCGGCTCTCTTGGAGCATATGGTCAAAAATTTGAATTCAGTGAAAGCTTTTGTTGTGGTGGCTAATGCTTTCAAAGGCAAAAATGCTATAATAAAACCTCTCCCAATTGTATTTAAAAAAGACTAAGAAATTGCAAATAGAGAGGTAAAGCAGTGAGTCGACCACCTCAGGCACCTATCCAAAGGTGTAGCAAAATTTGACTCCAATGAAAACCTATTTTGATATGAAGATAAATGGAAGGACCTCTTAATAACCATACAAATATTTTTTAAAAAAAGGAAAATACATGCACTCTTTTTCATCAAAAAACCTACAATTATTGAAACCTATTTCCAGCCATTACCTTCTAGACGCAGCCGAAAGTTTAGCCATTCTTAAAAACAAAGATATCCTCAATCAAGAGACAGGTCCAATAGGAAATACTGCTTTGCTTTTTGTTTCGAATAATGACCGTTAGGTTTTCTTTGGAGTCAAATTTTGCTAACATGTACATTTAATCAAAAAAAAGTTTCACAGAGGGAGTGAGGTTCTTGGAAGAGATAAAAAGTCTCACACAGGATGAGTCAAATGGAAATTCCCTGAAGTATGCAGGAGTTGTGGTTTGCACAACTGAATTCAGTCTAGCTGCATGAATAAACACAAAATACAAAATTTTACTTAAAGAATTTCCCACTGGGCTTGCATCCATCTCATAATGAGATTTGTTTTGTGCTATTCTACAAAATCTGTTGCATTGTGCAAATATGCATGTTAGTCATATGGTTGAGTTGGTCCTGAATCTGTGTATTCACATTAAAATCTTGAAATTGGATTAACCCTTTGACTTGCCCGTATCACATACGAGCACTGCTTAATGCGTTATATCTATAATTTGATATGGCAGTAATTATCCAAGATTATAATTTCTCATGGAGTTTTTGCTGCAATACATTAAAAGTACCATAATATTTGAAGTGATGGAGTAACCACTGATTTTAGAATTATTTTTATAGGATAATATCAATTGTAACTGAACTTTAGGTAAAAAATCCACATTTTTCATACTGTTAAAGGGTTAAAATGCCTGACTCACCACAGCAAAAATTACCTTTAAGCCGGTGTTCCACGGTCAAACTTTTTGACAAAAAATTTGTTCAAATACTTTTAAGTATCACGTGACATCGATAATTTGAAGAAAAATGAAATGTGAGCAAATACGCTTAAAAAAATTTGAGCAAAATAACTTGGATCAAAATGAATAGAAGCGCTTCTATATTTTTGGTCAAACAGCCAATTAGTGAGAAGCTGAATTCAAGATGGTTATTTCCGTAATCCATCGCATTCGCAAGGACATGTCGAAAAATGGCGAAAACGTGGTCGAGAGAAGCTCAATCACTTTTGATTGATAGTTTTTCAGAATACTCTAATTTGTACAATACAAAATCAAAACTCTACCACGGCAGGAATTACAGGAGGGATTCATTATCAGAAATCCTGAAGGAAGTGGAAGTTCTGCATCCTGGAACAAGTTATCGCAGCCACTATGCTTGTGGAACCTGGCGACGGAATTCATAACTAGCGTGAATTTTTTTCAAAATTTTGATGAAACGCTGCGTCATGTGAAATACTGTTGTACTTTTTGACAAAACATGTTTCTCAAATTTTATTTACTCAAAAATTTGACTGTGGGACACCGGCTTTATTATGAAATATGATGGATTTTGCTAAATAATTTTTTCTGATGATCATTTGTGACTTTACTGAGAATACTCATTAGGGTTGCGACCTAAGATGGGGAACCACTGATTAGAGAGAAAATTTTTTATTATCGCGATACTCCATCAAATTATCAGATACTAAAATATTGGTAAATTTTCCTATTGTCACCTTAATGAATTTTTACATTGATAATCTTGTTTTGGTTTAAGAGGAAATTATTTTTCTTATTCTTTATGAAGTAATATAAGGATCACCAAACATTCTTGGGAGTAAGGAGATTATAATTCTTGGTTGGCATCATATTGTTTGTTATAATACAATAAAGTAGTGGATTAAAAAAGGGATGTTATCCTCTAGCTACAAAATTATGGCTATCATATGCATGCATAATCAGTATTGCTTATAAAAATGTAAAATTTTTAAGTCATTACTATTTTAACATTCTTGTTAGCACTTAAAAATATTTTTGTTGGAAGGTAGGCACTTGAGGATGCACAATTGGTAACCAATTATGTAGTGAAAATTTATACATTAGCCAAAAGATATTGTGCATAGATGCCTTGTGAAAACAAAGAAATCCATGAAATTCTTACCTGGTGAGGCACAGGAAGTTAAGATTTATCTAATTTTAATGGTGGAATAAGGTTGAAATAAAAGGCATTGTTCATTAGGCACTTATCACAGGTTTTTATTATGTAACCACTTAATTCTGAATATCATGAAGGTTAGATATGAATTCCTGTACATAAACATCTCTCTCTTTTCAAAGCTTCAACTCTTTTAAAATATCCTATGGGCAAGGGCAAAAGATATGGGAGCATTCTTACAGCACTCAATGTGAGTTTTCAAATTATGAATTTCACATTTACAACATCTTCCATCATCAGTTCTTGCAGACCATAAACTTTGGATTTGAAGGGTAATGACTAGAAACATACTCAGATTGAACAAATTCTGGCATTTCACAAATTACAGCTTTCATCAGATTACCATTCTTTCATTCCAAATTATCAAATGCTACATTATAATATACAAAGTTCTGAATACCATCGTACAGGGAGAACAACAATTTCAAAACTAGCAATTAGCAAGAAAAAGCTTCACTCCTTGTATCTTTATCTAGAGATATGTCATATTCCAAACAGAATTAGGGTTTACAAACATTTCAGATTTGTGCATTCTAAAAACTGTCTGGCGACTTAAATTTAAAAAGCAAACAATTAATACAAAGGATTACAAATAAGTATTATTTTCTAATACAACCAATATTTTTATCCTGGATTGAAACGAAGCAGCAAAATTCAAAAGTATAAAAAGCCACGAAACAACATAATATAAAACCATTATTGACAATAAACTTTGACAAAATCCAAACCATTCATCCTGAGAGAAACAGCTCCTCCAAAATTCGAGCTCTAACATCATAGCATATAAACTAAAGCACATTAGATAATTTACAACCATATATTGCATTTAAAGTTCAGACAATTTGGATGTCATCACAAAGCTATACCATAGTATTATTTTCCAATCAATATAAAAAGTATATCAATATAATGAAATTGTGCAGTTATGAACAGCAAATGAAATATGAAATTTTATTTCAACTATAATTGACAACCACATTAATTGAAATGGCATTATCATTTTGAGAAAAATGACCTATTGAGGCAGACACTGAAATACTGCATTGCAACTATATCAAGCAGAAAGTTTTACCTGAGAGCCTTCACAATTAAATACAGCTGCAATACAGGGAATAAATTGGCCTACAAATAAATCATGCCTCCTTTCAATTTTCTAGAGCAGAATAAAATTGTTCTTTAAAAGCCCTCTAAGCAGCAGGAGTATTCACGGCTTGTTGAAGCTCACTACAGCCTACAGCTATAGCAATATATTACGAGCTTGGAATATATAAGAATTGAGCACTGGAGATTTTTTTGTGCAAGCAATTTTAGTTATTTGATCTGCCCATCTCATTTACCTTTGCACAGTCATGTTATACTTATCACATTCATTATTTACAAAATAAAATACCTCTCATTATGAACTGCCTATTACTGGAGCCACTAATTCGGTTACCTGCACAAAAGCTTTAACTCTCATCAACACCATCATTATTCTCCGAGTCAACAAATTCAACATGAGTAAAGGGAAAATGTCCCACTTTTCCATTCAATTCTCCTTCCCATTGACCATTAATGTTCATCTTTGTTACCTTTATTATATCCCCTACTTCCAGCTTAAGGGCTGTCTTATCATAAGCATTTGGAACTCTTGCCTGCTTGACCCTAGCATATGCAGGAAGTTTCCTCTGTATGTTTGTTCTCCTAATAGCAGCTTCTTGCTGCTGACTTACTGCGTTACTTCCTCCAGAGCCAGGACGATTGCCGTCATTCAAGCAATGCTGGCCGTCTTCGATTTTCTGCACGTATGGCACTGGGATTGATCCAGTACGGCCAAAACTATTCCTGGCCGTCCACCATTGCTCCTCATCTTTAGAAACAACAGTCATAATCTCCCCTTTTTTGAAAGGCAAATCATCTGCATCTCTCCCTTCAAAATCATACTTAGCCAAGACTTTCTCGATACGGCGAGGTGCTGGTCTGATGAGCGGGGTAGTATCCAGATAATGCAGTTTGTAAAATGCTAAAAGATTTGGCAAGTCAGCAAACATCTGATCACCTATCCGATAATTAGTCTGTTCTCCCTGCTGAATCTTATTAATGATGTAGTGGCTCACTTTACTGTCTTCTTTGACACACAGAACAAAATCTCCATGAATAGTGGCACTGTCTCTGACAAGAAACACCCCTCCTTCTTCAGTCAGTAGGAGATCAGCAGCATCTTGCCTTGACATCGGCCCAAAATACCAGCTAGATCTATCACAAGGATCAAATGTAGCAGCCATTTTAAAACTTTATCTTCAAGCCAATGCTACAAAAATACGAGTTTAATAGACTGGAAAAATCACGTCAGAGTTTCTACTCCTTTCTGTTATAGATATACTATTGCCCATACTTGCAATAAACAAAGTGAATATTACGAATAACTTAATTACTACATAGGTATAACATATACCACATTCAACAATAACAAACTTTCAAGCAATAGAGGGCATAACACAATCAAATCCACCGTTAGATGATTAAAATACGCTGTAAGTGCCTAAAATAAGAGCAATAGTGACGAGATTCATCTGTAATCGTTGGCAATATTTACAGTGCAAAATTAAAAATTGATTGCTATAAGCGCTGCAATCAAAAATGAAAAAAGTAGGCCATATGTAGTTTGACAATTACAGACGTGGCAAGACGCATATTTCATGAAGAACCGCATTCATTAGAAAATGTTATTCAGATATGGGCGTGTGCCTATCTACAAGTCTACATACTTCACTATTAATATTTTACCGTATATTGCAGGAGTCTGAGATATATACGGTAAAAATGAATCGTGGTTTGATAAATGGTGAAATTAAACTTTGTAACAGAGAATACCAATTGCACAATTGATACTTGGTCTCAAATAGAGACGACCAACACTTTCGTTAAACAAGAAAATTCAATTTCACTGGATTGATAATGAAATGTTACATCAAAGTTCATAAACAATATATATAATAAAGTCTATAAACTTTTCCTTTTGTAGCACGTCACAATACTATAGTTTTCAGGAATTTCGAGAAAACGAGAGAGTTGCAGGAAACAATCACAGGAAATAGGCATTCCCAGATACGTTCACCCCACTTCTTTTTACTGCAAACAGGAAGACGAAATTAGTTGAAATGTAATGCTTAGCTCCAAACTGAAATGATTTTCCAAATTTTTAGATGTATTGCGACAGCTGAAGTAATTACACAATTGAAACACAGTTGAACTAATTGATTTCACACGATACACCCAATCATTATGCTACCGAGTTTTCTCCCTCAATTGTTTCTCAGAGGGCGCTACGAATCATGGTATTACATTGGCCGAAGAGAACATTACCTCACAACAAATCAACATCACTTAAGAATTTTAGTTCAAATTTCATCCACGTGGAACGTAATAATTTAAAAGGCCTTATGTGAAGTCTCTTTTTAAAATTCGTAGTTCTTTAAAAACGTCCCCACTATTATAATTCTTAGATATTACGTAGCATTAATAGGAAATGGAATAATTAATATGTGGTACGTATACTTTGGGTTTAACTATTTAGAGTAAAATAATTGCAGTTATAGAATCTATAATAATTTATTGATAATCAACGAAATTACATTAACTTTTGGGAAATCACTGCCTGATGATTTGTTTCTAAAACTATTCTCATATTATTTATAGTACCGGCAGTTTTCAATTCTCAAATCTTTGTTTTATAGAGGTGTGTTTAAATGTGGTACATGTGTGTACTGACGTTATTTTTATTCAACCATAAATGATTTAAATTCATATATTAAGTATTTAAGCTACTTATTAATCGATGTTGTAGAATAGTAATAATTTTTTTTTCTTTCTTAAGTGTACCTACCTTACTCGAAATTTGTATTCGGAAAATAAAACTCACTTCTTTTAAATTATTAGATAACCACGATTATTTTTATGCATTAGTTAATCGTTTTTAGGCAATTTAATTTTTAGCTCTGCCTTTACTTATCAATAAAAGATTATTTTTGTTTTGGGATGTCCCATATGTATTTGCAATCCCTCGTCGACTATTACAAAAGGATTCGTATTGGCTTAAGTTAATCAGCAATAATATTTCTAATGTATTTATAATATATATTATTTAAAGTATTAATTAGATGAGCTAACCATAACTTATCATATAGAAGAAAAACTGAATATATTAAACTTGGAGAATCGAAAGCGTGACTAGAAGTAGTAATGTAAAACACTGCTAGATGGCAACAGTAGTCCACAAATCCACGCGCCACGGAAAAGGAGATGCGGGAAAGTAGAGGAATTTAAGTAACGAGGCGGAAGATTATGAATGATGTTCCCTGTAAAATTGACAGATATTTATTAAAGAATTACTACGACATTTATATTTTTAGAGCCCACATTACTATTATTACACTTCTGATTTGCTTAAAAAATCAGAAGAATTATCGAAAGGTTTCACAGCTTTTTTGGTTAAAGAATTATTTCTAGACATAGAGAAGGCTTTCTATGAAAATTAGAATGGACACGAAAAGTGTGTTGTTTTAAGTCCCGGGCGATTCGAGCAAGATCCATCAGAAGGCAATTGAAAAATCGTGGTTGGAATTAATTAATACAGACGATGAATATAAAATAGAGAGGAAAGTTTTATTCATGCGGTGCAAGATTTACTATTATGGGCAAGCGTCTGGCGATGAAATCTAAAAAAATCTGTCTGTAATTTGTGGTGACACTGTAGAGAAGGATAGGACTGACACGACCATTGCGTCAGCAATTAATAAAAAGCGAAGCAGATTAATTGAGCGAGAAAATTTCAATGATTTTTAAAAGATGGATTGGCAGCATTAAAAAAATGGAATGTGATACATTAAACAACAGTTTGAGATAGCTCCAGCTGATGTTTTTGCCTCTATGTACGATAACATAGAGGTATCATCAAAAAGAGGTTGCCATTTTTCAACCCAAACATACACAAGCTTAAGCAGTCGGAGCGCTTATCGCGCTTTAATGTGTGTACTCAAAAAGTAATTTTATGCAATGAATGATTAACTAGAAGAAATATTCTTGAGACAAAAGTTTAGAATTCTCCTCTCGTAAATTTTAGCAGAGCTTTTTTTTCGATTTAGCTAAGCTCAAAATAAACAAAATTAAACCTACCACGGACATTAATTTAAAATAATAATGTATTTCAATTCCATTTATTGGAACCGTTTAGTTTTTGTGTAAACAGGACGGTTATTACCTAGCAGTCTCTTCATGAAGAATGACGTATCGAAAACTATAAGGCTCCTCTGGCGTCGTATCTTCTGACGATTGCTCGCATTTTCCACCCTATTCGATATTTTATACTGCAATGTGAAGTTGGAAAAATGTTACAGTAAATAACGTTACTCATGGAGTTAAATATGAGGGATGTATCAAGTGTGCCATTTCGCCGAAAGTTAGTATTTTTTGTAAACAGCATTCGGACCTCGAGAATGAAACTGAAAATATCATTTACAAAATTTCGCCGAAAGGTAATATGATTTTTTATCGAAAGATATTCTTATTGTAATATCTAATGCATTCATTCGGATGAAGCTCCAATGTCATAACCATCGGTTTTAGTCCGAAAATGAAATATCGATCACACGCGTGGAATCGAAGTGATGATGGATGTTAACTCCAATAGGCACAAAGTGGTTGTTTGCCTATCGAGGTTATTTTCATCATCAATCAAATTTAGTGGCACCTTGGTATTTCCTTTATGCCTTTAGGGCTGAATTTTTAATACCTTTTTAAAGTGTTACTAAATACCTGGTTACTTTTCATACGTTTCTTCAATATAAATGTATTTCAACGATTTCCAGTAAATTTGTAATTAATTTGCTTGCCCAACATACCGTTTCATAACCTGTGCAGTTCAAATCATTATACACAAATAAAACCAAATTGAAAGTACTAATTATTTTTTTAAAATGTCCTAGTTAAATAAATTTATTGTTTAATTGCGTGAAAAATATAAAATCACGATAGTAACGTTGCATAGTGGGATAAAACGATGATTTCTTATCGCTCTTAATTATAGTCAGAAATAGAAAATTCTGACTTACATTTCTAAGATTTTCTCACTGGCCCGAGAATTTGAAATCGTTTGAAATGTGGTCCCCTACGCGAAAAGAATGGACAACCCTAATCTAAAACGATGTTCAGGTATTTGATTCTAAAAAAAATTATACGGCGGTAATTCTTTGTAAAGATATTTTTATAAATATATTCACATTTTTATGTGCGGATAGAACATATTTTTATTATGAAGAAATTTCTCTTAGGTTTTAGCTTTTGAGTTTTAAACTTGCAGCAAACATTTCAGTTCCATTAACAAGTTTTAAGGTCCAGTGCACTCTTTACATTGTTTTAGAAGATCGGAAAATGCTTTGAGCAACTTATTGTGTCGAGTGGTTAACAGTAGTTCATCGAATAGTGAATTTGTCTGTAGTGGCGAAGGTATTACAGAGATCGGCTGTTAATTATACCTGACAATGGCGGTTTGAATATTGAGGAAAAAAGTGGAATTAAACGAATGCGAAGGTGCATTTCTGTAGAATAAAACTTCCTTTTCAATTACGAATACCAAACCAATTTATTTTATTTTTAATGAGTCTGATATCTTAACAGTAAGATATCCTGTAATTTTTTAAAATTCGAACTGGCTTTTTCCGTCGTAATGGACATTTTGAACTAATTTAATAGGTACGAAAACAGTATGCTAGACGTATCGAAACACTATTTTGTATGCTCAGTTACAGCATCCAAGCACATAATTAAAATTGTAATAGTAATATTTGTGAATCAGCCCAAAGCTTCAAAATCAGCACAAAATGTTAAGAAGTATAAAGTCGTTAAAATCAGCACAGCGCTGAATAAATCAGCGCCGTTGGTCACTTCATCTATGGCGTGTCGCTATTGTTAATGGCGTCGAAACTGGTTCTCTGGGAATAGACCTTGGACAAGTTCTGTCAGCGAAGCGTAAAGAACCACGCGGTCATTATCATCTTCGCTTCAATCAAAATGAGCCACCTTGCGGGCCCTTGTACAGATCAATCCCGTTAACGGTGAACACGAGAGCTAATGACAACGAAATGACGTCCTTGATAACAGGAACGGGAAACGATGCAGTGGCCAGTGTTCTAAATCGAAGACCCAATTATAGCATACAATGTAATATACGGAGGAAGAATTTTCGGTCCGAGGATTTCCGTTTCCCATAACTATCTTCCAGTTCACGTGGCAGAGTGTTATTTCCTGATATTTTTAACCGTTTCCTATTTTGCATTTACGCATTAATTTATATCGTTTCGACGAATTAGTCAACTCCGGAAGCCATTAAACGCTTGAAGAAACCCGATAACGAATTTCGGCAACGAAGAAGATGATCTCTGCGACATCTCTAAAACGCTCAGTTATTTTGTCCAAAAAATTCCTACAATAAGACGAGATTGATAAAGGGTTTTTGACCTGCTCTCATTATCGAATAAATTGCATGACCAGTTTTGCTAGCGCTTGGATCGAAAATTTTAACTTAGTTTTAGACAGTATTTTATTTTGTGGTCACAGACGGTAGTGTAGCTATCGCTTGGGAAGCCCGTGGTTCCCACAAGATATTGAGCCTTTAAAAAAATGCTCTCGCAATTGATTCAATATGAGGAAAAATCTCGAAAAGACCTGTGCTAATGAATGGAACGCCGTTAATTGGAAAGAAGATAACACGATGCGATTATACCTATTTGATCAAAACCGAAATCGCATGTTTCAAGGGAATAACGTAAGACGTTAATCCCTTTGATATCTTTGGTATACGGCACTGATTACGTCCATACGCCATTATGTTGTTTTTATAAAACTGCTAAGATAGCACTTAAATAGTGAGATTCGTTTTCTTAAATATGCAGATGATATGATGAAGGTATAACTTAGTGATAATTCCGCCGCGGAAATTTTATTTACGAATTTGTGTCATATCGCATTTTATTAAAACCGAATTTAATTGAATTCAACTTTTAAGAATGTAAATCCACGATTCGAAACCCCGGACGAATACAGTTACCATTTACTTCTTTAGGATGCAAAAAAATGCGCAAAATATAATATTTGCCTAGACTCCATGAGGAGGATGGCCATTGATAAATCAGTAAGACTCAAGTATTAAAAAAATAAACTCATCCCTTATCCTTTCTTTCTTTCCACGAATATTCAATTTATTCGATAATTAGCGGGCGCGCGGCACCATCGCACCGCTATCCGATGCTTTTTTTTTTTAAAACTTTCATCAGGAAACTCATTGTCTTTTGCGTCTATGGCCGACTTAATTTTAAGCTATTGTGGTATTCACCTTAGCAGCCTATGGAAATCCTTAGAAAACCATAGGCAGAATAGCCGTTACGTAAACTCAAGTGAGTTATATAAGTACCTCTGGGAAAACAACATTCTTCGCCTTGGCTCGGTTCTGTTTAGATAAAATCCGCAGCGCATCTCTCCGTCGTATCCGCGACATAGCTACGTAGAGTTGCCCGTGTCCAAGTACTTGATTGTCTTGCTCATGTTTTCCGCTCGGTTGTTTAAAAGCTTTATTCATCCTCCATCTCGTACCACGTTTTATTAAATTTTTTCCTCATCTCGCTTCGAAAATTTTTCGTTTCATAATATGTCAACTTAAAATCGTTTCGGTTCACTTCGAATAGCTCAAACCATAATTTCAGTGAAATCCTAATAAATCAATCAGTCTTCACCATTTTATTGAACCGATTAAAAAAAAAAAAGGAATTCGTTTGACTCCTTCCTTGCGACACATCCTCGAAATCGATTCCTATCTCTTATTCCGTGTCTCCATCAGACGATCTCAGTCAATGGACGTCAAGTCGGAAACCGAGTTGTACTCCACTCTTTTTTTTTTGACATACCCGACTGTTAATTAAAACGAAATGAAGTACTAAGTAAACGGCTCGAAAACCACTCGGCGCTGTTTGCGGACACTTTCAATTTTTCGGCGAAACTTTTTGAATAACCGGCGCTGGTGGTGTACGCTCCGGTTGATTCCAACGCTGCTCGCGCGTAGAATTTGCATACGGAGATTCGATTAAATTGGTCCGTAGACGGCGTGGCTAAAAAGCTCGAATATATGGTACGAGGAGGAGGAGGAGGAAGAACTTCGATGGATTGGATTTGTGAGGGCTTGCCTCTGTGTTCTGCGTTTGGGCGCGAGAAGATGAGGAGGGAAGCGGCTGATGAGAGTGGGTGAAAAAAAAGGGGAGAGAGAGTGGAAGAATAGAGGGAAGAGGGAGTGGGAGTGGGAGAGGGATAGGAGGAAAATAATGGAAGGATAGATGGGAAGGGAGAGAGTGTGGAAAGAGAGATGGAGACATGGAGGAGGGAGAGAAAGAGGACGGAAATGAGAGAGAGAGAGAGAGAGGGAAAGGAATGGAGTGACAGAGGAGGAGGAAGAAAGGGTGAGAGGAGAGAAGGGAGAGAGAGAGAGGGAGGGGGAAAGAGGAGGGAAAGGGGAAGAGGAGTCGCAGGTAGGAAGGAGACGAAGGGAGAGAGGGGTCGGAGGGAGGGGGGAGAGGAGGAAGAAAGAGACAGGTGGGATGGAAAGAGGGGAATGGGAATGAGAGAGGGAGGAAAGGAGAAGAAAGGAGAAGAAAGGAGGGAGAGGAAGAGGACAAGTGTGGGAGAGGAAGGGAGATGGGAATAGGAAGAGAAGAATGGAGCAATGTACAAGGACAGACAGACAGACAAACGACTTTATTTAGGGCGAAGTTGAGAGACTACGTAGTCCCTTCTTACATTTAACCCTACGTTGTGAATTACAAATGACAATAAAAATAATAGCAAATAAACATACAAACAGAAGACAAATATCCGAAACTAAACAAATGAAAAAATAACAAAACAAGGAGGGAGAGAGGGAGTGAGAGAGGAAGAAGGGAAAGAGAAGAGAGGAATGGAAAGAAAGGAAGTTAGAGATAGATGATCGTCTTTATTATCAGGGGGAGGGGGGAAATAAGAGAAAAAGAGAAAGAGAGGGGGGAAGAGGAGCGGAAGATAGGGAGAGAGAAGAAGAGAGGAAGAATTTGAGGAAAGGAGATAGAGAGAGAAGAGAGAGAGATGGTGGGAGGAAGAAATGGAGAGGTATGGAGAGAGAAAGAGGGAGGTAGATATGGATGGGATAGGGATGAAGAAATTGTGAGAAAGAGGGAAGAAGAGAGGAAAGGGAAACGTGTGTGGGAGGGGAGAAGGGGAAGAGAGGGGGCGGGAGGTAGCTGGAGGAAGAGGTGGAGTGGATGGAAGAGGTGGAGGCGAGAGATAGAAAGGGTGGCGTTGAAAGAGAAAGAGAGAGATTGATTAATTGGACTCTTTTTATTGGCGACGGCGAAGCCAATATGGAGGAGGGCCTTTTCCCCTCGTCTAACATCATAAGGTTCGGGATTTTTGTGATGAAATCATATTTTCGCGGGAATTCTCTTAATGGCTTCGTCGCGGGTCTGGCTGAAAAAAAATGGGAAAAGTTACGCATAGTAGTTGCGGGAAGGCGGCACAATGCACACGAACTATCGAAGGAAAAAAAACACGCTTTTTATGTTGGGACGATTTTGAAAGTAAGGCAGATGAGAAACTAGACGTAGCGCGCTCTTTTGTTTCGGTATTTCGATTAAAGAATTTCGTTCTTAAGTATGAAATGCATTGCGAGTTCGTCGTAGCTGTCATTCATGGTTTTCTGGGCACAGAATTTGTATTTAACTGCATCTGTCGTCGAGTTTCCAGTACATATGTGAGTCGTGTAATATTTAAGCATCTGTCTTATATAGCTCGTTAAAGTGAGATGCACTCAACGTACGCGGCTGAGAAATTTGGTTAAAACATGTACTGCAATTATGACTATACACTAATATAGAACGATTAAGATATGGAATAGGGTTATCAGAACAATAATTTTAATACAAAGCGATTATCTTGCGTAGCTGTCCCTATTAAACCACCGAAAATATCCACAGTTTGAACTGTGCGAGAAAAATTGTGTATAAATACCTGAATGGCAGAGCAGTAATAGGATTTCATATAAAGAGCTAGTCTTCCCATCCGCGATAAACTTAAATTACACAATAAATGCAGTAAAATGGTAAGGTAATATGAAAATCTCATGAAACTTCGACTCTCCAATAACTTTCAGTGCATTTTATCATAAATTTTCTTATAAGTTATTTTAATTTGAAAATCTTAAATTTTCACAAGATAAACGAATTAAACCATACGAGTCTGAAAGTGTTTCAAGGCCAAGAACCTATAGTTAAAACCTTTATCGTTTTCAACGTAATTGGAAGCGAGTATAAAATAAAAATATATAGACGTTGATAATATATAATTCATAGAACAGTTGACAGAAAATTAGTTACCAAGAATCGAAGAACGTGGCGGCGAATCAGAGATCGCGTAAAACGTGTAAAAATGGCTTTATAAAGCTTCTGCGAAGACTAAATTTTCCATAATAAATATTTCAGGTTGTGAGCTATGTTATTTAATTGTAATTTTCATTAATAGATCTTCAACTGTTTCGAAATAATTTAAATTGCGCATTGTGCAAATTTGGTAAAATATCGATGCAGCATATCCTCGCTGTATCAAGCATAAAAAATCGGTACAACATACATTGTACAAACTTTCTCATATACTAATGCGTCGTTTAGTTATCTTTAGAAAATGAAAATCGTATGAGCGTGTCTTTAGAAAATCCAATGTTTGTTAAAGTTGCTCAAGAATTAACTAGCCTTATATTCATTCATTGAGAAAAATAAAATACGTAGTATTATTGTAGATGTATACTCAAGTAACTGTACGAAATTTGATCAAAATCGTTAAAGCCGTTTTTGAGAAAATCGAATTATTGTTAAAGTTGCCTAGAATGAACTACTCTTAATTATTGAGCAATGTGAACCATTTCTATGTATACTGTGCTCAGTATGATAAAATGCCTAAGTACGAGATTTCATTCATTTTCGCTCTACCGTCTAGGCTCCAGAGCCAGTAACAGACAGACAGACATACGTCATTGCGAAAACCACTTTTTTGGATTCAGCGACACCTAAAACGTGTATTTCCGTAAAAATCTCGAGGTCGAATTTTTTCGCGAAAACAATACTTTCTCGATACTTCGTATGAGAAAGTAAAAATCTATGAAAGATTTATACTTGTAGTTTCATGAAAATTCTACAAAATATAAATTACTTTTAGCTCGATTCATCCACAATTTGTGATTACATGTTCTTCGTGCATTAAATGAAATAGAGGTGTCTCATATTTAAGGATCTGAAAAAGGGAATATCTACTGAAATTACTTTTTTTATTTTACTAAGGCGATATGGCTAGTTTGTTTTTTTAGACGAGAATATAATGCACAATTTCGTATCCTTGTTTGTTGACCTCTGAATAATTATATTTTGACCCAAGAACTTAACTAATTCCTTCTATTGAAACAGTGCGTATGTTTTTATATTATGCGTATTAACCTAAATTTCACTGACATGTTTGCTCACGTTGATAAAACATTCTGTTAAATTAATAAAATTTCTCTATTTACATTTCTTACACTTTCGGCTGTACAGTTTATTAGACGCTTTTTCAAAATAATTTACATCCATTTCTGGCATAACTTCATTCGTTTGCGCAAATAATCGAAATTCAAAGTTATGGTTCCCTGGATCGCAACTTTTCAATAACTGATTCAATCTAAACCTCCCGTGAACGTGGCCCGGGGTATCGCGTTCAAACCCCGGAGAACTTTCCCCGCTCTCAGATGCGAAAAAGAAATAAAGGATTCCTTCCTTCCTCCCTTCCTCCTCCTCGCCTTAACTTCCCTTGGAGCAATCGCAGGATTAGGCTGGATGGGATTCTCCCCTATTTTTACGGCGGTCTAGAACCGAGGCGAGATTTGGTTGATAAGAGAGGGGAGGAGAGATGGAGCTAAAGATAGAGAGATAGTGGGAGAGAGAGGGAGAAGATGAGGAAAGAGAAGAAGAGAAAGGGAAAAGTAAGACAGAGAAAATGTGAGAAAAAAATCGGTACAACATACATTGTACAAACTTTCTCATATACGTACTAATGCGTCGTTTAGTTATCTTTAGAAAATGAAAATCTTGTCAGCCTGTTTTTATAAAATCCAATTTTTGTTAAAGTTGCCCAAGAATAAACTAGCCTTATATTCATTCATTGAGAAAAATAAAATACGGAGTATTATTGTAGATGTATACTCAAGTAACTGTACGAAATTTGATCAAAATCGTTAGAGCCGTTATTGAGAAAATCCAATTATTGTTAAAGTTGCCTAGAATAAACTAGCCTTATATTCATTTTTTGAGAAATGTGAACTATACAGTATTATTGAAGACGTAAACTCAAGTAACTGTACGAAATTTGATCAAAATCGTTATAGCCGTTTTCGAGAAAATCGGATTGTTGTTTAAAATGCGTAGAATAAACTACTCTTAATTATTGATCAATGTCAACCATTTCTATGCATACTCTGCTCAGTATGATAAAGTGCCTAAATACGAGATTTCATTCATTTTCGTTCGACCGTCTAGGCTCCAGCGCCAGTAACAGACAGACAGACAGACGGCATTGCGGAAACTACTTTTTCGGATTCAGCGACACCTAAAACGTGTATTTCCGTAAAAATCTCGAGGTCGAATTTTTTCGCGAAAACAATACTTTCTCGATACTTCGTATGAGAAAGTAAAAAGAGGAGAGAAGGGATAAATTGAGAGAAATGAAAAAAGCGAGGGAGAGATGGAGGGAGAGGAGGGAGTGAAAGATAGGGTGGGAGAGAGAGATATGAAGGGGATCGAGAGAGAGAATGGGAGGCAGGAGGAGGAAAGAGAAAGAGTAAAGTGAGAGAGATGGAGAAAGAGGGAGGGAGAGAAATTAAGCGGGAGAGTGGGAGAAAGATAGGGAGAGAGGCGAGAGATAAATAGATAGGGCGAAAGGGGAATGAAGAGAGAGAGAGAATGAGAGAGGGAGTGAGAAAGAAGGAGAGAGAGGGAGAGAGAGAGAGTGAGAAATGTAAGAAGAAAGAGGAGTGAAGGAAAAGTTGAAAGTGGAAGGCAGAGGTAGGAAAGAGGAAGAGGAAAGTGAAAGAAATGGAGAAAGAGGAAGGGAGAGAGATGGAGCGAGAGAGAGAGAAAGAGAGACAAAGAGATATGAAGAGAGAAAGAGAGGTAGGGATAAATAGGTAGAGAGAGAGGAGGATGGAGAGGGAGGCGGAGAGAGGGAGTGAGAAAGGAGGGAGAGAGAGGCAGGAGAAAGTGAGTGAGAAGCAGGAAGAAGGGAGTATGAAGGAAGGAAGAAAGTGAGGGGCAGAGGGAGGAAAGAGTAAAGGGGAGAGCGAAAGTCATGGTGAAAGAGGGAGGTAGGAAGAGAAGGCTAGAGAGAGAGAGAGAGACAAAGAGAAAGAGAGCTATGGAGGGATAGATGTGGAGAGAGAGAGAGAAAGAGGAAGAAGAAAGTGACGGATGATAAGAGAGAGAGAGAGAGGGAGAAAGAGGAACGGAGAGAAAGAGGGAGACGTGGAGGGAAGAAAAAGAGATAGGGAGGGAGAGAGGGCGAACACGGATAGATGCGATATCCAGGCCCGGTTTTAGGTTGTTAGTCTGCACATCCAGCCGTGGAAATCTGTCACTGCGATGAGAAGCAGAAGAATATGTTATAATCCCCTCCTTCACCCTGTTTTTTTTTGCAATTCTCTTTATTTTTCCTTCTCTCTCCTCTCCAACACACTACATCCTGGCACTACTACTTCCCCCCCCCTCTCCCCCTCTCTCTCTCGACTCCTTTTCTTCACCTTTTGTCTAGCTCCTCTTGCCGACTCCCTCACTTCACCGTACAAACATCCCATCTCTTTGATTCTCTCGCCCATCTCATCCATTCTCCATCGCGTCTTACCTCTTGCCTCCATTCGAAAACCTCTTCCTCTGACACCCACCTCTCTCTCTTTCTCCTCTCTATCCCTCTTTCTCCTACTCTTATCCTCCTCTGCATTACACACCTCTTTCCTTTCACTCCTTCCGTATTCCTTCCTCTCTCTCTCTCCTCTCCTCTCCTCTCTCTCTTTTTCGTTTGACCGCCTCATCCGCCGCCTAAGAAGAAGATCCTTTTCCCTCGCTCCGGGAGGTTCTTCCTCGGTTCCACTTGACTTTCCGATGCTTCCAGTCGAACGAGCTTCGTGTAATCACGGGAATTGGGGCTCGGGATTCAATTCCGAGGGTTTCGGGGAAGGAGGGAGAGAGAGGAGGATGCGTTCAAGCGGAGAGTGGGTTGGCAAAGCGGGAGGAGAAAGGTGAGAGAGAGAGAGAGAGGTGGGGGATGGATCTAAGAACGTGGGATGGGACGCGGCGTAGGGACAAGGGAGAGTGTGTTTGTTGGTATACGTACGTGCGAAAGAGAAGGGAGAAGATAGGTTAGAAGGATCTGTTAAAGGGAGGGGGAGGGAGTGTGTTTTTGGTGGGGGGAGAGGGAGGAGGGAGAGGAGGGTGGAGGAGGATGAAATCTCTGCGAGGAGATGGAAAAGGAAGTTGAGGAGGAGGATGGGAGTTAGAGAGGGAGAGCGCCAGGTGTTTGCTCAAAGGAGAGTGGGATACGGAGAGAAAGGGATGGAGTGGGTGATTTTCGTGGGAGGTTGGGGGAGGGGGAGGGGAGGGGGGAGAAGGAGAAAGCTTTGGGAGAGAAGAGAGAGAGATAGGAGGTAAGAGATATGAGGTGGGAGGGAAAGAGTGGAAGGAGGGTTTTCTTTTTTTTTTTTTTTTTTAAGGGTTTGGACCTTTAACGCTATAACTCCTGCTCGTGACTTCGCCCCGAGATGACAATGGGTGTATCGGGAAAATATAACAGATAGCGCTGTGTGGAAGATTAAGCGGGATGGCGTTATTGTTTCGGCGATATATTTTTTCGTGGTAATCGTAAAGATAAATAAATATATCAACCGAAGGGGGGGATTGTGAATTTTTATGTACCCTTGATAATTTCCTACGGGGACTCCTTTATGTCCCAGAAGCCTGTAAACTTATTGAAAATAGGGACATAACGTTCTCCAAGTTAAAGAAAGATATTTATGTGGCGTCGGTTTTTTCGTATTACAGAAAATTAAGTACCCTGATGACTGAATATACCAAGTTATTCTCGAAATACGGAAAATCGGCATTAGAAATTGTGTAACTTTGAGAATATTCTGTCTATTTTCTACATGGGTCAGATTTATGGGACTGCCTGGTCCATCATTTAGCTACGAAAATGGGAGTCCCAAATCGTTCGATCCGGGGCCCTCTAGGGTGCCTCCTAGGTTAAATCCCAAATGTCCCATTTTTAAATACGTTCCTGATATTGGTATAATACCAGGGACGTATTTATACTTAGAATCACGATAAATTGGACGCCTACTATTCCGAAATTCGGCTACGAGCTTTCTCGCTTCACATACGCTCGTAAAATGCAGTTCGCGTCCGGTCAAGATCCGCTTAAAATTCAGTTTCATACGTTTAGGGTAAATTTGTGCCGCGTTTTTTTTTTCTTTATCGTGTAAAATAACCAAGTACGCGTCATATTAGGTTATACTGCATACGTATGACAGGAAAAAGAAATTCAGCGTCTTCTGAAATGGGAAAGTTTTGAATATTCTGTCATTCCGTATGGGTATCAACACTTGCTATGGAGAGATTCTCGCGGAGATACTTAGTCTCTCCGCTAATTACCTTTTGTCTAAATAACGACTCTCAATCCTCGATAGAAATAAAATCACGTGTTGCTAATGATCTCAGGTATGGAAATGGTTTCCGGAATGCGACGGAAATCATTTCTCCCATTCAATTCCTTTCCTCCTATCCATCGAGTTAAGATGGATTCCGAGAACTGTAACGATGGAAAAATGGAACCAGTGAAGTAAGAAAGAAGAAGAAGTCATTATCGATTTGTAGGATTGTCGCCTTTTTCCATCGCCGCGTGACACAAGGGGACGTGACGCCGGAGCGAAATTCCTTTGTCACCTATAGAACTCAACAAGGTGTCACGGAGAATTTACAGGGAAAAAACTTTTTTTTTTAACAAGGAAATGGTAGAGAAGGTAAAAAAAAATTGGAAAGACCTAATTGGATTCTAGACTAAGTTGGAAAGATGGAATAAATAAGACTGGAATAAGCGAAACTTGGTACGATAACTCAAATTATAGGAGTTTGATTTTTTCTTCTAGCAATGTGGCACATCCGGTTTTTCTCAAACGGCGTTCCATTTAAAAAATACGCTGTTTTTATTATTGTTTTTCGTGCAAAATGTTAGTAATCCTCCGTCGTATATTTCGCCACAAAACGGTGACAGTTATTAATAGTCTGCTCAAGGTAGCGTTTTGTGTTCGAGTTTTGTAAAAATGATAAAGAGTGTATTCCTAGAAAATCCATCAGTTCACAGAGAAATTTCCGTATCATTTATTTCTGAATTCCTGTTTTCATTATATCCCAAGAGACTTGGGTTTGAAAAAAAAGTCGCTGTTATATGTGTGTATCTAACTACTTCCGAGGTTGTTACTTATAAACAAGTGGGAGAAAAATGAGTGTTTTAATTACAATTCAACCAGTTTAGCACTAATCAACTGGAGCAACTTAGAAAAGGAAAAATTATAACATTTTCTTCTAAAAAAAGTTCAAAATACTTACTCGATAATGTATTGAATGGCAGTAAAATAATTTAAATTTCCTTATATATAATATCAACCATTAATTTAAACAATAACGGTTTTCATTGAATTATACGTTTTATTCAGTGAAAACCTAAAAGCGACGACAACTCTATTTCCGTCGCCGAGTTCGCGAAGTATCGCATGAATCAAAGGACTATCAGCTGCCAGTGAAAAGATTGGACCGAAGATTAATCTCACGAAACCCACCATAATGTTCAGAAAGTCTGTGTATGTGAGTGTGTGAGTCAAGAAGATTAATTCTGACTGCATTGAATTCCAGGAAGGAAATAGCCAAGTTCATCTCGGGAGACAAAATTGTGGAAGTGAACAGGTGAATTTAGACGAATGGATAGTGTTCGGAAGAAATAAGATGATATCGAACAGCGGAATGGCTCGTTGCGTTCCGTCGGTTCTGGTGTACGTTTCTGCATGCATACGGAAACTTCCGAGCGCTCGAAGAGAGAAGTTTACCAAAAGTTGTTGGAACGGTTGAAGTGGGATGCAAGAACTTTACCAACATCCGCGTGCAAAGGTGATTTAATAAAAAAAATCGGAAGAGGAGAAGAAACGTATTCCATTTGACATGCACTCGAAAAATTATTTGATAAACATTTATGATAAATATTTATGATAATATCACTTTCCAGTCGGACGCGTTAATTAGAGTCGTTAATTCGCGATGCATTTCGGGTTAAACCGAGAGAGAGAGAGATATTTTAAACGACGACTCAAAACTAACGAAAATTTGGCAGACGTTTACTTTTTTCTCTTAATATCGAGAAACAATGGCATGGAATTCAAATGCATTAAAGTTTGAAATTGACATTCTTAGAAATTACACTCGTTTCATTCGTTAGTTTAAGGTACAACAATGCCGACTTTTTATTGCCATAATTTAGTTCTCGGAAATCACTCGACTATATATTATATATATATATATATATAAATTTTCATATATGTGTATATATAAAGAGAAAGAGAGATCGTGAAACTAAAAGCACTAACTTTTCAAATGGAATTAATTTATTATACTTAGTAGAGTTTACCGAGTCCAAACATAAATCAGTCGAAAGAGTTTGAATTCGAGATAAATAATGCTAGTTTCGCATATTTTTTATGTTTTTTTACAAAGCAGTTTCGCCGAGTTGGAAAATTTACCCCGCTTACCCTACCTCTATCTCTCTCACTCCAGAACAAAAAATCCGTACGCCATTTGGATAAGTGAGCTTCTCAATAAAAGCAAGTTAAAAGCGAGCATTTAAGCATTTAACTCGGTAGTATATATATTTATATGAAATATTTTTTATCGAGCATTGTTTTTAATCCTTAAAGACTGTTTCTTTCTCTCTACACACACATACATATATACACATACATACATATATACATACATATATACATATATAGTACACACACACACACACATATATTGCACACACATTTGTGGAAGAGGAAAGGTAAATAAAGATATTGCGCGCAACTACGTGTTGAAGGAAACCCAGTGAGCACTTACCAGAAGGAGACCCGCTGGGGTGTCGGCTAGAGACATTCGTAAGTAGACAACTTGTGTCTCTCTTGTGCTGACAAATGGATCATCCCGAAAGCTCCATCAACGTAAAAAAAATGTCTCTCCGACACCCCAGCGGCTCTCCCTCTGGTAAGTGCTCATTGGGTTTCCTTCAACACCTAGCTGCCCTCAGTGTCTACACACGCGTGTGTGTGTGTATTCTCTTCCAAAACTCCACATTTTCCTCATTACGTTATATATATATAAATAGGTATATATTTTTAAGAAATAACATCATCTATACTCGTTATTTTCGCAAACTAAGCGATTCCTAAATAGAGCATTTTGGTCATAACGCCATAGGTTTCAAGGCACTCTATTTTATTTTGTTTTATTTATTTTTTAAAAAAAATTTTCGAGAGGTCCATTCCGCGTAACTTGTTTCACTTGATGCTAGCGTTAAGAGGACGTTTAAACGGTCGTCCTCAGCGTTTCTGAGAGAAGGAGAGAAAATGGGGGAGGGAAGGAGAGAGAGGGAGTGAGAGGAAGGGAGGGAGTGAGAGAATGAGAATGAACGTGCGAAAGAGGGGTTAGGAGAGAGGGAGATAGATTAAAAAATAAATAAAACGGAAGCAGAAGAGTAGAGGAAGTGTAGTGGTAATGGAAATTGCGGAAGTATTTCATGAGCCCCTGGCATTACCGTTTTGCGGGAAAGCTGCTTGCCATAAATTTGGTCGAGCGGCAGGACATAAGGAGGAGAGTTTTTTTTAAAAAAAAAGGAACACACCCTTTCCCTCTTTGCTCATCTCTCTCTCCATCTCATTGCTCCCTCTCTTCTCCTCCTCCTTCCCTATTTTTCCATCTCTTCCAGCTTCTCTCCCACTCCCTTAAAAAGTACCTCTACTCTCGGCCTGAATTCCGTCGAGTTTTTGGGAGATATCACTTATTAGTTGAGGGCGTAGTAGCTCCTGGGTGGAAAATCCAGCAATTTTTTTTTTTTTAATATGCGCCGGTTAAATGAAAATAGTTAATTTTTCCTTTCTATCTATCTCTCTCATTCTTTCTACTTTTCGCTCGCTCGTTGTACTGGAGTAAGCCGTCGTAGGGATTAAGGAGGTTGTTTTTTTTTTAAAGGGACGATCGTTCGAACGTTTTAATGATGCACCTAGGGTTTTCTTTTCTTTTTTTTTTGGGGGTATGATGTTGCGCGGCGGTTATGGAACACGTCGAAAGGAGCGTTTTGATGAAGCTGGGCAGATAAAGATGGCGTTACCGTTTCAAAAAATAGAAAATAATCCCGGTTATTGTGACGACTTGGATTTTGATAGCTGCAAACATTTTTTTCCTTTTTTTTTTAAAAAATGGAAAATGGTAATTCGAATTAAAATTACTATGCTCCAGTGTATGGTTCGATTTATATATATATTTTTTAAACGGGATTAAACATGAAAGGCGTATAATCTGAAACACCGGTATAAAATACAATTTTTAAAAACGGAAAGCGGTAATTGTTGTAAAAAATTTACTGTGTTCGAGTTTATGGTTCGATTACAATATTTGTTTTTTTTTTTAAAACACGATTTAAAAAACGAAATATTTGTTACCTGAAACAGCGGTATAAACAAAACCTAAAATCCAAAAACTGCACAAAAAATACGAAACAAGGAGCACCTATTTTAGCTTTTAAAACGAAACGGCCCGAGAAATTTGAGTTTATCGGTCGAATTCCACCGAATATAAATTCACGCTGGCAAAACGACCTAAATGTGTGACAGTTTTAACACTTTTTTATTTTTATTGAACTCATTTAAGCGGGAGCGTACATGAGACCGTGCGATTTCCGGGGAGGAATTTTTTATTTCGATCTCTTCCCGTTCGCGTTATACGGGAGAAAATAGGGCCGAAGAGAAAAACCAAAGATATTCGCGCGTTACATTTAGCCCAACGAGAATTAATGGACAACGCGAAATAAATAAATATTCCGTTGCAACGTGCATTCGTCGCCACCACGCAACCGTCGCCGACGTTTTCCATCAAAAGCAGGAAACGCCCTTTTCCTTCCCTTTAAACCTCTATCGCTCACCAGACAACGCGGAGGACCTCTCCCGGCTCTTGAGATAATATTGCGTTTCTCCCTCTGTCTTCCTTTTATTCCTTTTCGCTTCCCTTCCGTCCCGTTCTTTGTGATTCTCAAAAATCTCGTCCTTTTACCCACGGATCCGACAGGATAAGAAACGGGAAAAGGCGTAGGGCGAGGTAGTTGCCCCGTGAATGGCGATGAAAGAGATCCTGTTAACCTTTATCGCCCAGCAGTGCCTTTCACCGTCTACTTCGACGGTCACTCTGTACGCGTTTTTTTTAGTTTTAGCACGGTTCTCTCTTTTTTTTAAAGAGAATTATCTCGAATTGCGCGGAAATTAGGACGGGTTTGAATTTGTCTGGGAACGTTTAAAAAATATTTCACATCGACGCGGAGGTTAAGAAAAAGAATAAAAAGGAAACTATGTTGAATACGGTTTAATTTAATTCTTACGGTTTGACCTCTAACGTAAGACGGCGCTCAAATGCAGCGGCGGCAGTACACAGACTTTCGTATAATGTAATTTTTGGGTCCATAATTCGTTATATTTAATATACTCTGCGGTATTATTAAAGTTCCGCTACTGCATGAATGTTATCACATGAATTCCCATTGAAAACGGTTTAGCTTTCCTTTTCCAAGAACCTATGCACCGCGTATGGGTGTAAAAAGCTTTGTTTATTTGAACACTCTCTTGTTTACCCATCTCTCCATTCATTGTTTCTCTAAACTCGCAATCTCCGCTCCTCTTCTCTCTCTCTCTCTCTCCGTCCTCTCTTATGTTAGCGCTTTCTCTCTCCTCTCACCCCTTCTACATTTCCTACCCTTTCTTCCTCTCCTCTTTCTACCCTCTCCTTCATCAAACCCTTTCTTCCTCCCCTCTCTCTCTCCCCTCTCTCTCCCCTCTCCATCCTTTGCCCCTCTCTTCCCTCTCCTTTCTCTTCCCTTCCTCTCTATTTCTCTCTCCTCTCTCTCTCCATTTTCTCCCTCTATTCCCCTTTCCATCCATCCTTTCTCAAATTTTAACTTCACTTATTTATTAACAACCTTTATATTAACTTACAGCGATATATACGTATATATATGTAGGTATATATGTAAGTTTTAAGACACCACAAATAATTTCTAATAACTCGAGAACGGTTTCATGTGTTTTAGCCATTCTTTCAATTTTAAAGAGTCCCATACATAAAGACTCTTATGTGTAATCAGGAGCGGCCAAAGGAATGTTGGCGCCCCGGGCGAGATAACATTTCAGCACCACCCTCCGTAAATGTTTGTTGAGATATTTATGGAATAAAGGTTAATTTATTCATCGCTCTGTAAAACTTATTGGTAATGAATAAATAAAAGAAATTTCATCATGATTCATGATATAAATTGGTGTCTAATATTTAATCACTTGCAAGTGATACATAGATAGATGATCGGGATAGCGCCCCCAACAATTAGGCGCCCCGGGCAGCCGCCCGGCTCGCCCGTACCTCGGGCCGGCCCTGTGTGTAATCAACGTGAAAAATAACGACCCGAGTTCGATTCTAGGGACGTTTAATTCCCCCAATTGGATAACATGGGCGGGACCTTCTCGAATTTTTATCTCCTAAACTATAAATCGTAATTATATGCTCTCGCGGACTTTTTTTGTTGCAAATGCTTTCCTCTATACGACTAAATTTATTAATCGATACCTTACGGATCATATAAGGACAAGGGTGTGTAAAATGTGGATTTCTTATTGTTGGCCCGACGGAAATGGCGCTTCTTCACAGTGGCGCCGGAAATGGCAA
Organism: Uropetala carovei; assembly: GCA_036926305.1. Taxonomy (NCBI): domain Eukaryota; kingdom Metazoa; phylum Arthropoda; class Insecta; order Odonata; family Petaluridae; genus Uropetala; species Uropetala carovei. Next base: position 9,222,022 of record JAXCHB010000069.1, read on the forward strand.
CGGCCACTTACCGAACTACGTCCTACTATACCCATTAAAAATAAATCCGACTCTTGAAGAATTTATGCGAATGTTTGGAGACGAAGAAATGACCGTGCAATTTTTAATTGACAGTAAAATCATTGAATCAAACCGTTGGGTTCGTGTTTTATCTTTACTCTGTGCACTTCATAAAAGTTGTTTAAATTAAAAAAATTGTTTTTTATATGTACTACACGAGATATAAGTTGGCATCCCAGATGTTCACGCCCACAAAGTAGAGGGGGAGCTACGTTGTCGGATTTACTGTTACAATCCACGCCCGTTATCTGTTTATGAACAAAGCAGTAAATAAAACTTCGAAATTCCGCACAGTATGGCAACGTCGCAAGTCTCTCATAGACCCAAGCCTGAAAAGTACCCTTCTAATACTCCACTTCCTCAGAGGCCAACTTACGTCTCCTCTGCCATAGCTTCTTTCTCTTCATTCATCTCCCTCTCCTCCCACTATCTCGCCTTTTCCTCCCTCGTACTTTCCCGTGACCTTTACTTTCTCCTCTCTTCTCTCGCTCGGCCCCACCATTCCGTCGCTCTTATTCTCTTATTTCCTCCCTTCCAACCCATCGTGACACTCTGCTCATTCCTTTGTTTTATCCATTTCTCTCTCTCTCTTCACTTTCGCCATCCTCCTCTCTTAAAACCGTTCGGTATACCATTCCGCCCTCTAACGGAAGAGAGGCTATGCAGAGGTCTCCACCATCGAAAACTCTCCCTCCCTCCCTCCCATCTCCATCCCCCCCTCTTAAACTTTTATTTTTTTCCCTCACGTTAACCCTCGGCTGCTTCCTTTTATGTCTTTTTCTCCGCTCCAAACTCACTTTCTTCTACTCAAATTACCCGTCTTCCCTCGCCGCGCAGGAAACGCCGGACTCGCAAATGTCCTCTCTCCCTCCTCCTCTTTCCCTCTTCCTCCTCTCTCCCTCCGTCTCTCCTTTCATTCTTCCAAGCTCTTCTTTGTTTGTCACTTCCGCCTTCTCTTTATTTAAGAGAGAAAAAAGCGAAATTCTTCGAAATTCTGTCCCTATTTCTCCCCCTCTCCTTTTTTTCTGGCCCACTTTATTTATTTTTTTAAGTAATCCGCGCATTATTATTTTTTTTTCTCCTCGCCTGTTATCCTTCGGCGGTTATAAGGAGTACCTCGGAAGACTGGGAAGAGGAAAAACCGCAGTGTTGTTGTTTTTTCATTTACTTTTCGCGAAAAAAAGAGTTGACGTGGATGGATAAGAGAAGAGGTTGAAGGTGGGTGGGAGGTGAAGGGGCGAGAGGGGAAAATGGAGAGTGGAAATTCGTGAAGAAGAAAGGGAGTGAGAGAGAGGGAGAATGCGAGGGAAAGCGAGAAAGAGAATGAATTGTTCCGAGAGAAGAAAAGTCCCGAAGTTAAAGAGATAAATAAACGGAGGAGAGAAGAAATTTTAAAGGAGAAATGGAAAGAGGAACGGGAAAAATGCAAGTACGGAAAACAACGGAAGATATATCCTGTATTATTTTTATGAAAAGAAAGCGGTCACGAATAAAACTGAATCACTGTTGAGGAGTTTGATTACACGAGAGATTTATTTGATATTAAAAATCAACGGCGTTTATGTGGTCGTGTCCTTGACATTAGCTAGAGTTATTTAAGCATTTTTTTAAAATTAGCATAAGATTACAGCTCATTTTCACCGAAATATCGCTAAACGTTAAAAAATATTGCATTTTACCCTTAAATTTATATCAATGCTATGAAATATATTTTTTAAATTTTCGAGGTGAGTTGTTTTTTGAGTCAGTGATGGAAAACGTAACGAAATAATTTTTGAATGACGTAACGAAAAACGTTAAAGAAATTTTGAAACTTGGTATAACGAAAAACGGAAAAACCATAACCGGTATTTCCAAATTCTCGTGGATTGGTTGCACACAAGACCGGTCCTAGGCAAGGGCGACGTGGGCGAACGTCCATGGCAACTACTCACCAAGGATGGGAAGCGGAAATTTGGCATGTAGGTCGTTCGATATGCGCAATCGACGATGCAACCCGAAAATTATAAATATTTTTATTTATTTTGACGCTTGATGCTTAAACTATGCGGGTCGTATGGCAAACCGGATGAGGGGAGTTTACTCATGACATTTTTCAGTTTTTGTCAAATATCACTTCCTATGGATTGTTTTCTGTTGTCATTAATGTTGCAGAGGGTATAAGTTTCTCCAATCAGAAATATTTTTTTAAACTACTGATCAGCAGTTTAATTCAATTACTATAAATCCTAATCTAGGTTGCAACACACAATATAAAAAACGTTTATCTATAAATTAAAAAAGGGAAATTAGCTCGATTTCATTGATGTGTACTAAAATTTTTCGTTATAACGTTAAACGTAACGAAAAAATAAATTTAAATTCGAGTGTAACGAAAAACGATATCGTTTTTTTGACCGTAACGAAAAACGTAACGAAACATTTTTTTTCGTTTGCAATCACTGTTTTGAATAGTCACGATGCAGTTGTGCGCGCGATGACTCTGAATAACATTCCCATTTTTAAAAAAAGTATCGTGAAAAGCCGCAATACTTATAGTGGGATATGTATTTTTTAAATGCATTTTGGAAGAGGGACTCGAAAAGAGCTCATAGCGCAGCTGGTGGAGAACAATTGTGACTCATTCTGCACTGAACGTACTTTTTGTGGCTATCTTTTTAGGACGCAAGCGTTTTCATTGTTCTTGCTTAGTTAATTCACACTGCGATCATAAAACCGTGAAAAACGTTTAGAGTTTCCCTATACGTTAAGTAGTTTCTCTCTGTTTCAAAATTAGAGGAAGAAAAAAACCGAGTTATGGAAATTGTAATTAATAAAAGCAAAAAAACATGCAAGTTACCAAAAACTTTTGAGAGTCAAGATTTTAAAACCAATTTTATTATCCTGTAGTGTAATAAAAATAATTTACCTTTTAAACTGCTATTACAGACCTATATCTTTTTATGTACTTAATTAATGTTTTTTTGGTAAACCTAGTTTTTTTAAATTACAGTCTCGATTCTTTGGCTAATTCCCATTGAACTGAATGCGTATGTAAATTGCGCTCTGCATCTTTTCATCTGACTAGCGATTATCTTTTGCAAGGGCTCGGTTTTTTTTACGATGGTGAGTTACGTGGATAGAGAAAAGGAATTGCATAGGCGGCGGAGAAAAGAAAGTATCAGAAAGATATCGAGAAGGGAGGTGAAGGAAAGGATGAATGAAATATAAAGGGAGAAGGAAAAGGATAAACCGAAGAAAGAGAGAGGGGATTGAAAATGAAGTTCCGGCGGGAGAAGAAAGTAAACTCAAAGCTAAAGAAGAAGAGGCGAAGATGAAAAGTTAATGAAGAAAAAGAAGCCGAGAAAGGCGGGAAGAAAAGGGAAAAATAGAGCGGAGGGGAGAAAAGAAGTAACGACAGAGAGATAGGAGGAAAATGAAAGGAGATGAAGATTAAAAGGACGCAGATAAATAAGGGAGAGGAGGAAAGCGAGACGTCGAAAAAGTTGGCGTGAAAGGAAGAACTGAGGAAATAAAAAAACGAACGGAAGAGAAAAGAATTTGACGAGAGGAGAGGAGGAGACAGAGGGGGGGGGGGGGAGAGGGAGATAGTGAAAGAAAGGGGGAGAGAAAGAATTGAATGAAAGTAGAAGAGGGGACAAGTGGATAGTGAAAGAAAGGAGACAAAGGAAAGAAAAAAGAGGAAAAGAGAGAGGTTGGGAGGCGTAGCAAGGGGAGGAAGGATATAATGTAATGGGAAGGTGAGAAGAAAGGAGATAAAGGATTTTAGGGGAGACGGGAGAGGGGTTGTGGAAGAGTCTCGAGGAGCGTTATGGAGGAGGGGAGAGACGATCGAATTGTCTTTCCACTACACAGGGGAAACAATATCTGTCGACAAATAGCTGGTGGATGCTGCAAAGGGAGTAGGGAGGGGGGGGGGGGGGGAAGAGGAGAGGAAGACTAGGGGCTAGCTGTCACAAGGGAAGAAGGTGTGGTGTTTGGAAACGAGGGTGGTTTTCAATACCTCTCCCCCTTCCAACGCCCTTTCTTTCAGACGGCCATCTTGCTGACTTCCGAAAACAGTTAAGATTTCTGTCCTTTTTTTTTATGCGAGATTTTATTTTGTCTTTTAGTTTTTCCATCACTGGATGTGCGCTCGTAAAAAAAGAAAATGAAAACGTTCAAAATTTTTGTCTTCGTGCCAAATGCACAAGAAGGCTATTATGCATCCGCCTTTTCTCGTGCCGAATTCGCCGCTACAATCATGATCTTGCGGGGAAGTTTTTTTTAAATATTTTCTACCTCCTAAGAGTAGTTTCGAAGTTTCAGTGCTCTCAGTGGCTTTGCTCTCTACACGCCTCGGAGGTCATTCAGTCGCTTCCTCTCTCTCTCTCTCTCCTCATCTGCATTTAAGGTGGTCGGGAAACCCTTTGTGGCTCCGTTAGCCTACCCTGGAGAATATATATATATATGTATACACACACGCACGCACGCCCACACTCACATACACACTCCGATGGGCGGGTGTCCTTCCCGACGGCCTCTGAATTGCGCTTCGTGCGAACCCAATGACATGCAAGCGAGGAAGACAGGTCTGGCGGAGTTTGATAATGCGCTAAGGGATCAATCCACAGCCTGTTAGGGCGGTTAATAGAGCGCGCCATCTAACCAGCCGAAGCTGCGCCTGCGATATACTATATATAGGGGGCAACGAAAAATTAAATGGAACGGCTAGAGTCGGTTGAGTGATAGTCGCATTTCGCAATAAACATCGTTGAATTAATAACAGTTAAATTATGTGTGGTTAAAAAAATAAAAATCGTCTCGTATCGCGGTCGCGCTGCTATTTTTCGCAAAAATAAATTAAACGAGGACAAAGGAAAATAAACCTTACGCTACGTCAATGGTTCTCAACCTTTTACCTCCAGTGGGTACTTAACAAATTCTGGGATATGGAGGCACAAGCATAAAAAATTGTCAGAAATCACGATAAATGAGGCAGTGAGTTATATAATTTAATATATTTAACAATTAATGTTTTTAGTTAATGCTTGAAACAATAAATTCTGCGAAAAGAAAAAAAACTTTTTATACTTTTTTCTACCAGAGAGAAGCTCGAATTGAGGAAGTTGGATGGAAAGAAACAGGTGATATCTTGTCATAGGCGACAGGATGTCTGGGTACTGTTCTGGTAGTAACGATTATATTCATCAAGCAAATGAGATATTGGTACTGTTCGTTATGGCAGTGCTCTCCAACCGTTTTTGCTCCACGGCACACCTTCATGCATGCTTAAAAACATCGCGGCAAACCAAACCATCCCTAATAATTTCACTGCGTAAATACACATTTTAAAAGAAAAAACTAGCATAAAACAAATAAAAGTCGCAATTACATCAGATTGTTGTGATTGGTAAAATAATATTCAAATAATTGTAAAATTTTATTGTAAATTAAGTACACACAATTCAACGTGTAAAAATGTTATGATCTTCGACAGAAAATTTGGGCTTGCCTTTTTGGTACAAAGACGCTTTATATTTGTCTCAATAATAGAAAGAGCTACAAGAACTTCTTCATCTAGGTTCATTAAACATGCCCTTTTAATATTTTTAATATGGGTTGAAGAACAAATAAATTTGCATAAATACGTTGTTGAATTTGGAATGTCATATATGGGATATTCAGATATTGAAGGATATTCACCTTAAGCCTTTAGCCAAAATACATCTAAAGGTAGCATAATAATTTTAAGTTGTATGATCGTTAATAAGGTCTACCAATTCCTCTCGTAGTTTCAGAATAAATTCTTTGGATTATAAAATGTATGCGAATTTGTTTGTTCCAAACGCTTCTGTGAAAATTAAATATCCTCAGACCGTGCGGCACACTAGTGCCTTCGTCGCGGCACACCGGTTGGAGAGCACTGCGTTATGGCATTAACAACATTTTCGGCAGAATTGTAAACAAAAATATTGGTAATGAAATTTTCAAGACTTGCATAATTGGATAAGGGATATCTTCATGTGTACGGAGGAAAACGGGCTACTAGAAATGTCCCCGCGGGCGCCAGTGTGCCCGCGGGCACCACGTTGAGAATCTCTGCGCTACGTGATCAGAGAGAAATTTAAAAAATAGTTGATTTTATCGCGTTTTATGATATGCAGTTGAACCTCTATAAGCTAGAAATCTCGAGACAGGAGGCGGTCCGAGCAATAGGATTTTACAAACCACTGGCGGTTAGTATATACTACAATGACTGTGTCGCTGCTGTACATACTACCCAAGCCATAACAACACAAGGATTTCTGTAAATGAAACATGTTAAGATAAAAATACGTAATATAAAAAAATTGGATATGACTGCGTACGCCATACAAACAATTTGTTGTACTCCACCGTTGTCACATGTGGCGAATTGGTCGAATATCTGCGACGATTCCTTTCCTTAATCGTATATCTACTCCATCTATATTAGAGTGAAATAAGGATTTCATATAACAGCGACCTCTCTAAGGAAGAAGCCAAGGGCAATGCATTGTAAAGTGTATTTTGGGTGGCACACGCCTCGGGCATTTCAAACGTTAGTCGGGTTGCATATAAAAATAGCAGGTTTAGGTGTGTGTTGGGTGGCATAACACCCGGGGGCTAGTGTAAGTTTAGTTGCATACGATGTAGGGGCAGTCAAGTGTAAGTTGGGTGGCATAACATCAGGGGGCAGCTTGTGTATATTTGGCGATATAAATTCCAGGGGCATTTAAGTGCACGTTGGGTGGTATGCCATCAGGGGGATAGTGCAAGTTTGGTGGTATACGATGTAGGGGCAGTGAAGTTTAAGTTGGTGGCCTAAATCAGGGTAGTTATTATGTTTTGTTTCACGCATTTTAGGGGCAAAATAATTTAATTTTAATTTAATAAATCAGGGGGATATTTTATGCAAGTTTGATGGTGTAGGTCAATGATGGCAAATGATTTTTGTGTCGCGTGCCACTAGTTTACTCCTCCTCTAAGATACTTCATATTTTATATAGAAAATAACAAGAATACGCGTACCAAGTAAATTCGTAAGTGTGCCATTTCTGGCACGCGTGCCAAGTATTTGCCATCCCTGGTGTAGGTTGCGAATGAAAATGCCATGTTCAGAAAAGATTTGGTGTTCGCTTCTTGGTATAAAGTTTTGGAGTAAACTAGATTAGATAGATATGTGTTGGTTGCAAGGGCTACCGAACACGCTCATACGAGGAACCTTCAGCAGGACGAAACTCGCGCTGTGCTAGGCGGAAAAGCATTCGCAATGTTTTAAAATGTACAAATGATGTTATGGTCACAATCAGAATCTCTTAAGGTAGACCTTAGCTAAGTTAATGTTAAATGGCTCTCGACGTGATTTTAGTTCATCATTTATGGTTTGTGGTATCCACTAGGCTGTTATCATCCTGTAGCCTAAATCATTTTAGGTAATACCATCTACCACCCCATTAATATCGTCCACATTAGCGATTATTTTTCTCGAGCTGATAGGACTGTTAGTCTTTATTAAATCATTGAGTTCATTGACTTTCTATTCGTATCGTTGTATGAACAGTTTACCACAGCGGTGTTCATCATCGGTTCACTCACATCCCTCAGAAAAACAATTATTCCACTCAGTCATTCTACGGAGAGTCTAAAAGTCCACATTGAATGCACCTTTCATTATTGAAAAGGTTTCTGTTTTTTTTAAACCTACAGAAAACACTACTGCAGAAAAACAATTATTCCACTCAGTCACTCTACGGAGAGGCTAAAAGTCCACATTGAATGCACTTTTCATTATTGAAAAGGTTTCTGTTTTTTTAAACCCACAGTAAAACATTACTGCAAACAGTAATTATATTCGTAAATCTTGGATGGGTGTGTTAAACAACGTTTTACTCCATAATTGTCATATAAATCTCTTAATTAATAATTAATCAATAATTAATTAATAAATAATAAATAAATAATAAATAATTAATTAATAATTAATTAACACTGAAAAATAAAACCTGAAACCATTTAAAAGAATAAGCATTTTTCTTATTAATACTTACTACATTTAGTGTAGTTCGGTGAATATATTGATCCGTTCGCCACAAATTTGGCGGATCTCTAACTACTGTTGGACAACGCTGATTTACCCGTTCTGGACGGACGGTTTTTAAGTTTTACGGATGATTTTAACATTCTTAGGGTGGTTTCCGAATATCTCATGAAATAGTAGGTAGTGTCTTTGTATGTTTCCGTCCCCCATTTAACAAATTTTGCATCAATGGACAGATTTTCATTAAACTCGCTATGAGGCTCGTGCTAGTAGTGCTGACCTCACGATCATATTTTATTTTAAATACCGAGTTCGATTCCAGGAACGTCCTTTCCATATTCGATTTCATAGGAAGCAGATATTTTTCATATCTAGAATTGTGATATTTCAGCGGGCTTTATACTGTTAAAAGTGGAAAGAATGTAGGTTGTAATTATATTATCACAGAATTTTGAGTAACGATCGTATTTCCATTAGTTTTAGTAAACGGAAGGTACCGTTTTTGGCCTTTTAAATTTAATTTTATTGGAATGTTGCCATGGAATGTGCGACGAAACACTTTCAAAATGTGGCATAAATATTAGATGCTGTAAATGTTAATATGATAAATAAAAATATCTCTAAGGTTATTTTATGCTGTATCTTAAAGAAATTAAAAACAAAACGAAATCTGATATCTTTTCATGCTGTAAGCTAAAATAAACTAATCGTTGAAATAATACAGTACAATAAATGTAAAGATATATATCTCCGATACAAGCAATTAAGTGTTCAATGAACTATGAACGGCGTTCCCTGTAGATATTTACCATCGAAGAATTTTTTTATTTTAAATACCAATCATGATGTAAAACGCTGTCAACCGAGGAAATTAAGTCGTTCATTTCTCAAATGGAAGTTTATTTACATTTATTAAATGACAAAACTGCCGTGACTTGTTTAGCATTATCTACTCTGGCGACACATCTGTACATTAAATCGATTATATTAATTCGTCAGAAGGGGAGTGATGCTATCACACTTAGAACGCCCTTTGTTTTGAAATTGATAGCTAAAAAAATATATAAACCCCAAAAAAAAAGGAAGAAAATAAACGAACGATTCATATTTAAATTGCTTTGCTTTAGTTATCGAAGCGATTGAGGAAATCTATACAACCTATTTCATGTCTTGTTATACATTTGTAATCTTAAAATTTCTGCATATTTATTTAAGGTTCCTATTTTAACAACATTTCTTGGAAACCTTTGTAGAGTTAACAAGTTTTCATTTTGCATGACCAAAAACGGAGAAACATCGAACGAAACTTGAAATCTTAAATCGTTCCTCGCAATCCTCACACTGCGAAGAAATGGGATATGATGCGAATGTCAACTTCCTTTTTTTTTTAAGCATATTCCAACAGAAAGAATTCAGTTCCGAAAACGCGAGGCATTGTTCATTTTTTTCAGCGAAAGTAAAGGAATCCTACGCATAAAAAGAAAACGATATCAACTCCGATATCGAAAAAAAAAAAAACCTTTTCCCTTTTTTTTTAATCCATACCTTTGCACGCCGAATTGTTTATTCGCGTGGCTTCGTTTAATTTTTTTGCAAATCTCTTACGTATTTCTCACTCGGAGACTCTCCCTTTCTTCGAACGATAACAGGCTTCCGATCCAATCGTTTTTGCCCAAAATCGAAAATCTGAGCGACAGTCTGCATACAATTCTATTTTTTCTTTTTTCGAGCAACTATCTCTCTACTATCTCGAGCTTTACTCTCCCTCCCTCCCTCTCTCTCTATCTCTCGAAAAGGGAGAAGGAAAGATATCAAATAAGGATTGATGGGGATGCCTCAGCAGGTGGCGGCCTCTGAACTTGTTGGAGAAGGAGAGGAGGGGAGGATCCGCATCTGCGTTCCTCTTTTTTAAACAGGAAATGAAATCGGGGAGCGCCTCTGTACGCGATCATTCGAGCGAAAGAAATCGATCGACTCCTCCTTTTATATATTTTTTCTTCCCCCCCTCCTTCCATTTTTTGATTGGCTTTCCCAATTAAGGAATTCCGGAGGGGGCGAAGAGGTTTGAAGGAGGGGAGGGAGGGAAGGAGGAGAGTAAGGGTTTCATAAGAAGTGCTCGGAGTTGGGGCGCGACTTTTTAAATATTTAAATATTGCTGGAATTGAGTTTTGGAAGCGTCGTTTTCTTCCTTTCCCATTCCATCCACGAGTTGGCTGGCAGGTGTCGCCGCCTGGGCGGATGTCCCGGAATACTCTAGGAAGTCAGGGAGTGAAAGGGGAACGGGATGGAAATGAGAGAGGTAGTATATATATATATATATATGTGCAGGTGAGAGTTTGATAAGGCGTGGGACACGAGGGCCGCGTTTTGTGAGAGACGTAGCGTGAATTGCGTGTGATAAAGCGAAAGCGATTAAAAGCGAGAGGAATTTTCGTCGTAAAAACGAAAGGATTATGAGAGTTTTAAATGCACGATTCGATGGGTGGGGTATTACGTATGCACTCGGGAATTTTCGTCTCTGTGTACCTTCTGGATCGGTCGTAATTTCAACTTTAGTAATTGCGCGATGGGGGTTAAGACAAATGGGGGGGACACTAATGGAAAGAAACCGTTCGCTCATACTATTAATAATTTAGTTATCTGTAATTCGTTTACTCCGAAAACTTCAGCTCTAGCATCTTTGGGTGAGGCATGGCGGGGAGATGGACGCGAAAATTAATCAACAAGCGATTTTTTTAGTGAAAACGTGGAAAATTTTCGATCAGATGATTTATCGAAAAAGAGAATTTGCGCTAGTTGAAAACACAAACGTCTCCACGGTTTAACGATAGGTACGGATTATTTTTCGACTTCAGTTTGATCCACCCAACAGTAAACACGCAGAACCTAAATTCAACCCAAAGAAATTCAATCTTCCGTAAGTTTGACCTCGGCAAAGGTTTATGAAACCGTTACGTTTTTACGATAACTAGAGATGCTAAAAGTGAAAGAAAACTCGCGGAAAATTATAAATCACTCGTTATATCTTCATTTGAAACAGGGGCCGTCAACCTTTTCAATATGGCGAGCCACATTCGTTGTTGTAAATGCTTCGGGGGGCCGCATTGGAATTCGCGAGAGCTTCGGCGGGCCGGATTGGCATTTTAATCAGAAGTTACCTAGAGTTTTTGTGGTCTCATGTTAGTGAAAATCAATTATAATTAATTTACTAGCGTTAAAACTCCACCTGAAAAGTTTTTAGACCACGATTTTACTAAAAATATATATAATTGACTGCGTTAAATTTTACTGATCACTTATTCCACATTGCTTCGCGGACCGCATAAAACACTCGGGGGCCTCATGAGGCCCGCGGGCCGTAGGTTGCCAACATCTTGTTTAAAAGATGGCCAAAGCAACTCTGGTAACCATAGTACCAGGGGTATTATTAAATTCAACTGTCATTTATAATAATGTTAAATCATCTCGTTTACTCAACCGCGTTTTATTTCTGCAGAAGTTGCCAATATCACCTACAAATTAGGCATGCTTAAATCGTGCTTCACATGCGTTAAATAAGGATGAAGTATTTCGCATATCATATTTCTGGCTAGCCAAATTGTTATATTTTTTTAAAAAATTCTCGGAGTTTCGGTGAGATTTTTTTGTAGCTTTTTACGAAAAATGTACGATTTCCTCCATAGAATCAATTACTGCAAAAGCGGAGGGAAGTGAGCGGCGGAATTCGCAGAATAAGAGAGAGATGGAGAGAGAAGGAATCACGGAGCTCGAGGAACACCAAAATCCCCCGCGATTCGGAGAGGCGAACATTTTGGTACCCGAAACAAACTTCCAACTTCCTTCGCAACGTGCGAAACAATGGGACCCGTCGACGCGAGGTAGTAGCGGGGGAAATAAAAATGACCGAATAATCATAATTTAAATCGTACGGTGGAGAAGACACGAAATTCGGCTGCGAGCGGTTATAATCCAACCTCTCTCCTCCTCCTCCCCCCGCACCAGTAACGCCGCGCTTTCTCGCACGCCGTCCTTGATTTTTCGACCGCACGAAAGGAATAAACGTAAATACTAGAGCCGCATTTCGGTATTACGGCTACGAGCAACTTAAGGCCCGCTTTTGATTAATGATTTAGTTCGTTAAGGATTTCCGCGGAATGAGACGATTAGGATTCCTCGGGCATCCCAAGCGGTTCCTCTTGGGGGGGGTGGATGCTCTCGCCGACGTGCGAGGGTGGTTAATGGGGGAGAGACTCCCCCCTCCCCCCCCCCGGTTTCCGCGCTAATCGCATTATCCGTTCGCGGATTTTATAAGCGTCACCGTGCGGTTTGACATTTGCGGCGGACGGTCTAAAAAGGGGAAGCGGGATTTATCGACTGCTTTTGGGGGAAGAGAAGAAAAACGCGCGAGAAAAAGGGATTGCATTCGGTTTAAAAGGGTGAAATGGCAGACGTGGGGGTTGGAGAAGCTTTTAAAGTTCCAAGAGGGAAAGAACAGGTAACAGGTGTGGGGAGGTTATAATAAGCCTCGGGTGCTTATTTGGAGGTGACGAAATAATCGGATACGTTATCACGGTTAATTTCTGAAAGTGCGAACTATGGCTGTGAAAATTTCATATACCCTCGATAATCGAAATTGTATCGTAATATATCGATTGATTTGTCCTCGCGATTGTTATTATCGTGTTTCTGGATCTGCTTAGAAGTTGAGAAAATTCCGGAGTCATTCTTATCTATGTTTCCTTTAACGTGTTGTTCAAACTCGAAGTTGAAACATGATTAATCTAATACCTTAAGGATTGCAATCAATAGTAAGCGTGAGACCGCATTGTTACCTTTCTTCACAATTACATGTGCAGGATTTTTATCAACTTTTATATTAACTTCGAAAGTAATATAAATAAATATGTGTGTGTGTGTGTATAAGTATATATATTTTCAACCCCTTCGATAGCAGAAAAATCTTAGATTCTTCAGGATTCGAACCGCCTTTCTTCGGATTCGTAGTCAATTGGGCTAACGTTGTCGTAGACGTTTCCGCTGATTCTTATTGAACAGTAATTTACAATCTGCTCCAGTTCCTAATCGTCGAATGATTAATATAAATGTTGGTTTTAAAAAATACATTTTTTATACTTTCAACTTGTTTTTTCGATTACTTGAAATCGCTCGGCTTGATTCTGCGATAGCTCGAGAAAGATATATTTATACCGTCCCTATCGATGTTATGGTAATCTCAGTGTTTCCGTTCGATTTTTGTCCTCTGAGGTTAAAGTCAAAGGGGTTTTCTCAATGAGCCATTGCAATTTTAAATGCGTCGCAAACACTGATTGAGACTGATTTGACTTATTTTAACAAGACTGAAATTGCTAGATCGTTTAAAAAAATTTCACATGGCTGTCGAACATGGAATCAGTTTTAGTTTTTATTCGTTTTAATGGCTTCATATCGTGCATTGCATCAGGGCAGAGAATGAATAACTTCCAACATCTCGAAGCAGTAATGGAGAAACAAGTTTCCTGTGTTTTTTTTCATCAAGGTATATAGCGTATACATTTTAATTAAGTTTAACCTTCAAAAAAGATCAAAGTTTTCTAAAATATTCTCGAGCACATGTACAAACGTTGCTAACTACGCCAGGAATCGCTAAGAGTTTTTAAACTCATTTACGTATATTGTTTCCTAAAACTTTTAAATTACGAAATTTTCTAATAAGATAAAATGTGCATAAAAATTCCCACCGCTCGTGAGTTAAATACGTAAACCTCTTTCATTGCGCCAAGGGAGTTAATATTTCTCAACGTTCATGCACACGAATTGAATTCCGTTTATTTTGAAGTTTATCTAACGTTAAGTTTTAGTTTTTATTTCTAAAGTATTTCTTATTTTTTAGCGCAGCCGATGAATTAATAATCCGATTATTTTGTAAGCTTTTGAAATATAATTTTTTCAAGCGATGTGACCTCAATACTGCCATTTCCTCCTCATAATCATGTCACAGATTCCAGTTTGCTTTTGCACCTAGCCCATTCTCCGCATGCGGTGAGCATGAAAATATCGTAAAATCCTTTGGGAAAGCAACACCTTTAGAGATGTTTACGGCTCCGTCTTGCATCAAAGTCAAAGCGCTCCGGACGAATTCATCCGTTTTCTGAAGAAGAAAAAAAACGCCTAAAGAGAAACCGCACAATTGAATACGTTCCGAAAACGCTTCGAATTGAATCGGCGGCGGTTTTTCAGAATTCAAAGGTTGACCTATAACTGTGTATGATGATTAAAATCATTTCTTAGGTCGTTTTCATTCATGGAGCAACCTTTTTTCATCTCTACGACCATACCAATTCCCTGCTAATATCCTCCACATATTACAAACCTTAATCTTCCCCCATTTGACCATCCGTTGCTACGGTTTCCTTCCCTCAAAACCTCTTGACCTCTGACCCTAATTCATTTTAACCGTGTTTGCGGCGTCGAAACCGAGGTTCGGCTTTTTTTTTCGTGTAGATTTTTCGTGGCGATGGCGCATCGCCTTAAAAGTCTTTTGGATAAACGGGTCGATTCGCATTTTCGCACCGAATTTTCGCCTCCGATTTCGTCGTCGCGTACTGCGTGGGACGTCGGCCCATAGTCCATCGGAAGAGTCGCTCGCATAGCCCGCGCCATTTGAACCGAACATCTGATTTAAAATGTTTCGTTTCCTATAAGGGACGAAACACCCAGCAGGCGACATTCTTCGCGGGAGTGTTTTGGTTTAACTGCCCATAAATCGCGGCCTTCCGATATGGTTTGCGGGGAATCGTGTATTCTTTACATGTATCAACAGCAGTCATTTTCAGCGCGTCTGTCTGTCCGTGCACTTGCTTAAGTTTAAATTGTGACTAAATCGTAAACTTGGCGGTGTAGATTTCTGTACTGCTGCCATTTGTTATTCATTAGATTTGAGCTTAGAAAAAATATGTAGGGTCGGATAAGGGGCCCTTTCGATTTTTTAAAAATATCTCCGAATGTATAAATGTCGGAGAGCTGAAAAATTGAGCGTAAATTTCCACAAATTTAAGCTTCTTTAATCAGTAAACGATTGAGAATCCAACGAGAAAGTCTTAATTTATTTTGAAATTATAAAATTTCCTATGCGGATTTATCAATCGTTGTTAACGTAAAACAATCTTCGTAGGGACTAAAGTAAACAAGGTCTTTTACAAATGCGTAAATATGTTTCGTTTAGGAAATGGATTATCTACAGCGAATAAATGAGCTTAATATGTTAATTTTCCTTTCGTGCGGACAAAGCGCTTTGTAAGTGAATAATAATGGATAATTTACTATGAAGAAATGAACTTTAACGTAAAGGTTATGTTTCGATTACTCAAGTGAGGTACATAAATAATTTTCTATTGTTTTACTTATATCTCCGAAGGTATGAAAGATGGAAATCTAAATGTTTGTGCACATTTCCACAGTGATGCCACTTATTCTTGAAAAGTTAAAGAAAAATCCAGCAAGAAAGTCGTAATTTATTTTGAAATTAGGAATTTTCTTACACGGATTTATTGTTGGCTGTCAACAAAAACAATCTTCTTAGCAACTGAAGCAAACAAGATTTTGAGCGTGGATTTCTGCATTAGGACCATTTATTCTTGAAAACTCTCGAGTTTCGAAAAAATTACAGAGTCGGTTAGGGAACGGTTAAAAAATTCAATACAAAATTGGTTGCATTAAAAAACCCAAATGTCACTTTTAGTAGTGCGGTAAAATAAAAATAAAAAAAAACGAGCTAATTTTATTCATGCTTATGTGTAACACTTTACTCGTTCCTTCGTATTTTATATTCTTACATACTCAACAATAAGGTATTGTAAGCTCTTTAGAAAATAACGATAAAAATTGAGTAAGGGGTTCGAATTAAGTTTTAGGGAAATATTTATCCGACTATTAGGCGAGTTTTTTTCTGTTAATTCTTATCAACCTAAGGTTGGTAGTTCTTCTTATATTCCCAAATAAATATATAAACAACAGTGACGGTGATTATGACTAGTCTAGAATATCTTAAATCGCGTTTATCATTGCGTCGCACATTATAATGACAATTTTTAGAGATTAACAAAATAACCAACTCAAATAGTCTCGTTTTATTTATTTGCATCAGAATGTCTTGTAAAATATTTTCCTCGAAATTTACTTCTGTAAAGGAAGATCGTCTTGTAGTCAGGTAAACATGGTAGGTACATTCTTTAAGGTAAGCAACATCGGTTTTTTCATGCTCATGTCATTTTCGCCTGCATACATTTATTTAAATTAAAATCTCGAAATAGCGAGCCGAATATAAAACGAAAACCTCGTTTTCGCGATGGCGTGTTTTTTTTTTTTTTCGAGGAAAGGCAATTTGTTGATTACCATTCGAAAAGTTCGTGTTTGTTTTTTGAGGCGGGATATCCTTTTGAATGAATTTTTTGGTCCAAAACATCCGCTGTTCCCGCTACGTCTACATTACCTGCATCTAAATTTCTTAACACAAATAAGCTGGTTAACGTGACAAGGAAAAGGAAACTCAAACGTTTTCGAAACTAGTTCCGTCTGATACGTGATATCGCGGGAAACATTTTATCGTCTTAAAAAAAAAAACATTTCGTAAGCCTAGAAATACGTACCTTTTAACGTAATGAACGATATCTATGCGGCATGACATTCCGCGCGAGAATGGAGATATATGAATATTTTATCGTCCCAATTTTTCTTTTTTAACGAAAGAATTTAATACGGGGGCAGAGGTCTTTATTCTCTCGCAGCCACATTTAATGATCGCGTAACTCATTTGCTTTCGAGTCGTAAATATGGCTGGAATTATGAAGTCTGACCTCAATTTAGATATAATTATTCCACGCAAACGCCGTATCGCGAAACTTTTCCAGGGTGATTAAAAAGGAAAATTACGTTTCATTCTGAAAATTGTCTCCCTCAAATAAAAAAGCGTTTGTTTTTCTGTTTCGCTTTTCCGCAATTGTTCCACGACATAGCAGAGTTGTTATATCGTATAGAATTATATAATGGTAATTCATATAATATACAAGTAAATGTGTGCTTGCATTCTGCAAGCATTTTCTATCACCTTAAAGTAAAAATAAAAACCGAAAAATAATTTTCGATGCGTAAGTTCCCATCTCGGCTCCGAATTACGTGTTTTTCTGTTTTGAAAATATTGTGGTATATAAACAACTCCCAAAATTTATAATTATAAAACATTTATAGGTTTTTACCATTTGTTACGAATACCTCACAGTTATGCAATATTTCATCAATATAGCACCTATAGAAGTGCATTTATATGGATTTCATTGTTTAAAATTTATGAATTTTTAACAGTCACAACAATAAATATTTCTAAAATTTTCAATGTTATTTATCACCGGAACATTATTTCCTAACTCTGTTAAAATTTTCATCTTCCTGGATAATCAGAAAGTACATAAACATTAGTCAATTTGTTAAACATTTAAGAATTTATTACGTCCTAACGGATAAAAATTTTCAAATTTCTATATTCCCGTTTTCATTATTTGGCAAATTCTACATGCAGAAAAAATTTCAGCTTCATAGCGCATATAGAAGTACCTAAATCATGAAAGGATAGTAAAACGGTTTATAATTTTTTACGGCCAAGAAAATAAACATTGTTGCAATTTTGCATATTTTCCTCCGATAATTTTTTTTTATTCACCTGTGTATTAAATTTCAGCTATCCAACTATAGTAGTTTGGGCCAGACATTAGTATCCTCCTATATCCTATATATATCGTATATCCTCCTCTGTAAGAAGAGTGCTTATAGAATGACATCCAGTCGTGTGACTAATTCAAAATGGGAGTTGATATAGATGTGATGAAATATTAAGCAGCGCAACTTTTTGTGGAAATTCGGGTTAAAGTTGAAGTCCTGTTTTTATTCGAATTATTTTTCGAACCGTTGAATTCTAACGTCGTAGCGTTTCACTATTTTCTTCGGCGTCTTCGTTCCTTCTATTTAATAACGAGCCCGTCGAGCAAAGATTGATAGCTGGCTACTCGCTCCCCATCTCGCTGACAAACATTGTAACTACCAAATCAAGGGTGTCAGTCTACTCCGAAAGCGTTAGTCATAAGAGTGATTAATAGCTGCTACAGCGTGTAAGAATTAAAACAGAAAAGCTTCGTGTTTTTTAATTTTTTTTAATTCTCAACGATTCGTTTGGAAAGCTCATCGCGACCATACTTACCGAAAAAAAATTAAAACTACAAAACATTCGATTTATCTTGCTTGAAATTCTCGCATATTTTTTGCGTGAAAATCGGGCTACGTTTCAGTTACGCATTAAGAACGCAATTTTCGTCGATTTTAATTGCTCGATGACTTTAATATGCGCTGCATATAATTTTGCATTTTAAATACTGCATTTTAAATTCTGCATTTTAAATACTGCATTTTAAATACTGCATTTTAAATACTGCATTTTAAATACTGCATTTTAAATACTGCATTTTAAAGCTCGCGAATTTTTTGTGTACGACCTGTTAGACTAGCAGGAATTGAAAAAAAAACTAGCACATTTTGTAAAACTGCAAAAGGAAGGATCGTTTTTTCCTGAGGAAAAATTGAAACATAGAAAATGCTCATTTTCTTTCACTCTACCACTGGAAGAACTCGACATCTTTAATATGCATTCGGCTGAATGATTCGATAAATTTTCAACAATTACCTAGAGTGAGAATGTATCCCATTGGTTAAACAATAAAACAGCGTGACTGAATGTGAATAAAAATCAGTTGTCTTCCTAAGAATCTTATGCAATTAATTTTCATAAACTTGATAATGTCACGAGAGTTTAAAACAAGTTAGGAAAGTGTACAGCCTATCACAAATGGGCGCGTTTCGTGCAATGGGGTATTAGAAAGAAATGATACACCTGCACGTAAGGGAAATAGCGTTTTAAAGTTCTTTTCTTCTTCATAAATAATCCATTTTCTTCCTATTTAAAAATATTCTATGCACTCGTAAGGAAATTAAACGTTTGTGAGATTGTTTATGTTATCAACAATAAAGGGGTTACCATGCAATAAAATTTCTGTTCAACTCGATTTAAGACTTTCTTGTTAGATTTTATAGATAACGGCTACCCCTACAATAAAAATATATAGGAAAAAAAATACTCTAATTTAATAGTTCTACAAGTTTTATTTGAAAAATATTTTGATATGAGCATTGCTTTACGAGATATGACGAAAAGTTCATTTTTTATCACCGGTAAAATGGTACCGCTGATTGGATTACGTGATTCATTTTTGCGATTTTCTTATTATCTTTGATTGTAAGTCCTTAATATGAAATTTCATGAAAATCCGTTCGGTAGAAGCCGAGAACGAACATGCGGACGGACAGACAAACGGACAGACCGACAACAATAGGCACTCACGCTGGAGGCGAAACGCGCCTAAAATGACTATAAAAGTAATTTTAGTTACAATAATTGCATTTGTCGATTTGATCATTAATTCAAGTTTTGTACTTAATTGGCTCGCGCAAAATTGTCAAAGTCTTCATCCAAAAATTTCATCTCACTCTCTCTTTCTGTCTCAATTGGCTGGTAGCTTCCAATTTAAAAATTTAATTACGTTTTCTTTTATTTTCATTAGCTGCCAAGCAAATAACATAAAAATTTAAACCAATTACCATTTAGCAATTACCGACAAAATGTTTTAGAAAAATTTCGTTCCAACGTACATTTAAAAAAAAACTATGGTGTTAATTAATTTCAACATTGGAGTATTTCAATGTGTTCATCGTGTCTTGTATAATCCTGCCGCGAACGTGAAATAACGAGGCGCGTTATGAGCCTCCGGAAAACTTATTAGACAGATTGAATGCAGATATTTTTAATAACACCTTTCTGCAAATGTAGTTTTTTAGGTAAAAAAACTGCCTCATTGGTATCAAAATTCTATAAGATATACTTTTAGCGTCATTAACTCGAGTCCTTAATTAATATCGTGACATTTTTTGCAGTGGATGTTTACTGGCTCGATTTTCTTAAAACTAACTTTTGTCAAAACTTCGAAAATGAAACGAATGTTTTCCTCGAGACTTTTTTTTCCGTCGGATAATCTCAGATACTCGCACGGTTTCATTTCCATCTCCTTTTGAGCACGGAAAGAATCGCTTTTCATTTGATTCGAACGGGGAGAAAAACACGCGCGTGACAGCAAGGACAGCTTCCGATATTTCGAGAGCGCCTCCGCGGAAGTGTTTTTTTTTAAAGAAACTTGGCAAAAATAGTCGGTCCGAATACGTAACGCCATAATTATTTTCGAGACATCCAAAAAATATAATCACGTCTGCTCTTCCTCAGAGACGCTATTATTGTTGTTTATCTGTGCCTCGTTACTCTTTCTTCTGCTCAGAATCTTGCCTCTCTTTGTCTCGGACAGATCTCGTCCTATAGACTTCCTCTTTCTCTCCCTCATCTTTTTTACCAGCCCCCTTAATCTATCCTCCCTCCACACCCCCTATCTCTTTCCCTCCCCCCCCTCCCTCCTCCTTCCTGTCTCATCCTTCCTTCTCGACCTCCTCCTCTCCTCTATCCCTCCCTCCTTTTTTTACTCCAACTCCTTCCCACTTCCTTCCTCTTTACCCCCGTCCCTATCCAGTTCTTCTTTTGCATCGCTTTCTTCCATTATTTCATTCTTCGTCCTCTTTGCATCCTTCATTTTTACTTTCTCATACGAAGTATCGAGAAAGTATTGTTATCGCGAAAAAATTAGACCTCGAGGTTTTTACGGAAATACACGTTTTAGGTGTCGCTGAATCCGAAAAAGTGGTTTTAGGCATTTTATCATACTGAGCAGAGTATACATAGAAATGGTTGACATTGATCAATAATTGAGAGTAGTTTATTCTACGCATTTTAACAACAATTCGATTTTCTCAAAAACGGCTGTAACAATTTTGATCAAATTTCATACAGTTATTTAAATTTACGTCTGTATAGTTCATATTTCTAAAAAAAATGAATATAAGGCTAGTTTATTCTAGGCAACTTTAATAACAATTCGATTTTCTCAAAAACGGCTCTAACGATTTTGATCAAATGTCGTATAGTTACTTGAGTATACATCTGCAATAATACTACCTATTTCATTTTACTCAATGAATGAATATAAGGCTAGTTTATTCTTGGGCAACTTGAACAAAAATTGGATTTTCTAAAAACAGGCTCATAAGATTTTCATATGAGAAAGTTTGTACAATGTACGTTGTACCGATTTTTACTTTCTCATATACGAGTATATTGAGAAAGTATTATTACCAGGAAAAAATTCGATCTCGAGAGTTTTATGGAAATATACGTTTTAGGTGTACCCGAGTCCGAAGAAGTGATTTTTGCAATGCCATCTGCCTGTCTGTCTGTTCGCGGTTCTAGAGTCTAAACGGTATAGTGAAAATGAATGAAATCTCGTACTTAGGCCTTTTATCATACAGAATAGAAGATTTGAAGAAATGGTTGGCATTGCTCAATAATTAAAGGAAGTTTATTCCACTAATTTTTTACAACAATTTGATTTTCTCAAAAACGGCTCTAACGACTTTGATCAAATTTCGTACAATTACTTGGTTTACGTCTTCAATAATACTACATGTTTCATATTTCTCAAAGAATGAATATAAGGCTAGTTTATTCTTGGGCAACTTTAATAAAAATGGGATTTTCTAAAAAACGGCTCATACGATTTTTATCAAGTTTCGTATAGTTATTTAAGTTGATGTTTATAATGATTCTACATAGTTCATATTTTTCAGAAGATAACTAAACGGCGCATTAGTATATGAGAAAGTTTGTGCAATGTATGTTGTACCGATTTTTTAACCATTCCTTCCTTTCCTCCTGCTTGTACCTATAAGGTTTTCCTAGACCTTCTAACGTTGTTTTCCGCGCGTTTTTTAAACATTCATCCTTATTTGCGTTTCATTGAGTTCTTTTTTTTTTAATACAAAATATGAATCATCCTCTAATTTAAATTCACTTTGAAAGAATTACAAATCTCGTGTTGTAGTTAAGATAAAAATGATAAATTCAAGAATAATCACTTGAAAATAAATAAAAACGAACAAGTAAGCACTTACGTATCTCCATTAGTCATAGTAACGTTATCAAAATCTTGATCTTGTTGCTTAAGGTAAGTACATACTTCCTTATTCAATTTTTTAAATTAAAGTGCTTCTCTTGAATTTATTATTGCCACTTTGATTTATTAAATTATTCATTATTTTGAGCATTGTGCGTCAAATTGTGAGTGCTGCTCTGCTTCTTGTCTCCAATATGCGTACTGCATCATATTGAATCGCATAGTGCTGTGTAGAATTGCCTTATGACCAATGGGTTTAAGCAACAAGGGGGCATCTTTCAGCCCAAATCCTTCCCTAAAATAAAGGCAATTCTTTTCTATCCGACTAGCTCCTCCCTCCTCCTCCCCCTCTCTCCCTCCTCCACATATTTCCCCTCCTCAACATTCCTAAAACCTTTTCTTTCCTGCCTTTTCCAACTTCTCCAATCACTCCTCTTCCCGTTTCTTCCCGTCTATCCCCTTCTCCCCTTCTCTTTCTCCTCCCTCTCTTCCTTTCCCTCCAGTCTCCTTCCATCATCCCCTTTCTCCTACTTCTCCATGCCTTCCCCCTCCTTCTCGGGCAAAATCTCAGTCCGCCACCTCCCCCCCCCTCCCCCCTCCTCCCCCCACCCTCTACCTCCTTCTTCTGATTCATGTCCGTTTCCTCATAAAAAGGGATCCGTGGAAATGGAGGAGGGTGGAGGGGGAGAGAGGCAATCTGAGCACTATCTCCAGTCTGTTTACGTTCCGCATCAATCCACTCCCCTACTTCTCCTCGCTACGCCAAACTCCCTTCTCTTGCGACGAATCCAGAAGCCTCTCTCCCTTCCCCCTCCCATCACTCCCTCCCTCACCCTCCCTCCCACGCCTTATGCACGCTCTCCCACGCCTACTCGCGTCATCTCTCTCTCTCTCTCTCCCTCCGTTTGTCTCCCTCTCACTCTCTCCCCCTCTCACTCTCTCCCCCCTCCCTCTCTCTCCCCCCTCCCTCTCTCTCCCCCCTCCCTCTCTCTCCCCCCAATCCCCCTTCCCTCTCTTCCTCTCCCTGTCTTCCTCTCACCCTTATTATTATTACTGTAATTTCACCATTGTTCTTTTATGTATCTAGGGTTTTCGCAGGTTTTTTCCACCTCCCCCTTCCCTTCGTGGGTGTTTTCCTGCGTGGTCTTTTGCTAAGATGGCCAAGTCAGGTCTTTCCCAGGTTTCTACCCCAACAATTACTCTGTCTTTTTATAGAAATTTTCCGAATTTGTAATTTGGTATTTTGTTTGTATGTTTTTCTATTTACTTTATTTTCTGGTTCTTTTCTGTGAAGTTATTATTACTATTTTATTCTCATTTGTAATTGTTGACGCAGGGTTAAATGTAAGAAGGAACTATATAGTCTCAATTTCGCCCTAATAAAGTCGTTTGTCTGTCTGTCTGTCTACCTCTCTCTTCCCTCTCTCCCCTCCCTCCCCTCCCCTTTCCCTCTCTATTCCTCCTCTCCCTCCCTCATCCTCTCTCTCTCTCCCTCCCCTCTCTCCCTCTCTCTATCCCTCTTCTCTCTCCTCCACTTTCTCCTTCAGTTTTGACACAAACGCACCCTTTGAATCCACTTTTAAATCTCCCGGAATGGATTTCTGCTTTGCTTTCGGATCAGGTCCAAAATAATTTTGCATTCGGGATGCAACTGAATTTTCTCCATCGCGGAGGTTTAAAATTATTCGCGTGATAATATATATGAAGGGAACCGCGGAAGTTTTTGTGAGAAAAAATGGTCAGGATGTGAGAGAGATGGAGAGAGGAATAAACGCCGAGCGTCATTTCGTCGAGTTACTTATAACAAAAGAAAAAACTCGGAAGTTTTTTTTTTTTTTTTAATATTAAAAAAACCGTGATCCTCGGTGTCTTATATATTTGAATCCCTCGCGAAGGTAGCTATGGAAACGATCGAGGGAGATTTGGAAGTTGATTGTTGAAGTGTATGAGAAGGTGGCGGTATAACCGTGCTTATCCCGGTTGCATCTCCAGCTAAAGCATTTCTTGTACGACTTTAGTATTCGTTTTGTGATTGCCTTTGATAAATTTAATTTGAGGTCGAACTGATCGGACCGCTACCTGTCAAAAGTGGCCGTTTTATTTTCCCGCAAATGAAATATCTAATACAAATATTGCGACCGCGAGATTTTGGCGAATGTTCACCTTTTAAGTGACCCTGCATCCTGAAAATTAGTTTTTGTAATTCCTTATATCTGTTGTCATTGCGCAGCGCGGTTCGGCGGAGTAACAGGAAATCTTGTATTCTTATTGGTTATCACCCTAAATTTGGTCTTTATTTGAAACGAACAGAGTATGCAGAGTTTCCAAAGGATTTATTTACGATTTTTGTTTTCACCTCAAAAAAGATTAACTTTAATGACTTATTGTTAGTCTAATGTCTAATCACAGAAGAACGATATACGTATAAGAAGCGATGTCCATGAAAAATGTAATTTTTGATCGTCGATTTTTATTTTATAATCAGTAGATTGACAACAGGTCCCTGGTGCGGCGTAAAATCCCCTAAACCTGCAAGTTTTTTGTTTTTGTTTCTTTCTTTTCTCCCCTGAGGGTCTCGATTTATCTTGTTTTACGGTTTAGGAGTTTGAAATTTTTAATCAATATCTCGCCGTGGTCTCCACTTCTCTTTATTTATAATCAGTAGCAATAAATATCATAATCCAAAATTATTTAAAAGATACCTCACTTGAAATGATCGGTTGCAATGTTTACGTCCACGTTAATTCCTTTGAGTTTTGTTAGCGCAAACTTTAAGTTCCCAAACGTCAAGGAGAACTTTATGACGTCTAATTATTTGACGGGATATTTTGGCTTTGCTTAGCTCAGTTTAGTTGGAGACGTGATCGTGTTCGGTGGTGCCGAAGGAAGTTACCTGCAAGCGATCTCCGTTAGAAAGAGAGGGCGATGCAGGATAGAAGTATTTCCTGCAACTTTGGAAAATAATTAGCAATTTATTAATCAGTGTTGAAAAATTACCATCGAATTACTTTTTCATTTCCTTACTTTTCCAATAAAATTTTAAGGACGTAATTTCTCACCACCTTGTTTTAGTTTTTAATTTTAAAGTACGTTCTTATAATAGGAGAAACGAGAAATAATCTCGCGATACACGTAATCTTTTCGAAAGATTTCGTTCGTGCTAATTCTTTTTAATATGCCTCTTTTTTTTTAATCGCGTCAAATCACCACCGGTGGGTTCCATTTCTTTCAGGTGCCGTGAGATTACGAACCCCGCCCATTTTCAAATTATAACCTTTACCCTTTCTTTCCCTCGTGAACCCCAAAGTGTTTTTTTTCATTTCTCCCCCTTCCCTAAGCTTAATATTTCACGCCCTTGTGAAATGGTCCTTATGCGACGAAGTGCGAGTGTTTTAATGTGTCAATAAGAATTTCTCTCACCACGGAGGAGGATGTCTTCTTCCGCCGCCGGAACGTTTACCCCTAAACAAGGGCAGGAAGATGTCGCTTCTTAGAGAAAAGAGCCCTTCGATGTCGCCTTTATGTATTTCTATTTTCGGTCGAATAGCGCATTTGGTCGTCGTAGGCGAAGGAATCTAATCGAAGCGAACAGGAGCGCTATTTTCGATTAGTATCTGTCTCGATTGCAGTCGGGTCGAAATCGATTAATTTCCTTTTGTGTGCACACGGAATATAGTAATTGAAAGGAAATTCGACGAAGAAATGAGCTTAAATACGTTTATTTTCCTTTCGTGCGCACAAAGCGCGTCCTGTGAGCGGAAAGCAATGGACAATTCGCGACGAAGGAAATAACGTGAACCTAAAGGTTAAGTTGCAATCACTCGGCAGTAAATCTCGATCGTTTCATTAATTTTACCACTTATCATAAATTGAATCGGTGAATCTAAAATTCAATATTTTATTTGCATTGGCATATTGGCATCAATACTGATATACCCCTTTGCTGCGTTTGCACATTAAACATAGCCAATATTTAATATTTTTCGTTTTTTCACGCTATTACTCGTACATACCCGGTAAAGAACGCCTCTGATTTGCATGCATGCACGCATGATTACGTAAAATGTTCTTCCCTTGCTTGTTCATAGAAATAGGACATCCCTGCTTGGATTACGTAAATAATTTATATCACTTCCTTATTTCCCTTTGCCCAAAATGTCTTAAGAGCCAAACTTCATGAAAATATACCTAATAGTTTTGTAGATAAAACATGCGAACGGACAGACAGATGGAAACGGCCTGTCCGTGCTGTGTTCAATTTTTTAATAATAATAATAATGTAACCGGTGGCATAACTGGGAAAGTTTGTGCAATGTATGTTGCTTCCTTCTTTTAAAGAATAGTTATATTTGCAATTAATTGGTGGTTTTTTAAAGTTTTATTTTTTATTCTTACAGTTTTATTAATCACAACATTTTTTAAAAATATTGCTTGTTTTCGGCAACACTCTCATTCGAAGGAGTTTCGTTGTATCCGGATAAAATAAACCAAGAAAGATATATAAGCTATATATAAATATAAACATATATCTTCCTTCCTTTATGTATAGCTGTTTTGGTTTCCCAAATACTTGAGTCGGGAGGTCACATAAACTATCCTACTCCTCCTCCTCATCCCAGTATCTCGTTCCGCGAGAGGCTATTGGGTATCGCATTGACTGTTATTTGCCCTTAAATTTTACCAGCTCACGGTTTGATCTTCCTTTTTTTTCTAGGGGGAGGCTCGCCTTCCTTTCTCGCATCTCTTTCGCTCCGTTATATATGTTTTCCTCTCTCCCGGCGTATTCCTTCCTATCTGACCTCATCCTCGTTTGGCCGATTTCTTATTCCCGGTATGATCCCCATGTGGCCCGTTATTCAGGGCGAAAATTTCGCATCGCGAAAACAAATAAAATACTCCGCGTTGAAATTTATCCTAGGATATAAGCGCTCGGGGCAGATTACGTGGTTTGATACCGTTGGTATGTCACTGTCGCCTACGGATTGTCCGTGTTACTTTATATTTATGTGTATGTATGTATAAACCGTCAGTACTTTCAAAATATTTCTTGCGTATTTCACGTCAATTTTGAAAAGTACTATACTTTTAAGAAGAACTTTTATAATAAATAAAATTTTACAAACTGTATGGTTCAAGAGCATGCAAAAATACTCGCCTCGGGTATCTCCAATAGCCACAACGAGGTTGTAAAATAACTTTTAGAGTATTCTTTTCTCTGAAATACCACTGAAGACGGTTGGTTTGTAGCCGGGATGCTGAAATCTGGTTTCTTATAACCTTGTTGAGGCTATTGGAGATACCTGAGACAAGTATTTTTTTTTTAAAGTGCCTGTTCTTGATTTATTTTCTACTATAACACGAACTCGACAATTCTCCATTGAATGAAACCGTGTGGTGTATAAGCGAGTTATCGCTGGAGAATCTGTTTAGGGATTGAGTTTATTGACTCTGGTATTATTTTTTTATTGTAATAGTTACACACGATTCTCATTTTAATGTATCATATTACCGGCAGGCATTTGAAAAATTATGCTCCTGCAACTGCTATAAAAATATTGAGAGTTGTTCATTTAGGCTACAAAGCCACCTTTGTACGTCGATGACAGTTTCTACGGGGAAATTCCTTTAAGAAATCACCGTAGAATCCGGTGCATTCTTACGTAGGAATCACCGGTCGGCTGGAAAAAATATATTAAACTGGTAGACGTTCAGATTCCGTGCACATTTTCCGAAATTCGTTCTAAACCAAAGCTGAGAGAAAATCTGTGGGTCGAGAGAAAAAGTAGAATCATCGCTACTTAATAATAAAAAAAAGCCGACTCTTTTCCCCGTAGAAGCTGAAGGAAATCTGGAGAAAATCGCATAAATCGGCCAGCGAAACAAAAAACTTTTTTAAAAAATCTTTATTTTTTCTTTCGCGAGGCGCATGAATACCGCTCAACTCTAGCGGGAAAATAATCTACCTCTCTCATATACGGAGCGCAGTGAATTAAAAAGTGTATCGTGGCACAGAGTAACCAACGCGGTTATCTATGCAGGTAATTAAGAGGGAGAATAATATATCGCTTGCGATAAAAACTAACGGTGGATATCTTTTGCGGACCGCCTCTTCTTATCTCCTTCCTTCTTTTTTTTATTTCTTATTTCCCTTATTTATTTCACTCTCTCTATGTCTACCTCTCTTTCTCTCTATTATCCCTAGGGCAATGAATGGGCGTCGGATGCGTTAGCACGTACTTTCGATTCGATGGCCACGGGACAATTTATTGCGCCGTCATCTCGGTCCATTCTTTCATGCCGTAGAACTTGGGTGGGTTTTTCCTCGTCTCATTTTTCTTTCCAGAATTATAGAATGTTCTCACTTGCGCCAACTTCTCTCTCTCTCTCTCCTTCCTTTGGGACCATCCCTTGTCCTACCGCTTTATTGAATCTTTCCAGTTTTCTCCTTTCTTCCGTTTTATTTATTTATTTTTCGGGGCCGAAAATATTCTCTCGTTTTCATAACGAAATTTTTATGCGTCGGGTCTGAGCGGAAGAGATCGATAGTCGCGCCCAAAGACGGGATTGATTTTTATTTTTGCACCAGACGGATTTGATTTTCCCCGGAAAATCAAAGGCGTTTTGCGAACGCGGTGCATTAGCACCGGCGTAACAATAGGGTGATGTGGGCGGCCAGGGGCCCGGAGGTCCGGGGAACCCTACAATTTTTCTCGATTAATTATATTAGTATAAATTAAGATTTTTTAGTGATTCTAAAAAATTAGGATAACGATTTCTGAATAACTTGCCAGTTTTAATCATTACTTTTGGGCAGAGTAATTGAAAAATCCTAACCATTTCAGCATATTCCTGATAAGCGATTAATGAGCGCAACTTGATGGGCTTTACAATGGGTTTCAGTTTTAATTGGACATACATTGTTGGTTGAAGGGGTAGGAGGAGAAGGATCACCGATAATATTTTGCCGCGATCCCTTCTGATCTTATTTACGCCATTGTGCGCGTAGTTACACGAACAAAAAGACAATTATGCAACTTCCGGTTTAGCAATACGTTTATGAATGTAATTTATTACATCGCACGGTCGAACATCGATGACGCGCACGTCGATAAATGTGAAACTTCGATTAGTCGAAGTGAATATTGTCCACTCGTTGGCACTCATTATAATTTTACGAACTCTCTCAAGAACTCGAACGTTTTGCCTTCCCTTGAAATTCGAGATATCGGGCTTAGACTGCGTGCGAACAACTGCGACAAGATATCTACCTTGACTCGTCTAAAATTCGAGTTACAGGAGTTCGGGTAATCGAGTTCCGACGCATTTCCTCCGCCAACGTATATGGTGTCGATCCACAAGCGAAAGCAACAAAAAGAGAGCGTAGAATGATATTCAAAGCATTTTCTTCGTAAACATGTCAATTTGCACATTATTTTAAAATTTCCTGTATGTATTGTATATTTTTTATATGTTCTATGTATGTCTATGTTACTTTTTTACTTTTGTTTATTGGTATTCAAATCATTCTTTCTTTCTTTAATTTTTTTTCTTCTGTATCTATTTAGGGATTTTTCGCGGTTTTTTTACACCTCCCTCCTCTTCGTATGTGTTTTTCCGCAGTGGGACTTTTTTCTGTGCCAAACAAAGCGATTACACAGTTTTTTTTCCAGCCCACAAAACTAACATTATTCTATGGTAATTATTTATGTTCAACTAACATACTCTTTAATCAGTATGAATGTGAAATTTTGTAATTTACTTGCATATTAGATTCAAACCTGACGAAAGGGTTAAATGTAAGAAGGGACTTCCCGGTCTCAGTTTCGCCCTAAATAAAGTCGTTTGTCTGTCTGTCTGTCGTCGGATCAGCAATGCTCGAGATTTTTTTCTCGGTAAAATGGACATCAGGTTAGCCAACATACATGTTATGCAGTCGTTTCAGTCGTAAACGGAAAGAGAGAGAGAGAGAGACGTCCTCGCCCGCTTCTTCCTGCCTTTGAAACAAAAAAGAAAGCTCTCCCACGCACCCTTTCCTCTTCGCTTGTCCTTCCTCTCTCTCTCTCCCTCTCTCTCTCTCCCTTTCTCTCTCTCCCCCTCTCCCTCTCTGTCTCCTCCTGTCCCGGCGACGCGCTCAAACACCATACGCACGCACTCCTTACTGTCATCCCCTTCCTTCCTCTTGTTTTTTTTCACATCTCTCCCTGTTAATTTAACACTCTTGCCACCTTCTATTTTTTTCTTCCATTCTCTCCCATTTCCATTCTCGTGCGACGCTTTTTTCTTACTCCACCGTTCCTAACTCTCTATCTTACAATCTGTGTCCATACTACACGTCCGATGGTTTTCCCCTTCCCCCTTTTCCACTCTCCCATCCCTCTGCCTACTCCACAAACACACACACACAATGTCCATTGCCATTCGGACAATTCTCCCAGGACCCCATCTCCCGATTGCTTCTCTTCTCATGTTATTGCACAAAAACTGTAAGGGAAGAATGGGCAGATTTCGGATTCTAGAGAGAGAGAGAGAGAGAGAAAGAGGGGAGAGTTTGATGGGGGAGGAGTAGAGAGAAGATGGTGTGTGTGTTAGAGGAGATGGGTAGGAGGGTGGGAACATTGTCTTTCCCTCTGTATATGTCTCCTAAGGGGTGAGTGCTATGGGGAGGGAGACTAGAAGGAGAGAGAGAGAGATAGAGAAGGTTATGGAGTGAGGTTTCGTAAGGCGATCTTCGATTCTACTCTCTCTCTCCCCCTTCCTATCTCTCTCTCCTCTCATTTTCTTTCTCCGTCTTCATCCGCCTCACTCCATCTGCCATAGTCAATATACGGGACACCTTTCTTTTTTTCTCCTTTCCTACCTCACCTTCACTCGCTCGCTACCCTTCTCCAAACTCGCCCCGTAGCCTTTCACGGTTAAAATCTACACTCGCCCTTTCAATTCACCAGGATCTCTTTTCTTTCGGAGTGGTTCCAACTCCATACATAGAGTGCGGGACCGGGAGTCGCCTTTCTAACCCATCCAAATCTGCCGTCTTTTCTCTCTATCTCTCCCTCTCTCTCACTTCTTCTCTTTTTCGTTCTAAAGTTGGATTTTTTTTTATTCCTGCGACAGCCGATTCAGGTTGCTCGCAGGTTTTTTCCCCGCGCAAATAACTCACGGTCTCTAGCTTTTCTCCCTTCTTAAAATTCATCGTTATTCAAAATTGGTTAAATAAAACGCGAGACTACGGATTAAAACAAAAAGAAAGATTCCTCAGGGTGTCGTTTGTAAATAGGTGAAGCATTTCTCGATTCAACTGCCTCCATCTCTCTCTCTCTCTTTGTCTAGATTAAGGGGTCCGCAACCTGATGCTCTTTGGCAGTCTTACCGTGCACTTCTTCTACTATGCTGTAAAAATCGTCTTTCCTAGAACCATTAATTTGATTTGCTCTCCTGTAGGCGCAGAAAAGGACGTATTTTATTCATCTTGACGTTGATTTCATTTTATTTATGATCACGAAGTTTAGTGGTGCTGTCCGGGTGCTCTAGAATGTAATTTGGTGCTCGCCGCATTGAAAATGCGGCGGATCCCCTTGCCTTAGACTCTTGGCCAGGGATGGGCAAACATCAGCAGTTGTGGGTGCTTGAGCGGGTCGCATTAAACGTATGCAAGTGATTCGGCGGGTCGCTTTAGGTTTCACGTCGTCAAATTACTAGAGAGAATGAGAATGGCCTTGTTAGTGAAAACTGATTACGGCCGGGTTAGACTGGTAGGTAGTGTGCCTGCCTTCTAATCCAAAAATCGCGGGTTCGAATCCCGCTTCGGGCATGGATGTTGTGATTCGTCTTGGGGTTTTTCTCCTACCTGCAACCAAGCCTAAAATTGGCTTTGCGGGGAAGGCATCATTTAAAAAAAAACAATATTTAAATAGTCATACCATCATTAGGAAAGGTTTTCCGCTAATAATTTTAAATTTAAATCTTTAATTAATACTTTATATATATATATATATATATATATGAAGTTATCTGTGTTACGTTTCGCGGTTCGCTTTCATAATGGCAACCGTAGACGCATACTATTAAGTTCCCGCTGGACGTAGTCTACTCACCCCTGCTCTGGACTTCTATCTTCTCTTTCGGTTTTATCGAGTGGAATTTCTTTTTCATTTCTGTGTCATGTCGTCCATTTTCTCTTTCTATGTGCTTCCATCCCGCAGCCTTCGTTTCGAATCGTCTCGCGATTTTATTTTGCCTTCCTGTCTGGCACTTTAGATCCTTTACTTCTTTTAACTTCTTACGTTTCACTCTCCATCTCTCTCTCTCTCCCTCTCTCTCGTTCGCCTTTATTCTCTGCTCCGCTCCATTTTCTAAATCTATTTCCCTCTCTTTCTCTTTTTTTAAGCATCACTTTCCACGACGGGTCGCTCGTTATTTTTTTTTCTTTCGCCACAAGCGTCGGTGGAAGAAGGAGGAAGACCGTTCTTCCCCATCCTCCTCCTCTGTATATTTCTCTCTCTTTCTCTCTCTCTTTCTTTCTCAAATCCATTCGTACGCGATCCGATTCTCTTGCCGTCCGCACATTCATTCGCCCTCGAGTTCCATTTTAAAATGCCCTTTCCCACTCTCCAAGATGCCTTGCCTCCGAATCTTTTCCCTTCTTTCGTGCGGCGATTCTTTGCTTCCCACTCTTCCTTCCTCGCTTTCTAACCCACTTTCCGACTTCCATTTTCTCTGCCCTGCTACTTTATCCCTTTTTTCCTCTCCTTCGGTCTCACTTTCGTCTTCTCTCGATGACCCTGCCTCCCTCTTTCGCTTACGCTCCTAAATCCCTTAACTTTGACTACTCCTGTTATACCTCTTTTGCTCTTTATTTCTCTCTCTCTCTCTCTTTATCTATATATTTATCTCTAATTCTTTCACCCCTTTGCCCTCTATTTCTCTCTGTCTCTCTCTCTCTTTCTCTCTCTTCCCCTCTCTCTCCCTCTCTCTCTCTCTCTCTCCCTCTCTCTCTTTAAATGTAAGAAGGGACTTCACAGTCTCAATTTCGCCCTAAATAAAGTCGTTTGTCTGTCTGTCCGTCTGTCTTTGTCTCTATTTCTCTCTCTTTTTCTGTCTCTATTTCTTTCTCTCTTTTCGCTCTTTCTTTCTCTCTCTATATATTTCTTTCTCTACTCCTTCAGTTCTCTCTCCATTTCTCTTTATTCTCTTAGTTTTTTCTCAAACTTCCTCTTTCTTTTTCTGCCTCTATTTTTCTCTCTTTCTCCATTTCTTTCTCTTTTTTCTTCTCTTTTTCATTCTCTGTTTCGGTATCTATTTCTCTATCTACTACTCTCTTCATTCCTCTCTGTATTTCTCTTTTTATTCTCTCCGTTTCTCTCTCTATGTCTTTCTCTCTCAATTTTCCTCTTCTTTTCCCACCAAACCACCACCTCCTCCTCCTTCCATTCTCTCCTTCCCCTTTCCCATCCCTTTTTCCCTTTTCATCGCGAATCCTTTTCAATAACCATAGGCTCTCTTACGATTTCCACCCTTTTTATATATATATATATATTTCCCTACACTTTCTACTTTCACCATTATACATCATTCCACTCGACCGCGAACTGAGGTCTTTCCAAACGTTTCGAACGGAATGGGTTCTCTTCCCTTCATCCGTTATCGCGACGACGGCTGTTGGATCTTATTATTATTATTTTTTTTTTAAACATCCCTTTCGTTTATATCCAGCCTTCGGATGCGTTTGAATCTCTCGATAGAAATACGAACTGAATCTAGGAAGAATGAAATTCGTGCCGTATAGAAATGGTTTTGTGTCGCAAAGAATAATAATACGTGGTTATTCTGCGTTAGATTCAATTGAAATTTTCGAAGAAACGCAGGACGTGTTTATAATTTAATAATGATGATGATTTACGTGAATAAAACAGGTTCCTCCAAATGAATGTGTTTTAATAGATGTGATGACAAACACATACGATCATGCTCTCGGATGGATTCGATTATATAAGACCCTTGTGTTGGGGGCCAGACACACTGATCGCTCTTATATTTCGTGAAATCTGCTTTAGCTTCAGCTGAATTAATATCTCACGTTTGTCTGCCTCTGCATTTTTATTTCGTTTCCATTTCAATATTTCTTATGCCTCTTTGGTGAGTAACGCGATGATTTCAAGGTTTCTGCCAGTCTCCTGCACTGGAACCCTTCTTATGACATATTCTCATGCTTTTGTATACAGAAAAGTTTCACTTCCATCTTCATGCTTTGATGAAACTAGGAGTTGGTTTGGGAATTTTTATGATGTCTTTTACTCCTTATCTGTTGGAATACAGTGTCAGTAATAACCACATTTTTCCGTTCTTTTAATGTGTTAAAATTTTATTGTAAATAAGGACTGTTTGTTTTTTCTAGTGTTTGGATGATAAATGCGCAAATAAATACGTTTGAGCTTTATAATATGTAAAGATATACTCACCACACATTTTGTTATGTAGATTTAAAACACTTTCCCTCAACGTCCTGACTTAATTGAAAGTAAAGTGAAAGATCGCTGTAAATTTTGCCTTTTTCTTACATCGCCCAGATGCTAATCAAATCCGTGCATATTTATTCTGTCCTTGCTTACTGTCATTATACACACTCCAGCTATGATTATATCACGATACGTTACATTCTCCATGTTCGTAACTCATTCTAATCAGTTTCTCCCACTTTTAAACAAGCTTTGGATATAACGAATCAAAGGATCCTTTCATATTTTCTCTCGATCTGTTTCTTTTCTGTCGGTTCTCTCCGATTCATTTGTTTATTTCACCCTTCTTCGCACAGAATATATCATTAACTTATCCACTATTATCTGAAAATTTCCATATATATATATATATACACACACACACACATACATACAAATATACATACAAATATACATACATACATACATATATCGTGTGTGTGTATGTATATATATATAAAAGAGTATATAGAGCTTCATTACCTTATTCACTCCGAGATCATTAACCGCCATCTACATCTTAATCTACTGGTGATTCTTCCCTCTATCTCTATTGCTCTCTTTACCTCTCTCTCTCTTTCGCCTGCATTTCGCCCACTTCCGCGGCGAACCTAACAAAAGGAACTGGACTCAAGGCGGGCGCAGAGTGCTTCCGCCGAACCTCAACCATATGTGAACTCTTTGCTAGCAAAATGAAAGAGAGAGAGAAGAAGCAAGAGATTGCAAGGCACTCTCTCCCTTCTCCCTCTCTCTCTCTGCCAGAGCCATCAAACCCCACACTTCCGTCTGCCCTTCCATTTCTACTCCCGCCTCATCCATAAACCTCCCAGACCGTGCCTCTTTCCTTCTTCCCACCCCCCCTCCCCCTATGAACCTCCTTCCTCTCGCAGATTTCTTTCTCCCATTCTTCTTTCCCTTTCTTCCTCTCCCTCTTTCTACTTTAATCCATCCCTCCCACGGCCCATTCCCCCCCCCCCTCCCCACTCTTCCTCAGTGTTGACGCGAATGGAGCATGGAGGTTAAACTCCTCTGTGGGAGGTCCGGCAAAGCCCAGAAGCGCCATCTCTCCTCTCGTTTCAGAACCACAGTGGAGAGTTGGCCCACCCTCCCTTTTTCTCCCTCCCCCCTCTCTCTCTTTCCTTCCAGTAGCTATTTCTCCCTCTCCTTTTCCTCCACTCCCTATCTCACTCTTTATCCGGCTCTCTCCTCATCCGCCTTCACAATTTGTTTTATAGGGCTTTGCCAGAAAGATTTATATTCATGCCAGAAGATTTCTTTTCCCCGCGAAACCTCTGATGCTATATATATATATATATATATATATATATATATATACAAACACATACACATTTTTTAAAGGATTCTATCTACGGAGGAAAAGGAGGATATTTTAGCGATATAAGCGGTTCTAATATAATTACAGGGGCGAAATAATGATCTGTGCAGTGATCTAGCGTTTATGATCTTTTTCGCGGATTAAATATGTTGCGAAATTGCTGTTGAAATTTACGCCACTCGTTTGTGTTTATGTTTCAGCGCGTTATTATGGGAAGTGAAACATCTATCGCTACTTTTAGTTGTGTTATGGCATTTGGAAATTTCTTACTTTACAATCCCGAAGTTTAACGGATGGTAAGGATACATGCCTCCTTAATCCATGTGTAAAGTTCTTTTTTTTATGGGAACGGAGACTGCCGTAAAATGATAAATCCCTTTTTACCAAGAGAAACAAATATATGCGGTATACTAAAGTTTTAAAACCCAGTGCATAATAAACTGTCCGAGATCACAAAAATGTTAGTATGTTTTTCAGACTCTCAACATATTACCAATTTTAGCAAATAATGTACTCTTTAAAAGAACATATTTTGATTTTATAAGTAAGTCAGAGGCGTACCTTGGCGATATGGCGCCTATGGCAAAATTATAAGAAACGCCTCGGTTATGTAGTGTATAAATTTTTCCTCGTTTGAATATAAAATAAGAGCGTTTTCATTATAAAAAAATCAACGTTTTAGTAATAAAATAACACTTATATATGGGAAAATTAGCTCCACTTTTTTTCGGAAACGTTTGGCGTCTTTTGCAAGCGGCGCCTATGGCAAGTGCCACCTTCGCCGTATCCTAGTTACGGCTCTGAAGTAAGTGTTAAAAACCTTTTGAGTACATGGATATGGTTTTAATCAAAACGAATTTATTTTTAAAATCTATGTAAACATGTTATCCGTTATCGATTTCTCTTCAAAAACTCTATGCATTGCAAAGATCCTATCGTAACGTAAACATAAATGAATTATTGCTATTCCCGCAGACTTCAATACAAACACAATTATGTAAATGATCCATTGGTTTAATTGTCTCACAGGCTACCCATATGCCCACCCTATCCACTATACTTCCAATTTCCATTTAATTTAGTGTTGAAGTTCTTTATAATGCATTCACGTTTTTGCAGCACCTTTTGCAAACTAAATAAATTCCTCTGGTAGTTGTCCGGCGAGAAAAATAAAATGAATCCTTATCGTGTGTACAATAAAATTTATATTTTCGAGGCATACATGCGTCAGGGTTGCATAAGTGTCATAATTTCCCGGTAAAATCTCTATTCTAAGGGTCTTCCATATTTCACTTGTTTACCGCCCCTCATATTGTTTAATATTGTAGGTTTATTTGAATGATTATAAATTACTAGCAGAAAATAGGTAAAAAACCTCGAGGTTAAAAAATTATAAAACCATTTCAATTACGATTTCCTCAGTACCTAACCGTTGACCCATCATCTAATTCACCACTCTCCCTCCAACACAAAGGTGTTTCGCGCATTGTACATTTCAGAAGTTGGCAACACTTGTTTCTATGTGTGTATATTTTTGTATTTGTATATATATAGATATTTCTCAAAGTT
This sequence comes from Uropetala carovei, assembly GCA_036926305.1. Lineage (NCBI taxonomy): Eukaryota > Metazoa > Arthropoda > Insecta > Odonata > Petaluridae > Uropetala > Uropetala carovei. The sequence continues at coordinate 9,259,666 of JAXCHB010000069.1, forward strand.
CACTCAACCTTGATTTCTAATATTTTAAATTAATATTCGCGTTATCCACGTTTTCATAATTTCGGAGGATAAAGGAATCACTTCCAAATCTGTCATTAGCACGCTTAATCTCACTCAATCGTAGCAACTGCTGTTTTTTTCTTTTTTCTTGTTCCGAACTAAAGGCTTTTTATATCTGCCGAAGACTTATATCTTTGAAGAACCTCCACTTTTTTTTTCCTTCTCAAGTTCTTGGATTTACCAAATCACTTAAGCAAGAGAGAAAGAGAGAGATAGAGATAGATAGATAGAAAGAGAGAGAGAAAGAAAGGAGAGAAAGAAGAAAAAAACCGACTCCTGGGTCTATCATTTTTGGAGCGGTGATTTTTTTCCAATTTTGGATTGGATGGTTCAACAACTAATAGAAGCATTTGTGACATCTGGACCGTAAATCTTCCCTGACGATATAAGATTGCCTTTCCCTCCGTGATGGAATTCACCTGCGATTGATTGCTTCCCTTTCACGGCTCAAGGCTTAGTGGAACTTAAAAAAAAAGAACGTTTTCGCCCCTCATCCCAACACCCACCCCCTCACCAACCCAACCCCCCCATAACCATCTCCGCACCTACTCCACCACCCCCCCTCCCCCTCACTCCCCCCCCCCCCTCCACCCCACCCCCCACTTTTCCCCCCTCCCCCTTTACTTCGACGCCGCCTCTGCTCTTAATCTGCCCCTTAATGCCGTCATACATCATCTGCCCGTTATACTCTCTCTCTCTCTCTTGGTATCAGTCCCTCATATCTCTTGATTCACGTATTATTTATCAACGTCTCTTTCATGTTAAGGATTGTGGTGCGAGTCCGCGTTCTCTTTTTATCCCTCGACCGCATAATAACACCATTTTTGGAAATCTGGAAGAGATCTATTCATTTTTCGGTTTTAAAAAATCGGTACAACGTACTACATTGTGCAAACTTTCTCATATACTAATGCGTCGTTTAGTTATCTTTTTGAAAAATATGAACTATGTAGAATCGTTATAAACGTCAACTTAACCCATTCCTGCCCAAGCCATTAAAAAAATATATTTTTTGATAAGTTTTTTATACAGTTTATTTAATTTTTGGTTGAATATTGATGTTTAACCTTTAAAAAAAATTTTTGTACTTAGTTACAGGTTAAAATGTTGCGTTTCCGCAATGTTGGGCGTTAGGGACTAGCAAAAATGAAAACGATCTCTATATCTTTACATAGAATTTATTTTTGAAAGACAGGCAATGAATTTCATTTTATGTGGCTTAAATAATACTTATTTAACAATTAGGCATCTTAGGGAAAACATTTTTTTATAATATTACAACTTTTCACTTACATGAACTTAGAAATTTATCCCATAAGTCTAATGATGAATTTTTTCTCAGCTATCGTTACATTTTCCATGTTTTAACATTATTTATTATGAAAATCATCAAAACAATGCGTATGTAAAGGTATTTTACATTTTTTACATAAAAAAATAGTTGGAAACCACATAATCTACACCTCTTCCTTTTTTGCCATCGCTAGATATAACAATATGGCCCACATTATCGCACCTGACATCATCGGGTTAACTCCCTTTTGAAGGTCGTCCTAAATTGAGGTTCCTCTTTATATCATCTTTCTTTGAATCATTATTCATCACTCACTTCATTTCTTTCCATTCTTGCATCAACTTTGAGTACCAAATTTGATCGGAATTCCACTTGAGGAATGTCGCAATCGGTTTCGATCCTGTAGATTTTCCATGCATTTACAATGCAGCTGTCCAATGCATTGATAAAAAGTGTCCACCACCATTTTTCCCCTCACTTTTTTCCTGTAGTTGGCAATCGCTCTTACGTCCAATGTTGCCAAAACGCAACATTAATTTCAGTAAACAGTAAATAATATTTAGACAAATTCTTTTACAGGTAAATTTTTGCACTGATAAGAAGACAATATATACTGATATTCACAGTTGCGAGCTGCACATATTATAGAGTTTTGACATATTTAATGTATTTATGAAATTAGCACAGAAAAATGTCTATGCAGGAGGATATATTGAAAAAACATTAAATTTAGAAAATATGATCCGATTGTCGTGTAAAAAATATTGAATGGCAACAAATAATTGTGTAATGCAAGCAACATATAGAAATTAAAAATGAAATACAAATAACGACAACAAAAATTGCTAAACATAAAGTTGCGTTTTCGCAACGTTGGCGTTGGGCAGAAATGGGTTAAATAATTATAGGAAATTTGATGAAAATCGTATGAGCCGTTTTTTAGAAAATCCATTTGTTACAGTTACGTAGAATAAACTAGCCTTATATTCATTTTTTGAGAAATATGAACTACTTATGTAGTATTATTGCAGACGTATACTCAAGTAACGGTTGGAAATTGTCTCAAAATCGTTCCAGCCGTTTTCGAGAAAATAAAATTCTTCTTAAAAATGCGTAAACGTCCCTTAATTATTGAGCAATGTGAACCATTTATTCGTAGCTACTACACAGTATGATAAAATGCCTAAGTACGAGATTTCATTCATTTTCGCTCTACCTTTTAGGCTCTAGAGCCGCGAACAGACAGACAGACGGCATGGCGAAAACCACTTTTTCGGACTCAGGTACATCTAAAACGTATATTCCCATCAAAATCTCGAGATCGAATTTTTTCGCGATTACAATACTTTCTCAATATACTTCGTATATGAGAAAGTAAAAATTGATGTGATAGAACGTGTTGTTTGGAAGCCGATCGTAGGATAAATCTCACGCGGGAAGATTTATAAATATCATTTATGTCGGTCGTATTTTACATAGGATCTTGGATGTTATGTGAATGTCTTAGATTTTACCTAAGCACCGTATGTTGGTGAGATGGAGGTTATAAATATATAGGCGTACACCTACGTAAATACATTTATATAAATAAATGCATACATAGGTAAATAGTATATACTGGCTATAATTCCTTATAGAGGCCGCTATCTAGGTGGATTCCATCGTATTTTATTTTATTTATTTTAATTTCCGTATGATTTACTTTAATGGTACATACTAAACCTATGATTAACAACAAAATGGTTAATTGTGAATTTGATAAGCGAGGATTACCTTTCCCATATTCGTATGATGGAATAAAAAGGGGAAAATGATTACTTAAGGGGAACCCAAATAAAGATAACCCCTTTAGCTTGTCAGACGAAAACGGGTAAATAGGATGGTAGACGATGAAAGTGAATCCGAGAATGAAAGAATCTGAGCGTTGAACGATCACCAAGTGAGAGCGAAATTCTATTGTTATTTGATCGTATTACCAATGCGTTTCTTCAAGCGTAGAATAGAATAAAAATGCTGCTACTGGAGGATGTGTGACCAGGGCCGGATTAAGCGGTACGGAAAACACGCAAGTGCGTGTGGGCCCCAGAGAACAAGAGGGCCCACTGAGGGGCCGAACTCGTCTCGTTTCGCACTTTCAAAGTTCTGCCGCACAGTTCACAAACCTCACAATAACTGTTACTTGTTACAAATTTACGATTTGGGTGGAGCCTTAAATGTGTTGTGCCTGGGGCCCATGGGTCTCTTAATCGTGGATAGAATTATTAAATTACGCTCCTGACTCCCAAACCATAATTTTTCCTGTTCATCGCGCTGTTCTTTCTTTTGTTTTCCTCAAATTGTTGAAATACTGCAAAGCATCAGCTTCTTCGACATATTATATTAAATGAGTGTGCAACCTTTTTATTTACACATTAAAAATTTCGGTTCACGGTGGGCCGAATAACGGTTTTCAACGGAGCTTAACACCATTTTTTTTAACGTTTAAACCTCACCAGAAAGGTTTGATAACAATAATTTTTATTTAAAAGAATATGAAAAACAGCCAGTATTAAATATAGGTCGATTTTTTAAAATCGAATATGCGCTTTTCGGATCCAAATCGACAAAATGCACTCGAGGAAAGAAAATGGAAATGATTTGAGTTGGAAAAACAGCAATCGTTCCGACAGGTTCCGCAAGACACGAGGGAAAATTTTGCAAAACTGACAACGGCACCCGGTGTTCGTAGGCGGTCACCCATCCAAGTACGTACTATCCGGGCCCTACGATGACTTAAACATCGGTGATCGGACGAGAACCGGTGTTTTCATCGTAGTATGGCCGTTGCCGAATTAGGTGTCCATGAGAATTGGATTTATTCTAGCTAACTTGTTTACAGGGCCGGATTAGGCGGTATGCTGACCCTACCCCGTCTTGCCGAAACTCTTTCCAAGTGTTGCCGCTCAGATCACAAACCTTTCATAATGTAACTTTAAAAAACAATTACGATTTCGGTGGGGCCTTAAACGCGCTGTGCGTGGGGCCCATGGGTCTTTTAATCCGGCCCTGTGTGTGACTATCAAGTGCATTTTGCTTTGGAAGAGAGTCCGTCCCTCTCCGCAAGACGTTTGCACCAGGAAATAGTCACAGTGAATATATATCGGTTTAATTCCTGGTACACATTTTCACATAGACAGTGAAAAACAATTATAAGTTATTACATAAAAAATACTCGATTGAAGCTTGATTATGTGATGGAAAATTGTAAAAAGAAATTAATCTCGATGAAAGTTAGCTAGAATATATGACAGAATCCACGCATGTTATGCTAATGAATGGCACTAACCCAGACTTAATTCAGGATTACGGTTTGAAGAGAGGAGTAGCTCAATCATGATTCTTTAAGTAGGCCAGTCTTCGAACATCATGCGGACAAATAGTTATGAAGGAAACTCTCAGCCAGTCAAAATGAGCACATCCGGAAATTCGTTCTGCCGTTTTCATTTTCAAAACTGATGAGTGATATTAGGGCGGAAAAACCGGGCGAAAGCGCGAGGGCGTAATTAAAAATGGAGAGTTGGAGAAGACGAAGAGCAGCAAGTGACCAAATGAGATTCTTTTTTTTTGTTTTTAATGGCTGCTTTCGTTGCAATCTGCAAAACGATATCCTTCATCAATCACTCTGCAGTTTTTGCGCTTCTTATTATTTTTCAAAGGATTTAAATGTACACGTATCATTCCGCTCCCAGAACTCTTTCTTAAATACTCTTGTTGAAGTCCTCCAATTACGTTATTTTTTTAAAGCGTCAGTTATCGCACTTTCGAAATAGTTTTGACAGCTAATATAAAATTTACTCCTGTCGTTATATCTGATCAAGTATGATATGCGTGTTATTTTAATCCGAGGCAGATATTCGCGTGACTAACACGGATGGTTATCGTTCCTTTGTTAGCGTTTTTGATTACGATCGCTGAGCTGGCAAGAAAATGTGAATGTCCTTGCATGATAACGCGTTGGAATTAATAGTCTTTGAGTTCTTTCGTGGCCATCGTTTTTTTTAAAAAGAAAATTAACATCCTTGCATATTAGCGTAAAGTCTTACATCAATGGCAATATTAGGAGACTTAATGGTCGGTTGCCAAGTAGTTGGAACATCAGTAATGACATGGTTTTACGACCCTATCGTCAAAATAAAAGAACGATACGTGCAGCAGCAAATCGATCGGATTTTATAAGATATAAACTTAGACGAGTAGTAATTCTTTTAAAGTTGAAAAAAATAAAAATCCAAGGAATGTACAGAATCGAAAGAAGCATACAGTTTATTAACATCTCATATTTGAATAATTTAAATATTGTTATAATAATTGTCTTCCTTTTCGTTTATTAATTTTCCGAATGAGAAAAATAATAAATATTACGATTGATAAATTTTTTAAAAAATGTTTTTTTAGTAATTAAATATGTAAATTTGAGATAAATCGTCATTTTCCAAAAATGAATTAGATTAAAATTGTAAAATTTAACGAATTAAGGAATTAAATTTTATGGAGGAACGGTAAATATTGCACGATATTTCGGAATAAAGTTTGATTAATATTTTATTGAAATTTTATTGGTGCGAAAATTATATCAAACCATAAAATAATTAGTTCTATCCTATTTATATCAGAAAAACAACGCGATTTCACGTGACTAATCCATTCGTTTTTTTGTTACGGACGTGTGAGTGCGTGTGTACGTGTGTATAATTAACTCCAAAAATATTTGTGCCCAGCTAAATTTCAATTTGAGATAAAATGTGAGACGAAGCGGAGATGACGGAAAATTTAAGCAGTGGAAGGAGAGCAGAGAGAGGGGGGAGGGGAGAGGGGGAGTTGAGGGAATGGAGTAAGGGGGAGTGATTGAAGTAGGAAGAGTGAATTTGGAGCTTTACGTGAAGAGAGCGGAGGAAAAAGGTGAAATATCGGGAATGAAGAAACGTCCACTGCATTTTCGCAGTTTACGGTTGTGACAGGAAAGTGCTAGAATGTATATATATTAGAGAAATAATCTAATTCTTTGGTTATCTGAATTACATAATTAATTCATTCTCTTCGTATATACCTTACCAAAACTGGGAAAGGTGCCTTCTCAGATCTTGATCGCCCATTTCATTAATGTTTTCCTCACGCGAACAGGCATCCTCCATTTTTCGATCTATGCTTTCGCGACCACCTTTCTTCGATGCTGCCTTATAGTTGCTAAGGTTGGCGCTCAAGAGCAGGTTCCTTACCTTAGTTCCATCTCTGCCGACGGTTTTTGTACGTATTACACATTAAAAAATTCCGTTCCTAAACCTTCTTTTTTGCGAACGTACTCATTCATCGCGCTTCCGTGAGCCACAAAAGAACCACTTGCATACACGTGGTCGTTTTCGAACGGCGGAAGTGATGCGATTGGTGCGCGCCAAGCGAAAAGGAGCGGAAACGGAGGGAAATATCGGGGGTTTGGGAAGGGGAGGAGTGTTGGAAAGGAGGGGGTAGAGAATGGACGGAAAGGAAGGAGGGAGAGATGAAAGGGAGCGCTGAGATGAGAGGAGATATTAGCGAGGGAGGAGAAAGAGAGATGGAGGGGAGGAATAAGGGAAGCTGCTGGAAAGAGAGAGAGAGAGAGAGAGAGAGAGAGAGAGAGAACGTGTAGAGAGGGAGGTAGCGAAAGGGATTTAGGATTTGGATGGAGATGTGGGGAGGGAGTAAAGGATGAAAAGGAAGTAGGTGGAGGAAGAGTGAATTATGAGAGAAGGTTCATATGGTAATGAATTGGGTGCGCATTCGTTCTTGAGGAAATTAGAATAAAATTTTTTGGCGTGTTGGATTCGTTGCGGAATTAAACGCACGACTAGGAGGATGAAATCGGTGGTTTTTTTTATAAATAAGTATATTAAATGAGGGATGTGAGGCAAAAACATGGTAACCCACAAACTTATCTATTTGGAGTTAGGTTGCGTACAGAAAAGAAAAAACTGCAGTTATGATTTTTGGAAATTTGTTTGTCATTTGTTGCAGTTCATATTTTGTAATTTGCGATTATTTATGATGAAAATATAATATTTTGAAGCAATAAAATGTCAATTTTCTTAAAAAAGCGTAAGTGTGGGTTACCACATTTTTGCCTCACAGCCCTCAAATATATGAAAATGTAGGGTGTCGTCAAAATAATTTTTTTAACTACGTTTATTTAAGATTACTTTCACTTTGGATTGGTGATTCAATTTAAAACGTTTCTTTTTTGGAAATGTTTTCATTTTTTGTTGTTTTCAATCCAATTGTCAACTTTCGCCATTGCAATTATTTCTCCGGCTTTTATAAACAATCTCTCGAAAATCAAAAACAGATTCGGATTAAAACGTTGAACAAATAAAAAAAATGAGGACGATTTTGCGCGAAATATTTTTTTCCGAGAATTACTTGGCTTATTTGTTTATGAAATGGAATGAATCGCTGATTGCATTTACTCCACTGAAACTGATTTTCAACACGTCAGGCGGAAAGGACATTTAAAAGACTCGATTGGTATATTAAATATTGAAACTTCTCAAAGAAAAGTTTTCCTTGCTGGCACGTGATCACGGAAACGTTTTTTTTTCTCTCTTGATGGCGTAATCCTATTATACGATTTACTTATTCGTTTTTGAGCTAACAAAGTAAAAATTTATCATAATTAAATTTTCACTCGCTTTTTGGAAGTTGGCTCTCGCGTTTCTTTTTCCGCCTCTCATTGGGCGTCCAATGCCAGATACGAATGCTAAAAGATTTTACTCTAGTTTTTCACTGACAGCTGGCATCACGAAGATGAAAGAGTATCGTATCCTCGATGAAAAAGAAAAAAAATACAAAATTTATCTATAAAAGGAAATCATATCTACAATTTGAAAAATGTTAAACGGTTATGCGTAATATCAAATTTCTTCTCATCAAACTGTTTACTTTTTTCCTAGCGTGGCGCTGACATTCCCAGTTTCCTTTGAAGATTCTCCGCCTCTATCTGGAAATGACGAATTCAGTAGCGAAAATGTTTAATGAAATTTATCCGAGAGAGATACTATCTGATTTTTGGACTAATATTTAACGCGTCGACGGAAGGTTTCTTATAAGCCAATATTTTTAAAATCCCGGTACGATTGCAAAGACTTTTTTTTTGGCGTTTCATCCCGGAAAAAAACTGTTTCGCAATTAAATCTTACATCTGTATTATGCTCACGAATTTATCAATATTTTTTGTATACTTTCGTGAAATTATCCACCAAACCAAGTCCTTGCATTTATGTATACATAACAGCGATGCTCGTTTTGGTTTTTATGTTAATCGATCATCAACAAAATTCCTACGGAAAATTCCGATTTTAAGTGCATCTAATTTTTAAAATATCTTATCTTAAATAGGATATTTTAAAATCGTTCGTTTTCGGAAATTTCATATTTATTAAAAGTATCCTTTTTGCAGTCGAAACAAATGATTGATATTCCACGACAATCACATGAATTAAGTTCTATCAAACTGAATTATAGAATAAATAGAATATCATCAAATGTGGTTTTTTCCATAGGGTTTCCGTCAAATATGTTAGTTGCGTTTTTTTTGCCGCTTCTCAGAGATACGCAAAGTGGAACGCTGTGTTTTGAAACACGTTCCTCCGGAACAGTTACCGTCAGCTTGCTCGTAAGAAAAACACGGCACCTACCAAGAGCCTTAGTCTAACAATAAGACGCGATTCATATCTCACGCGTGGCGAAATTCGCAATGAATCTGCAAAAAGCATTCCTCGACGCGTTATATGGTAGTTCCGTAGGAAAAAAAGGCCTCGAAAGTAACGTCAAATATCAGAACGCACGGGGAAAATCGTGAACGTTTCCCGACGCTGCCTCCGAGCGACGCGAAGCAGGCGAATGGAGTTTTTGGGCGCATCCTTCCTCGCCTCCTTCCCTGCAAAAGGCATTTGTTCTTGAGCGTATGTTCAAAAGCGCAACGCTGAATCTCTCGTTTTGTTCCTCGAGGAATCTCGACGTTTCCACGCGACGTCGGATACGGCGCGGCGGACCGACTCACCTTAGTTACCTCTCATATGCAGATGTTCCTTTTGATATCGCTCTACGGACGACACAGAAGTCTTCATCGCAAGCTTTGGAAACGGAGCGATATATATTATACAATATATATGTATATTATATATAGAAATACGCCGGTTAAACGTCGTCTCATTAGCGCCCAGATGGAAAATTCCGACATACCCTTGCTAACTATATTCTAGTGATAAAAGTTGTATTAAAACGATCTGGGCTCGCTATGGATGTGTGACATGTTTTAAATATTTTTTGTGACGATTTATCACTTTCAGTTATTTCCTTCGAAGAAGATATTGTTCATTATATGAACGTGTTTTAAATGTATCTTCATTATAAAGATGGTTAAACTCAGGGGCGTAACTACGCTTATTCAGTGTACGCAAAGCATGGGGACCCTCTGGCATAATAATAATAATCTGTGTTTAGTGAGGGCGATATTTGGGCATTCGTGTCATTTCTTACATATAACCCTGACATGATGACCACAAATATCCATGTTCTAGACAGGATTCGAACCCACGGCCTTAGTATCCGTCGGCAGATACACTAAACACCCATCTACAAATGCAGACAACTAGGGACGCAACTGAGATAAGTTAAAATTATTGTTTTATTTTTTATACATACATAATATTGTCCACTTAAATAACAAAATGACTATAAAGTTAAGTTTTCTTATAAGTTAATTTAATGTTATTTTCTGGTTAATTTTTACATTTGTTGTTCAAGAAGACCATAATATATTCTTGCAACGGGGCTACGCAGCCGTAGCAGCTACTCCATCAGTCAAACTAATATGTTTTAGCCATATCGTTTTACTAAGTTCCATTTTAGCAATGCACATGAAGGAAAATCGCTATATTACACAAGAAATCATCCGTCATTCGCAAAAATTACTTAGGCGTCATTTAAAAAATGTTAGTATATTTTCTGATAAAATTCATCGTGGAAAATACATGAATTCGTTGTTTTTACGTCGATTATGTAAATGTTTTCAATAATTCCTCGAAGTAACCTTTATGATCACGCAGACACACACAAACACACACCGATCTATGAGTTTATGCCGTTGATAGCTCGGGTGGAAAATGTGATTCTAGTTGCCCCATTCTACTCTCGGTTATTAGATAACCTAACAATGGCTTAGGAAACGCGATTAATGCCTCGAGGAAGTTATACAGCGGAGAGAGAGGGAAGGGGAGTGAAGGGAGAAGGACGTGAGTCGCGCACTCCAATACTCCCGACGCCGTGCGGTTTCGATTGAGGTCGAGTTAACCGGGAGTTAACGGTTTACCCGGGGTTAGAGAGAGAGGGGGGGGGGGCGCACGCAGTGTGGAGGATGTGATGGGAATTCGCGGGTTCCAATGGGGATGTATGAGATGGTGGAGAAGAATCGTTTTTGAGGAAGTTCGGTATGGGAGAAAAAAAATTTATAAAAAAAAGAAACACGAACGCGAGCTTCCAATTGGGCGGACTCGAAAATGTTTCCGATGGAAAATCGTCAGATTTTCGATTCCGCGGTTTTGGAGCACATACACATTTTTTCCGACGACGCCCTAACTGGAATTTTCGAAGTGGGATGAGGAGGGTTTGGAGACGATCGGATGGGGCGAATTGAGAACACAAATGAAATTTTCGAAACAACGGAAATTTATTTATTTATTTATTTTTTAAATTATACGCCTGCTGGAATCGAATGGGGCGTTTTGAAAAAAATAATAACGGTTTTGACGAATAGGGAGAGAGGAAGGGAGGGTGTGGGGGTGAGATTTTTCGACGGATCTGTTCCGTTCAATTACGCGATAAATGCGACGATCCGGTTCATCGCAGTCCATCTTCTCTCTCAGGTTGAATTACGCTTAACTCATAAACGAGGCAATTAGGGACGCGAAAAAGGGGAGAAATTTTCTCGAGAAGAATGGCTCGTTTCGCGGACATTGTTTCGGTAAGAGGCAGAAAAAATCATTGGATGAATGATGACGGCACACGAAATTATTCACGGAGTAATTTTTGTCCTAACGTGTTTTATTATTTTTAAAGTTGTCCGTTTTTATGTTGCAAAAATCACTGCGTGACGCTAATCTTGCTCACTTGCAGTTTTACAGTTGCAGTCTTCCCTTACTCTACGGATCAATTTAACTCTTTTGAGCCACCGACCAATATTGGAGGACAATTTTATTTTTGTATTCTGTAATTTTTACGACAGAATAACCCAAATAAATACATGTAAAACTCTGAGCCCGAAGAATGGTTGCTTGACCAGGAGTCTCCGAGTCAATATGATACTGTGCAAAGTGTGCGCCTCTTACACGTCAATAGATTTTATTAGTAAATTTCAATAACTAACTAAAGCAATCTCTATCACGATGACACATCGATATTTTTCAAATTTTATTTAAATGCGTGTACTTTTATAAATACGACAAATGTTTTTTATAGGAATCGCGCGGCCCGGTGCAGTCGCACCGTTCGAACTGCCATCAAGCCAAGGATCCTGGATCTTCACTTGATAATTCCAACATCAACTGTCGTGACAGCGAGACGCTTCAGTTTGGTTGGCGGAAGTTAATGTGATAGTTATTGCCGCGGAAGCACTGTCAACTATCTAGCCAGGCCCGATAGTGAGACAGTGCTGCCACGACAGAGTGACAGTGCCTGTCACGCAGTATACATGATGACAGCGTTCCGATAGTAGCTACCGCGATAGTAACTTTCACTGTCACCGTATAAACCCAGCTTTACCCTCGTATCGAGCTCACGTTAACCAGTCATCCAAAAAAAACTCCTTTCCCAAAAAAAAGGGAGTTCCCACGTTAAATTCTCCCCCTTTTTTCGCCCTCATTCCGACCCAACCTCGTTGAATGATTTTGAAATGGAGTTCTACCTGAACGATCAAAACGCATCTGAAGCATCAGGAACGGCGGCGGCGGCACCAGGAGCCAGTCAGCCTTGCGATTCATTTTCGACCCCTCGCAGGGGAGCTCCTCCGCCCCAATGCGCACCTCGCATATACTTCCCCCCCCCCCCCCCCCCCCCCCCCCCCCTCTCCTCCCTTTAACTCCAAACCCCGATCCCTTCACGACAAAACCCAACTCCTCCTCACTCCTTTCAGCTCCCTGTACTCCTTCCATCCCAATCACTTACACTTCCATAGGTACTTACGCGCCACTCAATCAATCCCTTCCCCCCTCCCCCCCTCTCTCTTCTCTTCTTTAAATCTCTCCTCTCTCTCTCTCGCTTTCAGTCTCTCCCATATCCTCCCTCTTGGATATTTAATCTCCGTGCAATGCAGCGGGTCTTATTTCGTCTCCCTTCCGATGCGACTTACACGCACGTCCTCTTCCTCAATCACGTACGCCCAATTCTATAATCCCATATGGCGACGTGGGTATAATCTCCTCTCTCCCTCCCTTCCCTCCCTTCCTCCCTCTACCAATACTATCCCTTCCGTCTCTCTCTCATAACTGTTTCCTTTATATTTCGTCTCTATATCCGGTGCCGCCTCCCCCCCCCCCTCCCATTTCATTTCAATCCCTTCCCTCCCTCCTTTTCCTTCCTTTTACCTCCCATCCAATCGCTTCCAAACTTCTCTCTTTGCATCATCGCTCCCTCTTTTCTCTCCCTCTCAATCCTCTTTTTCTCCATCTTTCAAGCCTTCCTTTTCGTTTTTCTCCATTCTCGCGATCTCTTTTCTCCTTTATGAATCCTGGCCCCCTCGTTAAATCTTAAAAATGATAACGTCCTTCGCCAGAGGCGTACCTACTACCTTGGCGATATGGCGCCTATGGCAAAATTTTAGGAGACGCCTCGGTTATGTAGGGTAGGAATTTTTCTTCGTTTGAATGTAAAATAATAGCGTTTCTATTGTAAACAAATCAACGTTTTAGTATTAAAATAACATTTATGGGAAAATTAGCTTTCACATTTTTTTCCGGAAACGTTTGGCGCCTTTTTGCAAGCGGCGCCTATGGCAAGTGCCATCTTCGCCATACGGCTCTGTCCTTCACATACACACACACACATATATAATCCATAATCTTTCACCTTTATTACGATCGCCTGCCCTCAACGGATTCTTTCTGCCGGTCCTGATATCTCTCTCTCGCTTACTGCTCTCTCTCCCCTTCTCTCTCTCTCTCCTTCCCTATCTCCCCTTCTTTCTCTCCCCTTCTTTCTCACCCCTTCTCTCTCTCTCTCTCTCTCCCTCCCCTATCCTCTCTATCTCTCCCTCTCTCGCTCCCCTCCCTCCTCCACCGCTTTATGCCTTCCTTTCTGATATCGCAGTCTCTTCGTCCAATCCCTTTCGTTAATCTTTCTCTCCTCGCCCATAAACGTAAACACTCCCCTTATACGCCCTCCTTTTTTCGACTTCACTTTGGTCTTTACGTACACGTGTCATCCGAAAATTTCTTTCTCGCGAAGTTGTAGCGCCTATTAGGCTCGACGGGTTTAGTCCGTAGTCACGTAGGGGCGCCTTTTATTCCTGGAAGGTTTATTTTTTATTGAAGGAATTCTGTAGTTGGTGAAAATTTTATTTTCTCCCTCCCTTTAATTGGTGCCTCAAAGCTCCCGCGTGAAATACATGGGTAGTCGCCTGACGACGAGTTGACGCAAAGGTGTTGCTTTGGTGTGCCCCATGCCTGGACTGGAGGGGGTGAATAAGTTTTTAGAGCGAAGTGGTACGGGTTGCCGTGATGTCGATATTTTCTCCTCATTTCGTGTGTTTTTACACAGATTTTTCGCGGTGAGTTGCTCAAAGGAGAGGAGAAGAAGACGAGGAAGTGAATCGGGAAACTTCTCTCGACTGTTGTATTACAGATGACTAGATAATAATAGTCCTCAAAGAAGCGGGATTTCGTTTTACAGAAAATAAAACGCATTTTTTGGGTTTATGGGAGGATTAAGTTCCGGGAATCTAGATGATATTCGGATTTAAAAAGAAACTTCATAGATAACAGTTCCCGGAAAGGATCACTGAGCGAAAATGTTCAAATATGCGAACGAGCGGGAATGGGATTACAAAAGGACATGTTCGAGAGTATATTCCACATTTCCTCGTACAACTCAAGTTCTATTTGAAGGTTTTCCAGGTACAGAAAAGGAGGAAAAGTTGCAGTTTTCGATTAAAGTAAAATCCCTTTTGATACAGCGTCAATTTATTATTCGACCAGCTATATTCGGAGAAACTCCACCAACTTGAAGAATCATTAATATTTGCCGTCGGGCAATATTTTATCGTCGTAACCCAGCAATCTCATAATCAAAATTTATCTAACTATGATATTTTTGCATGAAATATGTCTAATGCAGTTGTTTTCAATTGCGACCACCGGACAGAAAACGTCAATAATTGGAATTATTTAAAGAAAAATAATTATTAATGATAAGTGAGTAACCGTTGTCATTAAATTAGAAGGTAATGCGGTGGTTTTTACACGCTTATTTTTTCAATTTTCTTTAACCTTTTCATGATGCGGCCACAAGATAAAACTTTCCTGAGGACCACTGGTCTAGAGAGTCATCCTTTCGTTGCGACTTTGATTTGTTATGCTGAGAGAAGTTAATTGTATTGTTTAAGTTCTTAGCTAATTTTAGAAAGAAAATTGACGCATCACTTTGCCGCTTTCATTTCTTCGACGCGGCAGCAATCTTGTCCATGTCATTTACCCTGCAAGCCGTCAGAAGCGTTTTCCAGAGGGTGTGACTGCACCAAATGAACTGCAACTAATGCCTCTGTTGGCCTGTCTTATCGCGTCCGGGAAAAAAAGATTTGTAGTATTTCTTTGTTCTAGCGACTGTTTCGGTGTATTTTCTCGTACGATCTGATTTAACCTTACGCTCGCTAACACCCATGGGTATAAATATGCTGCGTACGTCTTCAACGAATTCGGAGCTCTTAAACTTTTGAAATAGTTTCTGTTTGTAATATACTCTTCATTGTCTGCCGTTTTAGTTCACTCAAAATCTTTGATACTTTCGCATCATACCAATATTCTTCCTTTACTCTACTCTGGACCATTTCAAGCTCCCAAGTTAAGCCCTCTTCGAAAGGGTCCCGGACTGCGTAACAGTATTCCACGACGTTGCTGAGGAAGCAATGACAAAGTAAAAGCATCGAGGACTGAGGACGGAATGGCATAAAAAAATAAGTAAATAAAAACAATCCGACGCTCCAAAAAACGCCGGTATAAGATATCTCTTCTATTTGCGATGGGGAATTCACTTTTCCTTTCTCGTTGCGCTCGTCCTGAATTATTTTTTTCTTCTTCAGAATCCTTCGACCGAGCGACTCTTTCCCCCTCTCCCTCTGCCCCCGTCATTCCTTCGCCCTCCAAATGACGTCACTACTCTCTTGCCCTTTCACTCTTCCTACTTTCCAATCTTTTTTTACTTCCCACTCAAATTGCGGATCGTATGGCATCCTTGAACTCCTTTCTCGAGCATTCCTTTGACTCAAAATATGTCTTCGTACAGTTAATGGAATATTTTTATAGCTCCCCTAAGAAAACTTTCAATTCTCAATGTTATTAGCGGTATATGTACCTGGACTGGAAGAACGTGGGAGGTATTAGCGATACGTCAATTCAAACGCATTCAACCGCAAATGCCTGAAGCAAGAAATGTCATAAATGCCTAAGGTATGTGGGCGATTGCGGAATGTAACATTTTACGCTAGTTTTTAAACGTGTTTAATATCACGTGGAGGAAGCGTAATTTGCCTTTCATTTATGAAATAATCATTAGGCTTAGAACGCTTGACCTATGACGAAGTTTAAGGATTTTCTGTTCGAGCGAGATAGATTCGCTTCTTTAAATTTCCGTTTCCTTCATAAAATTCGAAAGAATTCAACGCTCAAATATATTTATTTTTCCGACCGAATTACTTCGTTTACTTAAAGAAGATGTCCTAAAATTTTACGCGTTTCGTTTCATCAAATTATCACAGTGAAGGTGGTGGAAGGGATAGCGTATTGGCCTACCATCACTAAGGTCGCGGGTTCGAATCCCGCCAAGGGCATGGATGTTTGCGTCGTTTTTCATAATTTCATGTGTGTGTCTGATGTGGAAGGCAACGGGATACCACCACATCATATGTGTTTATTCCCTAGTCATTTCAAACAAACCTTAGGGTTGAAAACTATGGATGGATATATATATATATACACACACACACACTATGGAAGAGGAAAGATAAATGAGGATATTTAGGGCAACTAGGTGTTGAAGGAAACCCAGTGAACACTTACCGGAAGTAGAGCCGCTGAGGTGTTGGAGAGACACATTTGTAGAGGTTAGAGCTTTCGGGATGATCCCTTCGTCAGCACAAGAGAGACACACCTAGGTGTCCTAATATATATATATATATATATCATAGGTAGTTTTTCCGTAGACAGGTCCGTGAATATGCATGGTTAAACTTAGTTCCCCATATACTCCTATCTTCTTCAGTCTTGATAGCTCTCTTTCCCTTTCAAGTCGTTTATCAGCTGAAACGTTTTTCTACCTTTCTTTTTTCCATCCAGTTTTGCTTCTAGCACTCTCTCCTCAGGTAATGTCCAATCCAGTTCGCTTTCCTCTTTCTGATAATCTGTGTAATCGTTCGCTTCTCTGCTATTCTTCTTAGTACTTCCTTGTCTTTCACCCTATCTGTACGTTTTATCTTCAGCATTCATATATATATATATATATATATATAAGGGTAGCAACAAGGTGTTGGAGGAAGCCCAGTGGACACTTACCTAGAATGAAGAGCCGCTGGGTGTCCTCAGCACCCCCAGCGGCTCTTCATTCTAGGTAAGTGTCCACTGGGCTTCCTCCAACACCTTGTTGCTACCCTTATTATTACCTTTCCTTTTCCTTAAGTATTATATATATATATATATATATATGTCGGAGAGACACATTTGTAGACGTTGTTGGAGCTTTCGGGATGATCCCATCGTCAGCACAAGAGAGAGACACAACTGACATGGCAGTGACACTGGGGTGAAGGTGTGGCCCTTCATGCGGATGATCATAACCTTAAATTCAATGTTTGTTTCACGGTGAGGGCCTTCGCGCCATCCCGGACGACGCTTCCGCAACTCAACTCCGTCAATGGGAGTTGACCCACATCCACATCTTAAACTCTTTCTCTCCTCCCGGCCTTAACCTCCGTTAATATTTCCTTCTTTCCACCCCCCCCCCCCTCTGCGTCCTCCAATCCCCGACTCTTCCACGCTCCCTTCCCTTCCACCCCCACACCTTCACCCCAGTGTCACTCCCATATCAGTTGTGTCCCTCTTATGCTGACGGAGGGATCATCCCGAAAGCTCCAACAACGTCTACAAATGTCTCTCTCCGACACCCCAGCGGCTCTCGTTCCGGTAAGTTCTCACTGGGTTTCCCTCAACACCTAGTTGCCCTAAGTATCCTTATTTAACTTTCCTCTTCCGCAAGTATTTTACCATATATATATATATATAAATAAAGGTGTGTGTATGTAGGTATATGTATGTGTGCGTGTGTGTATAAGCGTTTGCCATTCAAATCAGATCTCAACGAAAGACTAATTTTTTTTTCATCGTCAGACGATTCGGCTCTCCGCTATAAATTTTCTTCCGAAAAAAAAATATATATATATATATAATTGAAGGTTAAACACTCAAAAAAAGTGGAATTCAATTTTCCCCTTTTTAGCATAACCAATGACTTTATTTATTTATTTTTAGGGGAGAGCGTCCTTAACCCGAAGCCGATAGGCCCTTTTCCCTTCTTTGCCCTTTTCATTAAACGCCTCATCCCGGAGAAATTCCCCTCCGCCTCCGACCGTTTCTCCTCGCCCCCCCCCCATCCTGTCTACCCCTTTTCCTTTCATCTCACTCCTCCCCCTTTTGCCAAGATGTCCAATTTCTTCTCCTTTTTCGTTCGAGGGGCGTCATTCCGGGCTCTCCCTCTCTCCCTCTCCTTCCCTATTCCCTCTCCCTCTCCTTTTTCCCTTCGCTTCTCCTCTCCCTTTCCTCTTGGAGAACCAGCCGAACTTTAAAAGAAATTCGGAGTTATTCTTCTTTTTCGACATTTTACTATCGAACCTATAGATTTAAACACTGCTACATTTTCTCTCTCTCCCTATCTCTCCTCCCATCTTCGCCCTCGGTTCCCTTCTGGTTATATATGTATTTCTCATAAATATACCTTCCTCTTCTCTTCCAATAATATCCCTCCACCAAATTCCTTGTGTTTTCTTCCAGTTCCGATTTTTTTTATTCATAAAATTCACCCCTTTTCTGTCATTCCGTCCCGTTCCGATCGGAAAAAAAAGGAAGGAAAAAAACAACTTCTGTATTACTCGTAGTGTTTCGTTTCGCTTCCCACCTCTCTTCTTTCTTACTTCTTCCCCGTCTTATTATTCTTTCTAATTCGTCCCTTTTAAGGAAGCCTGTCGCCAAAGTCCTAACTCCCCTTGAAATTTCCCTTGCACCCGAATATGTGAATTTTTTGGAATTTATTTTATTACAATTTTCCGCTTCCCCCCTCACTCTCTCTCTCTTTCTGAGAGAGAGAGATGAGGAGGAGAGACGAAGGTTTTCATATTCCGTTCCGCGCCAGATGTTCCGTCTCCTCCATTTCACTCTATTTTACCACCCTTCTGAGAGCCGTCTCGGACTCATTTTACTCGCAATCCGTCGTCTTTAATCTGTCCGTCCGTGGTTCTGAAGAAGTCCTCTCTTTTCTACGGTGCCGCCTTCGGCTTTCCTCTTATGTTTCCTTCGCCTTTCTCGTCTCTACTTTGAACTCTCTGCCTCCCTTCTGCGCCTCTTTTAACCCCTCTCTCTCACAATCCGTTATTCAGTCTCACCCTTATTCCTTTTGCTCTTCGCTTTTTCTGCCCTTCACTCATTTTCTCTACCTCCTTCTCATCCCACTCTCTATCTCTCTCTCTCATATCCTACCCTCTCCCTCACTCTAATCCCTCTCTCCTATCCCTCTCTTTATTCATCCTTTATCACTCATATTGACTATATGATTTTTGTTCATATAGTATGAACAAAAATTTCCTTAGCTCTACTATTTTAAGTTTGTGCAGGATTTTTCATCCTCCCCCTCCCCGCGGGTGTTTTTCTTGCAAGTGGGTTTTAACTAAATATTATAATCACTTATCATACATATCTTTTCCCACTTAAATTTCATTAAATTTCACTAAATATTTCTATGTGATTTAAATTTAATATTCTGATTTTACTTACCTGTTTACTTTTACTTTTAATTCCATTTAAATTTCCAATGTAATCTGTAAATATTCATTAACATTCTGTGTGTAAAATTGTAAATATTTGACATTATGTGCAAAAAGGGGCTAACCAGCCTCAACCTCGCCCAAATAATCTCTGCTCTCCTCTCACTCACTTCTCTACCACTCTCATGTCCCTCTCTCCTCTCCTTCTCTCCCCTCCCTCTCTCACCCTCTCTCTCCTCTCTCTCCCTCTCTCTCCTTCTCTCTGTCCTCTCTCTCTCCTCTCCCTCCCCTCTTCTCTCCTCTCCTCTCCCCTCCCTCTCTCTCCCCTCTTCTTTCCCTCCCCTCTTCTCTCCTCTCCTTCTCTCCCCTCCCTCTCTCACCCTCTCTCTCCCCCCTCCCTCTCTATCTTCTCTCTCTCCCCTCTTCTCTCCTCCTCTCCTTCTCTCTCCTCCCTCTCTCACCCTCTCTCTCCTCTCTCTCCCCTCCCTCTCTCCCCTCTTCTTTCCCTCCCCTCTTCTCTCCTCTCCTTCTCTCCCCTCTCTCTCCCCTCCCTCCCTCTCTCTCTCCTCTCTCTCCCCTCTTCTCTCCTCTCCTCTCCCCTCCCTCTCTCTCCCCTCTCTCTCTCTCTCCCCTCTTCTTTCCCTCCCCTCTTCTCTCCCCTCCCTCTCTCACCCTCTCCCTCTCTCTCCCCTCTCCCTCTCTCTCTCCCCTCTTCTCTCCCTCCCCTCTTCTCTCCCTCTCTCCTCTCCATCTACTTCTTTCCCCTCCCTCTCTCACCCTCCCTCCAATACCACTTTCTCCTCACTTTCATCTCTCTCTCTCTACCTCATTTTCTTGATCCCTCTCCAACAATCACCCCTATTCTTCGCTCCCTATACCTCCTCCCCGTATCTCCCCCTTCCCCTCCTACTTCTTCCCATCCTTCACAAAGTCTTCACCCCTTTCTCCTAACGCCCTTCTCCTTGCATCATCTCCCCCCCCCCCCCAATACTCCTCAACGAACGGTTCCATCACCGTCATCATCGTCGAAATTCTCTCCTTCCGTTCTTCCTCATTTACTCGCAATCTTTCGCCCCATCGTTCAGTTCCTCATTCCTGATGGGTGTGTCCTAGCAACGCCGATCTTCTCGTCCCCCCCCCCCCTCGCCCCACCATCCCTCCCCCACCCTCCTCTCCTCCTCCTCCCGGCCGAAAGAAGGCGGCCCACCTTTCATCCCCGCTCCTTTCATCTCATCCCCTCCCACTAGACGAATCCTCCATTCTTACTCCCTTCCTTCTTTCCGCCTACCGTTTATCCGCGTCTTCCATTTCCTCTTCCCTTCTCTCTCATTACCCGTTCCGACCTAGTCTTTATCCCATTTCCTCCTCCATCCGAATACCTCCTCCCCTCATTCCCTTTTTTTTGGTCGTCTTTTCCTCCAATTTTTTGTTCTTTTTCAGTCTTCGTCACGCCGTACTCGCTTTCTCTCTCTCTCTCTCTCTCTCTCTCTCTATATATATATATATAATTTTTTTCTCTCTGTTCCATTTTATATGTTTCATGTATATTTCCTTTTATCCTTCCAGAATTTTGTATATGTCTTGTAAATATTATGTCTATATCTTTATATATATTGTGATGACGGTATACAGTTGATCGTATTCAAGTTTTCTCCTACTGTACATATTATTTAATGTTTTATTTTTATACTTACTATCTAGGGGTTTCGCAGGTTTTTCACTCTCCCCTACTCAGGGAGTGTTTTCTTGCGTGGGTTTTACTAGTTAGGACAAGTTTGTTCTTATCTAGGTTTTCCCCACAAATTCAAATGTCTTAAACTTACCATTTCTCATTATGTTCGACTTTTATACTGTTCTGTACTCTTGTAATGTTTTATTCTAACTTCAGTTTAAACTATCTGTATTGACGAAGGGTTGAGTGTAAGAATGGACCTTATGGTCTAAATTTCGCCCGAATAAAGACGTGTATATATCTATCTCGCAAGACGGTAATCCTCTTCCGAAATATACTCGCGTAGGTTTCTCTCTCTATAGGATGTTTAGATTTTCGCCGTGTCCTGTCATTCGGATTTAACTAGTAGGTAACGTCTTTTTACCGGCCACGATTCGGGTGTGCGCTTAATTTTTTGCTAACATTTTTCGTGCTAGTTTTTTTATCGTTTTGTTTCTCTCCCTGGAGAAATGTTACCGTCCTTCCTTCCTCCTTTTGTTAGGAGGCGCTGCCAAAAGAGAGAGGGAGAGAGAGACACCGGTTCTTATTTATTGAACTTCCTCTTAATTTTTTCGCGATCGTCGGATCACGGAGGCGGGACATGATATTTTTGCGCCCTGGGCATGGTGAAAGGAAAGTATACGGCGCACAATTTTAGCCTCTCAAAACATTAGTTTTTTTTTAACGATGTAGGTATAAAATAAAATATATTTTATAATTATAAAAGGTCACGCTCATGAAGTCCAAATTGTTAATCCCTTACGCCCCTTAAGCGTGCCGCGCCCTAGGCTGGTGCCCCGCTCGCCTAGACCTTTTCCCGGCTCTGGTCGATCATGCTTGTGTAAGTTTTCTATTAGTTTTAATTTTCACCCTCGAAATGTTATCTCATAATTTAAAATCCCGACTATATTTTTACCTCTAATTCGTTGGCATATTTCCAATGTATATATACAGGTATGATCATATCTATTCTTCCGTTAAGCGGATATGTCTGGAATAGGTGTCGTCAAATCGTTTCATCCATAAATTCCGTAAATATGAGTCAAATTCTGATTTGATAAATAAATTTTGTTCAGAAATAGATCGTAGAGTGTGCATTGGGTTTAATTTGATTGATAAATAAATGATGACAATTAAATGGCGGCATCCTCATGATAGATTCTGTTTTGTAATTGCGCGTGAAGTTACAATAAACGGTTGATTGAGATAACCAGCGATAGTAATCAGCGCCGTCTACTATATTATAGAAGGTATGGCTGTGCAATAACTAGTCTTTTTGTAGCTATTGTGCATGTATAACGTCAAGTCCGTGAAGTTCAGCGAGCTTCTGTGGTTTCCCTTTAAATCGGGTATCCTGTAACGCTGGTGCTATTTCTATATTCCAACGCCTGAATAATTTCGGTCACTTCGTGTATTGCCTTCTCAACTGTCAAAAATATACCAATTTTTCATAAAAAATATATATTTAAAAAAATAATTATGTTGAACTATATGTGGCGAGTATTTAAGAAAAATGGCAACTCTGGGAATTCATTGCGTCTCGTTCGGAAATATATCGTCGCCATAGAAATTTGAATTCTATCCTCAATTACAATTAAGTCCCCGCTGCCCTCTAAACCAGTGGTTCTCAAACTTTCAACTGTCGCGGCCCCCTTGAATGTTATGCGGCCCCCCTTCGAATTGAAAAATAATAAACTTCAATACGAATTCCTTTATTTTATATCATCATATCGTAGGTAGTCTGTCCGTAAACAGGTCCTTGATTATTCACGGTTAAACCTGGTTCTTCATATACTCCTATTTTCCGCAGTCTTCTTCATGTCTTGATAGCTCTCTTTCCCTTTCAAGTCGTCTATCAGCTGAAACCTTTTCCTACCTCTTTCCCCATTTTCCATCCAGTTTTCCTTCTACCACTTCTTTAGTCTCTCGTATATTATTTTGTGTAACTGTTAATAATTTTTATCGCGTCGTATTTCCTAAAATTTCCGGATGAAATTTAATTATTCGTGTATATTTTACATTTTGACATTTCATCTAAAATAATTTTTCGGCGCTCTGGGGGGAGGGGGAGTGGGCCGCCGCCAACAGTTTGGGAAACATGACTCTAAACTTTCCTTAATCGCATGGCCGATTGAGAGACTTTATTAAATATCGTTAGTTCGAATTATGCGTTTTATTTATTTATTTGACTGTTCGTGTCTTTCACCAGAATTTTATCAAAATAAATTATCTTCTTTTTATTGGTATAAACTGTTTACTTTCGGCTTTAGTTCCCTGCAAATACCTACGCGGTCGGAATATCGTCCTCTTCAATTCTCCGCAACCCATATCGACGATTCGGTAGCTGGCTGAGAAAAGGAGCAAGAATAACCAATCAATCAAATCGTCGTTCATATTGGATAACACCCGTCAACGAGTGACGTGGTTTTAAAATAAATTCGCCAATATTTTTTTTTCTCGCTCCTCCGTTCTCTCTCTCTCTCTCTTTTATCACTGTTTTCCCTTCTTCTTCCTCCTCAGACACCTCTCCTATCCATATCTTTTTTCCCTCTCCCTCTACGTTCACATTTATTCTCATTTTTCTCCTCTTTTCTAATGCTTCGCCCGCATTAAACGCAACGCCTTCCTCCATTCAAAGAACGGGGTGTCCACAGTGTCTCGTCACTCCCTGCGAAGTATTTATTTTCAGCAATACAAGAACGATACAGCCATTTACTATAGTAAATATCTTTGCTACAATTTTTACTTTGCATTATGCTTATTAATAAGTAACACAAGATTGATCACATCGTCATAACCCGAACAAATCCATTTGCACACCGCCGTTCTCTTTACAAAGTATGATTTTCCGCCATGTTCTGTGTGACGTTTTCGTTAGAATTTTCAGGGTTACAAGTTGAAATGAATTATTTATAACATTCCTAGTCGTAATAAAAGTCGTAATCAATTATGAGCAAGCTTAAGTGGGGTTGACAGGACATTGTGGGCACCCTGTAGTATGATTCCCATTCTATTCTTGCCTTTCTCTACTTCTACTCATGCTTGTCTACTTTTCTTATCTTTGCGATCTCTCTCTCTCTCTCTCTTTGCTCATCCTTCTCTATTTTCCTCTTCTATTTACCAGAGAATACAAATCCTATTTATGTACCTATATAGGAATCTTGACCTTCGACTTATTTTCATTTAGATTATTTTCACTTTCTTACGCTTCAATACTTGAGATAAACCAACTTTTATTTTTAATTTTTTCCAATTCCATATTTTATTCAAATGGAGAAAATTAAAAAAAGAAAATATTTTTTAAAATTAGAAAGGTCAATCAAATCGGTTTAAAAACTTGACTACACCACTTAACTCTTTATTCCGGTTAAAATGACAAATTCCTCTTGTTTTTACGTGCTGTAGTTACTGAGTTATAGAATAACGTACGTACATACATACATACACACACCTTGATCATATACACTTTTTGTATATGTGCATGTAATTATATGATAAATTTCCTTAACTCTTCTATTGTAGGTTTGCTCAGATTTGTCACACACACCCTTCTTGTGGGTGTTTTATTGCAAGTGAATTTTTACTAAATATCGTAAGCACTTTTTATACTTAGCTTTTCCCACTTAAATTTCATTACATGCCTCCATATCTTTTCAATTTTATATTAGAGTTGTACTTATTTGTTTACTTTTTAATATCCTCTTTCACGGTTTCACTGTAATATCTGTAAATAAACATTTACATTTTATATGGAAAATCGTCATATACTTGACAATTGGGTTTAGGTGTAAGAGGCAAGCCTCAATCTCGCCAAAATAAAAACATTCGCCTGTCAGTCCCCTATTCCTCTCTCATCCATCCCATAAATCAACGATAATGGAAGCTTCAAAACACACACACACACACGCATGTATTCCATAAATCGCCCTATTATACCTGCCTTATAACTCCGACTTTCATTTTATTTTCACTATCCTCTTTCGTCATCTTCCTTACTACGGCGTCATTCCTCTCTCTCTCCCTCACTTTCTCCCATTCGTTTCCTTCCTCCCCCGATCCCCTTTCTCTCCTATAATTCTTCCCCTCCCTTCCTTTCTCAATTTCTCTCTTTCCCAACCTTTCTACCGACCCCTTTTCCGCCCTACCCCGTCTACCGAATGAACGCTCGCTGCACTTTCGAGCCAAGTTGAGCGTGCGACTGAGATTAGAGACCCTTTTGGATGCCCTGAGAACATTCGAGTCATTCTTTGGAACAAGGGCTCATAAGGCGGGCGGAAAATTTTTCCTCGGGAGAAAATAAAAATAAAAAGAAAGTTACGGCGAGAATCGCGCAGCGATGCAAAAATTGTAGAGGTACCACAATGGAGCGGGCGAAAGAAAAGATGTTTTTTTTTTGTTATTAGAGTTCTCCCGCGCCTTAATTTTTTCCCAGAACGGGAGAGGCATAGTTCCGGGATTGATAGGCGTGAGACGATGTTGATGTGGAAATTAAAAAATTAAAGAAAATAATATCGTCGCGCGCCGCAATCTAAAACCTCTTGGAACTGCCGTCTTTTGGTCGTCGTTGGAGTTCCAAGTGCCTGCAAGATTTCCATAATATTTTCGTTATTTTTTTTTCATAAAGTCACGTAAAGTTCATCTAGGATCCTCTTGAATACAAAGAAAGAACGAGTATAAACCAAATTTATTTAAGTGATCTTGCTCAGCGTTTATTCTCCTATCGTTCATTCGAATGACACTGATAACTACTCTTGCCCATTGCAGTGTTGCTTCCAATTTGGATGTAACTGTGAAAGGGGATAGGAAGAAGTATAAAAGAATATCAATTTTTACGTGTAATATTTATTATCTGAGAAATAGTCTAAGTTTTTAATGACTTTTATATTAACTTCTATTTAGTAATTTGTATATATCTGCTCTTGTATTAAAATGCCGATGAATTCGAAAACGGCTGAATCTATTTAAAAAGTCATTTCATTTTTAAATAGACCGACACCTATAGAGGCTTATGGATAATAACCGTGTAATAAAACTACCCGAGTTAGCTTCTAGAACCGTTTAATGCATCCATTTGAATTGCATAGGAAATGGGGCAGCATATTTTTTATTTATTCTTTAGGATTACTGAAAATAATCGTACAATCTTGGGACTTGAACCGAAGGACGCCTAAAAGAATGGAAATTCATTTTATCGCTGTCGGTTTTCAAGTACGCCTCGATTTGATACACAGATCTATTTTGAACGTTTTTTGCTGAGAAAATCTTTCGTCGTCAGGGGAAACCCTATTGATGCTGATTTAGCAAAATTACGTATATTGCATTGGATTTTATGGAAAACGAGAAATATTTCGCGAATTTATACCCGTGACTAATTGAAAAATGTTTGAATATATAAATATGGAATTTAGATACTCCGTTTAACATGTTTTATGTTTAATTCACCCTGTTCAAGTCTATGTCACGCTTTCTCGAGTAAGATCTCTTGATGGGATAGAGATCTAGGAGAGAGCAACAAAGTCATGTTGGATAGCGTCTGAAACAAAACTGCTTTGGCAGAACTAGAAAGGCTGCGAGCTTCATCAAAGTTCGATGTTAATTTTATAAATAATGTAGCCAAATTTAATGAAATTAAGTTAATGTATATAAACGTATGATCTCCATAAAAGTTGTTTATAAAAATTCATTTTTGTATTATCACTTGCTTTGACTACAGTAATAACTTCTGTCACATACCGAACTGAAAATATTATAAATTTTTAAATAAAGTCTCCGTCATCCATCTCTTGCATATAGACCTCGCGCCAGATGTAAAGGTCTCAATTTTTACTTTCTCATATACGAAGTATGTATATTGAGAAAGTATTGTAATCGCGAAAAAATTCAACCTCGAGATTTTGACGGAAATGTTTTAGGTGTAGCTTATTCCGAAAAAGTGGTTTTCGCAATGCCGTCTGTCTGTCTGTTATTGGATCTAGAGCCTAAACGGTAGAGCAAAAATGAATGAAATCTCTTACTTAGGTATTTTATCATACACAGAAGAGGCTATGAAGAAATGGTTGACATTGCTCAATAATTAAGGGAAGTTTATTCTACGAATTTTAACAACAATTTGATTTTCTCAAAAACGACTAACGATTTTAATCAAATTTCGTACAGTTACTTGAGTTTACGTCTTCAATAATGCTATATAGTTCGTATTTCTCAAAAAATGAATATACGGTTAGTTTATTCTAGGCAACTTTAATAATAATAATTCGATTTTCTCAAAAACGGCTCGAAGGATTTTGATGAAATTTCGTTCAGTTACTTGAGTACACGTCTTCAATAATACTACATATTTCATATTTCTCAAAAAATGAATATAAGGCTAGTTTATTATAGGCAACTTTAATAATAATTTGATTTTCTCAAAAACGGCTTGAACGATTTTGATAAAATTTCGAACCGTTACTTGAGTGTACGTCTGAATATAAGGCTAGCATAATCTTGGGAAACTTGAACCGGCTCATACGATTTTCATTTTCTAAAGATAACTAAACTATGCATTAGTATACCTATGAGAAAGTTTGTACAATGTATGTTGTACCGATTTTTTCAAATGGAATTAATTAAATTTCGAAACGAAATCACCGAGTCATTTGTGAATGGTGAAAGGTTAATGATAATCCATATAATTCTGATTTATGTTTGTAATTCGTGTTATTAATCCCTATAACAATACTTTTACCCTCATTTAATTCCTACTTTTTCTATTATATTTCCCTTCTTTTTTTAGTCTTCCTTTTCTCATTCCCCATCGTTTTCTATAATCATTACCTCCATCTACCCTACTATATTTTCTTTTCTTCCCTTTATTTTCTCTACGCCTCTCTCTCTTCGTCTACTTTTCTCTTTCACTCTCATCCGCAACTGCATTCTTCCTCTTCTTACTCTCTCTGTCTAACATTATATAGTCCTTCTCTATGTTCTACTAACCAAATATGTAAATATTATACATCTTACGCCATACTTGACGAAAGGGCTAAGAATAAGAAAGGGCTATATATATACAGTCTCAATCTCCCCTTTATTACCTTATCTTGTAATACATTTCCATTACCTTCTCACCAATGAATTGTTCCATTTCTTCGAGTTTTTCTCCTTTACACGTTTTTCCTCGCTACCATATCCATCCATCCGTTCATTGCATTTTTTGTTTCTCTGTTTTATCCCAAAAACTCAACCCTCTATCTAGTCTTACTTTCCTTTCCTTTATCTTCGTTCCTTCTGATTGCTTCTTTAAACTTTCTTTTCCTCTCTCACTTCTCTATCTTTCCTTTATTTTCGCGTGTGTGTATATATATATATGTATATGTATATATATATATATATCTCCCTCTTTACTGAAATTCCTACTCCATTCTCCCTCTTCTTACTTTCTCTTCCCAATCTCCACTCTCTCTCTCTCACTCACTTTTTTCCACTACTCACCACCACAATGAAACGGGGGTTCGTACTGAAAAAAAATGGAAGAGAAGAGCTCGTAAGGGAAGGCTTCATTTCACTCTCTCCCTCTCTCTCTACCCCTCTTTCACTCCCCCTTCCACTCTTCCCTCTTCGTCCTTCTAACATCCTCTCTCCCTTCCTTCCCTCGACTCCCGCCCCTTCCCTCTTATCCCTCCCCCCCTCTCTCTCCCCTCTCCCCATTCCTTTTCTCCATTCCCCTCTCCTCTCTCTCTCATTCTAAGGGGCGTTCATTTCATACCACATTCCCCGTGCCTTTTTTCCTCCCTCTCTCATCCTCTTTCTCTCCTCTTCAGTCCCCTCCTGTATAAAGTTTTCGGGTCTCTCTCCCTCTCCACCTCTCTTTCTCTCCCATTCTCTCTCTCTCCTTTCATTTTTTCCTAGTTCTGGATTTAAGAGGGGAAAAATTACTTCATAAATTTTTTCCTTAAACTCTCCCTATTGCCTTTCTTTATCTCGAGATATTTTCCCCTCTCTCTCTCTCTATCTCCACCCCTTCCCTCCCTATTCTCTTTTTTCTCTCTCTCTTCCCGTAATCTCTTTTCCAACTTTCCGACTCAGTGACCTTATGTTATTACTTTCTGAAGAATACGCCAGTCATACCCCCTTTTTAGCTTCGTTCAAGCGATTATTTCTTTGCGATCATTTTTCGAGCAATCTTCACACCCCCCTCCCTCCCCCCTCCCCTCTCTCCCTTTTATGCCGCCAATCCAATCCCTTTCTCTCCTCCCCTTCACCTCCTCCTTCGTCCCTTTCTCTCCCCCTCTTATTATGATTCTTCATTGAACGGCTTCTTTTTATTTGTTAGCCTTCTTACGGAGACCGAAGATTTTCATTATCTTATCCTCCTCTTCTCTCTCTCTTTTTGTACATAACATTTTTTACCGGTCTGTGATTTTTTTACTATTAAAAAAATGATTAATTGTCGACGATTCGATCACTTTCCTTTTTTTCTCCTCTCTTCTTTTTTTGCGCGCAAACATAAAGGCTCGGGAGTGTGTAATTATTTGATCGTCTTTTTTATTTAAATAACGAAATAAAACCAAATAAAATCTATTTACCTCGGCACATGGAGTTGCTGTAATATTAATTCAGGATGTAATATTTCGTTGTTTTATCTCTCTGGAGTTTGAGATATAACGTCTTAGTGGTCGAATGTGTTGCTTTGGAATCATTATGAAATTTTTAACTAATATCTTGCGTTATAAATCACTTCAGGTCTTCCATTAAATTCCATAAAACCCCTCAACCGTCAAACATTGGTCTCGAAACACGGAATATTTGGACCGATCCACTTGAAATTTTATGCAGAGAATCATTCTCATTTTGTGAACACGTTTCCCATTATCCACTCCTAACCATTTGATGCCGCTACAATCACAATGTGATCGAGTAAAATCTCAAATTTTTATAAAATTGTTTTTTTTTTACATATAATCGGTAAAGCCCCTTATTTACATTTATTTATTCACCTGCGATCATACGAAGACATAAACACACGCCTGGCGAAGATTAAAAAAAAACCCGTTCACGAATAAAGAAACCAGTAATGGATGCTGCAGCGCTCCAAAAATTTAGAGACCCTAAAAAAAAAAAAAAACCACATATCTTTCCACGCGCGGTCTTTGACTGGTTATAACGCCACCTACCTTCCTCCTCCGACAACAAAAGACCCTTTATTTATCAACCATTCGGGCATGTAAGGAGTAGTACACGGTTTAAAGCTTGGAAGACGACGCCCACAACCTAGCGGTCTTCTGGGGGAGAGGAGATGGGTAGAGAGAGAGAGAGAGGGGAGAGAGATCTCTTCGGAAGGAGAAGAAGATAATAGCGGCAACGTTTACCCCCTCGAGGCCAGCGGCGAGCAAGCGGCAAGCCGTCTCGCCTCTCTTTCTCTCTCTCTCTCGCTTTACCCGGATAACTGAGGCGTGCACGTGCACGCTCATCACACAGAGTGAAAGTGAATGTCTAACAGGAACTTCATACAATGCCAGCGGCCCTCTCCCGTCTCAGCCATCCTCTTCCTCATCCGCCACCTCCTACTCATCGTCGAGGATTCTACGTCGTATCTTAACCACGCCCTCTGATCAACGCGGCATTCACACGAGCGTGCATACCCTTCCAATATGCTTAAAACTACTTCCATGTCGCGCCGAACGGGTTTTGATTTTTTTTTAGGAGTTTGTTTATGCATTTATGTTTGTTGGGTGTTTTGAGGTTCTCAGTAGTAACGGTAGAAGGCGCCTGTCTCAACATTTTGAGGTTTCTGGGTTGCTTTAGCGGTTGTCATGCACCCAAAGGGGAATGAAAAGGAAGCGACGTAGCGAGAAATCCTTCAATGGGTACGAGGAGTTTTATCGTTATTACTGGGGTTGGCTTTGAATTCTCAGCATATCTATTCATTTAATTTGACGGTATAACTTAATAACCTCTTTATTTATTTAAGGTATTAAAATGTTTTAATTTATTGAAAATTGTTGATTTAGGATTAGTTCACTGGTAATGTCGATATGGATGCCATTATAACACATATTTATTTATTTATTTATTAAAACTGTTAAAAATTGCACTCAGACCTTTTACATGGAACATTAAAACGTCGTCAGCAAAGGGCTAAATAAATCCCTGTTTAAAAAATAATAAAGGTTACATTCGCGGTTGTGAAATTGAATACGTAAGTCGCGAAAAGTGAATTCTTAAACAGACAGAGAAATTGAAGCATTTAATAACCATTAATTTTTCTCAATTTTTAAAAAATTGACGGAGTTCATTACAAGTCGTGAATGTTCTTTCGCAGTTAAATAAAAACTTGCGATGTCCTTTTTGGGTCTTGATGAAATGTCTGCAAGAATTTTGGGGCAACGATCCAGAGAAAAATATATACAATATTGCGGTAGGTTCCGTTTACATTCAAGTATTGCACTATATACTCGTATAATATATTTTAAATTGCTGTGCCCAGCAATTTCATGAATTAGATTTCAAAACTCGGTGCAACTTACAGTGAATAAAGTTTCTCATATGCGTGCAATTTTTATCCACACATTGATATAATTGGTTGCATCAGTACATTTGTGCGCAGCTTTACACATCAACAATTTTACTGCCAAATAGAGCTTGGCGGTAGTCGAGCGTAAGACAATGTCACTATACGAAATGTAGCTATATTTTGAGAAATGTGACTTCTACATTGCTATTTATGGGCAGTATGATCTTCGAATAGAGTTATTAAAATTACCTAATTTTCGTAAAGCAATTTTTTTAGTAAATCAGGATTTTGTGAAAATCGTCAAGAATAGAGTACCTTTCATTATTATGAAATGTGGTTTATTTTCGAGTTATTTCCAATATAAATAATACGGGAATTGATAAGGTTTTGTCGCTCCGTTCATGCCCTACATATAGACTGGATGTTAACAATCTTTTTTTCGCACTATAAGACACTTAAATACGTGCATATTCATCAAAGATCTCGAAGTAGAATTATTTTCCCTTTCTCTGCACACTATGCATATTAGAAAGTTTTTGAAAAAATAATCTCCGTAGTACCACGTGTTTGGCCGATTAAAAGTGATCGCACGTCATGGCGACCCATCTGAAAGCTCTTAATAATAAAAAAAATGAGATGCATTTTCCATTGGCGTTTTGTCCGCTTCTCTCAGCGTCTCATTTGCATATTTTTTAACGTCACTGCCCGATTGACTCGGGTACATCGCGCCCCACTCAATAATCCCCCGTCCTTGGGGCCATTCCTCTTCATATTTCGACCACACCTTTTTTTAAATTTTCCATGTCACCTCTTCTCTGTATCCTATCCACGAGATCGACTCAGCGGTTTTTCGTCTTTCTCGATCACATTGAAATTTCATTTTTCTTAACCTTGGACGACTATCCAGGTTTATTTCCATGCTTTGTCGTTCGGGTCGTACAGTAAAAAAAAACAAAAAAATAATAAACAACCCGAAATGCGAACGAGTAATTTTATGGCCCAAATGCACGTTCGGAGCCGTTATATATATATATATATATATATATATATATATATATATATATATATATATATAAATAAATGCTTAAAGGAAAGGTAATAATAAAGGTGGCAACAAGATGTTGGAGGAAGCCCAGTGGACACTTACCTAGATTGGGGGCGCTGAAGACGTCTCTCCGTCGCTGAAGGACGTCAGCCCGAAAGCTCCATATTTGTGTTGTTTTTTGTGTTTTTCGTGTGTCTTCAGCACCCCCATCGGCTCTCCAATCTAGGTAAGTGTCCACTGGGCTTCCTCCAACACCTTGTTCCCATATATATATATATATATATATATATATATATATATATATATATATAATAAATTTACGGAAGAGGAAAGGTAAATGAGGCAACTAGGTGTTGAAGGAAACCCAGCGAGCACTTACCGGAAGGAGAGCCGCTGGGATGTTGGAGGGACACATTTGTAGAAGTTATTGGAGCTTTCGGGATGATCCTTTCGTCAGCACAAGAGAGGCAATATATATATATATACACACACATATATACATATATATATATATATATATATATACACACACGTGTGTGTGTGTCGTTTTTGTCTCCTTGTCGGTTTTACGCATCCTTTGATCGTGTCGAAGGAAGACGTGAAACCTTCGATCGGAATTGCAAATCCTCAATAGAGAGAGAGAGCGCCAGAATCGTAATCTTTTTTCGCGCTTAAAGGAGGAGTTTTTTCTTGAATATTCATGGCATTCCGCGAGGTTTTCTTTCTCGCGATTTCCGATTTCTTCCGAACGCTGGCGTCTACTCTCTCTCTCTTACGTCATAAAGTCATCTCTACGATCGTATCCTTGCGGAAATTCGTTTTATTTTAAATGTTTGAATATGTATTATATTTTCTTCCATGACTCGAATTTTCTATTAGTGGAATATTTGTTTTTCCCTTTGAGGTTTGACTTACACATACACGTAAGTTAAGTCATATCTTGTAAAATATTGCTCATATAAAAATATTTTTCAAATAAAAAATATAGAACTAGTAAATTAGAGTATTTCTTTTCCTATACATTTTTATCGTCGGGGTAGCCGTTATAAAGAAAACCGAACAAGAATGTGTTAATTCGAGTTTAACTTAGAAATTTTCCTGCATGGTTACTTCTTCATTGTTGCTAACCAGAGTTGGGAAAGAGGAACGGTTCCAAAATGGTTACCTTAAAAATGAATAAATTATTATTTATATTTTCGTATTTTTTAATTAAATTTTTCTGATTCGCTGTATTCACATTTGTGATCGGTCTTATGCACTCAGACAAGTTAAATTTCCATCATTTCACTCTTGTTATTTAGACTTTTAATTTTTACTATTATATTTTTTATACGAAATTGAGAACAAATACTTTATATGTTTATTCTTCTTCCTTGTTAAGTTGGCTCTAATGTTTGGACCTTGGTATCCAATCAATCTACATTTGGTTTCCATATTTTTCATAATAGATTCTGATAAAAAGCTCTTCAAAGATGACGTAAAACAGGAAATAACAAGCAACATTCAATTATTTACTCGAATACAATGTAAGAGCACACTTTCCAATCAGTTTTATCATCTTTCTTTGCATAGTCATAAAAAATATTCTCTACAGTGAATACAATGAAGTTATGAGTTTCAAAGATTAGTCGTGTCTGGATATTTTAATGCCATCCGCAATCGAAAGAAATAAACGCATTGGAAGAATATTATTCAGAAGTTGAATTTGTTGTGTAATTGATTAAATGTTTTTTAAAGACAATGATTCAAGAAACGCTTTATGGATTTGAAAATGAAATTATAAATTCAACGTCTTGATCCTATCGACAAGATAAGACTTTATCTTAATCATCCGCCAAAGAAAATTTTCTCATACAATATTTGTATTCATCGTGTACGGAACCAAAAAGGTCACTCATAAATAGTTTCATGAACTGCAAGTTTGAGCAAATAGTCTGAAATTTTTCTTGTTTTATCCTTTTAAGGCCGCCTATTTTATAAAGCAAAAAGATTTTATTTTTGAATTTTTTTAAATTCTTACCTTTATTTGCTCCTTACGTCCAGTCACTCCGAATACTTCGTGAATTCCACACGAGTATTTTCGACGATTTATTATTTGAAATTGTTGGTTGAAGGTCAGTTTATATTCTATTTTTTAAATGTGTTAACAGCTTGTTCTTATTTACGGGTGGTGATATAGAAATAATGAAGAATTATCTACGTTTAATTCCACTTTTATTTACACACAGGCATCGTCGAAAAAATAGTCAAACGTAATAAGGGGATCTCAAAACGTGTATTTCTGTTGAAATCTCGAATTCGATAATTTTCATGAATACAAAACTTTTCATACACCACGTATGGAGAAAGTAAAAAGGAAATTTTCTTCAAAAAGTTGACCATCATTTTTGTAATTGAAAAAAATTGTAATTCATGTAAAATTTTACCAATAAAAGCAATTTTTTTAGGACTAGAAACCGTTCCGGAACCTGATCCGAAGCGTTCCTTCTTTTAATGACCAGGAACCGAACCAGGAACGGAACGAGTTGGAAAATTTAATGTCGGAACCGGAACGATCGAAACCGAACCGGAACTTCCCAGCTCCGTTGCTAACGTAAACAATCTCACAAAAATACGTTTAATTTCCTTACGTGTGCATGCAGTATTTTTAAATAAGATGAAAATGGATTATTTAAATCTAAGAAAAGAACTTTTTCCCTTATTTACACGTATATAATTTCTTTCAAATACTCCATTGAACGAAACGCGCCCATTTATGATAGTCTGTACGCTTTCTTAACCTGTTTTTTTGTTCACAGGACGAGTAATGTTATGCATTGGTGACCGCATCACATGCGCTTCCTGTTCATTCTCTTGTTTTTTAAAAAAATTCTATTTCTTTGGGAAGAAAAATAAAACTTGATTCGCCTGCGCAAGGAAGGGAAATTAAAGGGGAGGAGAGGAGGTGGGGGCGAGGGGGATGGGTGAGAGAAAATTATGGGATATTCAACGTTTATCCTTCGCGCGAAGTAAAAGGCTACCCTTTCTCTCACTCTCTAATTGGGGAATTGCGACACTTGTTAACAATACCCGAGGGTGCGTTGCATCGTGCGTGCTTTTGTTTGTAAGGGGAGGAGGAGGGAAGGGCTGTGCGAGAGAGTTTTGTCGCTCGCCGAAGCGTTGAAGTGGCATAGTCGAAGTGTTTGCAGAGCCTCAAAATCTGGCTTTCATTGGCCGCCCGTGTGCAAGTGTCTCATTTGCCGCTCTTTCTAGGCGTTCAAAATCTTCAAAAAACGCCTTATGGTTTGATAAATTTCCATAGCCAATAAGTATGTAAGAATATACGGCGTATTATAATACAACCCGCGTTACTGTTAAAAATACTGTTTCTGACTATAAATCGGCCGACCGTGCGCGTCGCACACATCGCACATATGGTCGGTCGACCTTTAAAAGATTCCCGTCTAGACGTTTAGTTTCTGCGGTTTTTGCGCTCTTTAGAACGTTTAAAAAAATGTCCTTATGGTTTCACTTTGTCGTCAGTCTGTCTGTCCGTGCACTTGCTTAAATTGAAATTACGAAGAAACCGTAAAATATATATAGCTTAAACTTGGAGGGCAGATTTCAGTAATGCTGCCATTTTTTTCTTTAAATTTGAGTTTTTGAAAAATATAAAGTTTGGAATGAGATCCATTTATAATTTCGTTTTTTTTTAAATATCCCCGAAAGTATATATGACGGAAAGCTAAATGTTTGCGTGTAAATTTCCACAGTGATGCCAGTTATTCTTGAAAAGATTAAGACAAATCCAACAAGAAAGTCGTATAATCGGTGAACAACCCTCCTAGTAACAATAAAATTATTTAAAGGAAATTACTCAAATAAA
The DNA here is from genome assembly GCA_036926305.1 of Uropetala carovei. Lineage (NCBI taxonomy): Eukaryota > Metazoa > Arthropoda > Insecta > Odonata > Petaluridae > Uropetala > Uropetala carovei. The sequence continues at coordinate 9,296,434 of JAXCHB010000069.1, forward strand.
CACTGGTTTAGGGGAATTTACTCCACGCCAGGGACCATTGACGATGGAATCGTTGATTCCGAAATTCGTATTTTGGAATTTTTTAGAAAGGAAGTACTCGTTTGTGAGCAAAACAAGGGTCCCTGGCGTTGGAGTAATTCCTCCTAAACCCGGAGTGCGTGTGTGTTTGGTCCCTGGCATGGATTAAATGTGAGTACTTTCCTTTTTAAATAATTTTATGGTTATTAGGAGAGTTTTTCACTGATAGTAGTTAACTAACCATAAGGTTCTTACGTATATTTTCCCCTAAGAAAACCGTAATTTAATTTCAAATTAGAAAATTTCTTACACGTTTGTTGTCAACGATAACAATTTTCGTAGATTTTCGTAGCAACTGAAGTAAACAGGATCTATTAAAAATATAAATCGCCTTCCTTGTACAAACAGAACACGGTAAAGGAAATGGATTATCTACGACGAAGAAATGATCGCAAATACGTTAATCATCCTTTCGTGCGCACAAAGTGAAAAAGAATTGGTAATTTACGACGAAGAAATTAACTTAAACGTAAAAATTACGTTTCGAGGTATGTTTTAAATAAGAACCAAAGAAACCCTCCACGTTGTCCGGAGATTGGGTTTGTAAATGTCGAGACCGGCCAATCAGGCATGGGTTAGCAACAGAAATATGAATATAAATTATTTTCAAAAAGTGGTCCGCGATAACCGACAAGTACCGAAAAATATTCCCGATGTTTAACAATGGAAAATAAAACTTCCATACGTAGCAACGATTCCAATACTCTCAAATGGGAAACGCAATACCGCATACTTCTGAAAGGAATTTATAGACTATGAGACCGTTGATCTCTACCAAAGATGTAATCTTATGATGACGCCATAACCCTAAAACGAGAAAAAAAGCGCTTTGTGTAATTTGCTCTGCAACTCTATCTTCAGTTGTTTAATTAACCTCTTCGTTTCAAGCGCAAGACGGCGAATGGAAAAAGAAGATGATCAGTCTGGCATCCCGAAACGACGTGCGATTGTTACACGAGACTGCCTACTGTATCAGGACAGCAGCCGTAAGCACAAAACGAAAACATGATCAACGACGCCAAATATTAGGCAGATGGCATATAAACACAAAATCCATTAAGATGATGCTGGGAAAGCTGAATTTGTAATATTGTTTTCCTTGTTGATTGCGCGCCGCTGTTTTCCTTTGAATTTAAAATGGCACCGCGGCTCGTCGCACTCTATGGCGCGGTGAGACCAAAATACAAGAAATCTTTTCTTTTCCCTCCTCCGTCTTCTTTGTTGGCGAACTGCGTTGTTTTAATCGATTCGCACTCTTGGGTTTTTTCCAAAGGCAGTTTTTTTTAATAAGAAGAATCCGCTATTGCGTATCTGTCAGTGTTTTATAGAATCAGCGTTACAGGGTAGCTTAAGTCTATGGGGAATTGAGAGGTAGAAACATGTGGGACTAATTTTTCAATATTTAAACGCCGAATAAGTTAGTAAAAGTTGGCGTAATATATTTATTTAGAGAGAACATTACAGTAGGCTACGGCCTGGTGGTAATGGTATTTATATTAAATAGTAAATTGGTTAAATTAATATTAAGTTAATATTAAATGGGTATAAATTTTCGTTGGTTACACTTAATGAATCGCGTATACGCGAAATCGCGCTGTAGGATATTGGCTATTTATTTACACAATTCACAGCAATGGTGACGTGAAATACGCGTCATATTGTAACTGCCCATTTGTTAGTTCCACAGTAAATCACAGTTGACAAATAAAATCGGGTAAATATTAATTATTATTAATATTTAGCTATCTCTGCTCCGTTTAAGATATTCAATAATTATAGAATCATAAAGATAATGTAATGCAAGGCAATAGTGAGGCGAAGTACATGTCACGGCTGAACTGCCCATTTGTTAGTTCTGCAGTAATATGTATATAGCAAGCAAATTACACCGTGAATTAAGCATTTCCGAATAAAAATCTCCTTAGCAGATTTAATAATTCGCTTCCTCCTCTTAATTTAAGATATCCAATAAAAATTATTCCTTAGTTTCGACCTTCACACTTTGAAATATTATTATTTAAAAAATACTTCAGCTTAGTCTCAAGACGCAGAAATTTAAAAGGTACTAACGGTTGAAAAGATCTTATGAGAGTTTTCTTACAGGAAACATTGGTTACGCAAGAAAGTTATGACTATTAATTTGAGTCATTCACGAATTCTGATTTTGATTGTTTCTTTCTTTTAAATTACACATTACCCCCCTGATTATTTTCTCATTTCTTTAACTTTACCCATTATTCTATTTTCTAAATCCTTCATACAGTTTCTTTACTGTTAAGCTTTCCTCTCATATAGTCTCATTTAAACTTTCCAATTTTCCCATCTTTTTCGTACGTTTTATGACTTTTGTATAATTTTCGCTTTTTTCTCGTAGTCATCGCGTTAGATCCACACGAAACTGTGCACCAAACGAATGTTTTTATCGTAAGATTTATAATTATCCTTCGACTACGGTTCTACTTTACGAGAATTTTGATTTTGCATCCTTTGAAAATATCTCGCGAATATTCATTTTATTCAACGAAACATATCGCACCGAGCTTTTTGCTCAAGTTTTCCGCACTCGGAATGCGCCTGTGATGATCTCGTAAACATCTCTTGCGCGATGGACAGCTATGACGATTCATTTTCTAGTCGGAATTTGTTTCATCATTTCACTGCCAACGCGTTCAAAAGAGAGGGGGAGGGAGAGGAGGATAGAGAGGAGGAGAGAGAGGGAGAGAGAGAGAGAGAGGGAGAGAGAGAGATTGAGAGATTGAGAGAGAGAAAGAAACGGGGATGCTAAGATAAAGAGTTGGAGGGGAAAAGGTCAGACGAGCTTTTTGCACCAAGTTGGGGATGGGTTCATATCTATGGAGTCGTATTTGCGCCAATCTAATAAAAAATACTTATTTTTTTACACCCAATCTCTAGAACAGAATACGAAGACTTTTGTGTTTATAATATATGTTTACTCTCAAAATACAAAATGCCCAGTCGAAATCTGGTAAAAATATGGTGTGTCGCTCGCCTTGTAGGAGGCAGAAACGTGGAAAATTAGAAAAAATGATGTTGAATACTTGGAATTTTTTTCGAAACTTTGAGAATGGAGAAGGTTGAAAATAAAACGAGCGGTAAAGTAAAACATGGAAATCCATTAAAAGAAGAATAGGCGAGAAGGGGGCACTGGATCGTGAAATTTCCTGTAGGTAGACTCCGTGATTGAATAAAAAATAAGGTGAAATAGGAAGGAAACACGAGAGATACAGACACCGCGGTATTTTTTAAAAACATATGAACGACAGATCCGTCTACGAACAATTTAATAATGGTGACAACATTGATGGGCGATATTTGTGGGATTTCTCTCGTTGAGTATTGTCATCCCACGAAGTCTTTAATTGCATGGATCCATTATATGTACTTCTAGTCTCCCAACAGCTCCTCCTCGTTGATCGTCGACCCGGTGACCTACTAGCTCGATTCATGCTTTTCGGGCCCTTATTCTTCAAACGCTGTCACCGGTCTTACAATAAAAATTCCTCTCGGGGTACACTAAAATAGTAATTCCGTCTCATTATATTGTCCTATTTTACGACAGAGAGATAGAGAGAGAGAGGATGCGAGATGTCGCCTGTCATCTGTTTTATGGCAAGAGTCGGCAAAATGTCTCAATCTCTCTCTCCGTTGATCCCTATCTGCACGTATTGCTGCTGATAAGGAGACTACAGTGTATTTCGCTGTACAAGGCGACGCTCGTATTTCGTCTCTATCTCTCTTTTGTGTGTTCGTCGTAGCGTGTACATATAGTGAAGGTATGAATCCTAGTCGTTCATCTTCAACTGCAAAAGGAAAACCGCTCGTCATCGTATGCCATTTATTTCTACTACGTCATTTTGTTTTTAGTGTATGCATCTGCGGCCGTCATGATAAGTTTTCCTTCCATCCAAGTCGTATCCGGTTCAACTTATCCTGATGAGAGGAAAACTTTTGGTTAAAGATATTTGAAGGAATTCATTTCAAAGGAAAGGAAGAATTTTACTGGTGTAAACAGTATATACGCCAAAAGTAAACGATAGCTATGAAAGTAAGAAACTACGCAGGTACTTTATGCAATACTGAAGCTGATATCCTTAATTTATTTCCGATAATTAAAGATAGCTACGATTGGGATTTAATTTTATTCAAATTTCCCGTGTGGCTGAATATAAAGGAGTCACGTTAAAGTAAACGGTGGCTTGCACAAGATTAAGGCTATGCGCCGTTATACCTAATTTGTTCAGATAAAGATAGTTAAATGTAAAACTAGTATCCATTTATTCTGAAAGATGTTTATGTTTCTACGTAGGATACATCTTGATCGTTTCATTATTTTAGACAATTAAAAGTGGAAACATTTAAAAAATGAATAATAATATTCTTTTAGATTCAACGATTATTACTAACACTTACAATGATTATTGCTAGCATTTTAGACAGCTAATTTGTTACCAAGACAAAAAACTGACTTAATCAACCATTTTCTCTAGAATTTACTACTTAAACCTATTCGGAGTTATCTAGGTCATCTATCAAGGTGGCGAAAAAATGCGATAGAAGATTCAGACCTGCGATGATAAATTCCAGGTTAATCAGGAACGAACTTACTTATCGAGTCATATCTTAAGCAGTAAAAAAAAAATTGTTGCCTGCGAGATTCGTCGTAATCCTTTGGATAACGGAGAGAAAATTGGTATATTTCAATCCTCAAAAAGTTTCGCTCGGAGTAGATGCTGATGAGAAGTGCATTGAGGGAGAACATTATGACGTCGACTTCGGAGAGACACTGGAAATGAATAGCGGATTTACTCGAGCGGGTCTCCGTTCCAAGTAAGATTTCAACCGAGCCAACTTCCAGCTGTGAGATCTATCTGGAAACTTTTCTTAGTCGCGATGGAAATTTGGATAAAGTCAACTTGTTTTTTTTCCCCTTCGAGTCTTTGCCTAAAGGAAAGCATTTGGCGCATGGAAGGGAGACGTAATAATTTTTTATTAGCGATAAAAAAATTCGTTATTTCGGAAATAATGTCTTATGTGAGAAACGTTCTCTGCTTCATATAATTTAATATCTTTAATAAGGCAATGGAACGTTTTGATTTGTTCTATATTATTATGCAATGACCAATGTATAACATCCGAATGAGTCACTGGTTCGTTCAAGAATATGTAGTCATCTAAACATTTTTTTTTAAATGAAAAAAATACGTTTCTCATTTATCTCCAGTAGCCACAACATAGCTACAAAAAACCATAACCCTGTTGAGGCTATTGGAAATACCAAAGATAAATGCTTTTTTAATTTAAAAAATATATAAGTCCTTATTCTTGAAACAAACGAATGATTTTCGCAATAACCAATATTGAATCAAAGTTAAGCCCAGAATTGTATTTCTTAGTTTGAATCTGGAAAACTCCTGCTTTGATCAACTGAAATTGTATAAGAAAAAAGCATATTAAAAGGTCTGCATTAATATATTGCACATCCAAGAGATTAGGTTAGAACTATGCTCCGCAACCATTTAAATATCACTGCACACTTTCGGGTTCGTTTGAACTTCAGGGCATACCGAACCAAATTTATTGAGACAGTGAAGAACATTTTTACCACCCTGCAGCCAACAGGAAAAGATCAAGTCGCCTTTCCCTCACAGATGAAAAAAATATTGCTAAAATCTACATGTTTCAAATCGTTTAACCCGGATTACGGAATAATCCTATGATAAAAATTCCAATTCTGTAGTTACACAGCAATTTGGATTCGGTTTCAAGTAGCGGAAACAGCCTAAGATACCGTACCATAAGAAATATTTGGTTTCTGTGGTCTTACCATTAGAAGAATAAAATAGTATTTTTTTCCTTGCCTATAATTTCAAAATAGATCGCAGCACAATGAGTACTTTGTTGCGGCGCAGTAATGTGTGTCTATATATATATATATATATACAGGGCTCCAGAAATACAACTTCAATATACTCGCCACAAAAAAAATTTACTCGCCCATAGTATTGCGGCCTGTTTTTATATAAGAATTTTTAACAAAATCAATGGAGAAATACTCACTTTTCACAAAGTAATTGATTTTGGTTTGAAGGCTTCATTCTTTTACTCTTTAAAATATCTTAAGATTAAGTTATCGACACGAAATTTGCGCTAAAACACGCCAAAATGAACGAGAATTCTTATTCTTATCGTCGACTACTCAATCTCATTCGAATTTGCTAATATTTTGAATTTATACTCGATGGTAATTTTTTTAACATTGCAATAATAACATTCCATGGTTACCAGTATTGTTGTCCTCGGTAATTGCCGTGCATATGCACTTAAATAAAGGTTTAACGATAGAAAATAAGATTAAAACATGCTCGAAATGACCAAAGATATGAATTTAATGCAAATAAATCGAGCGCAGTATTCATGTTATTTATATTTTTTAACTATATTACTAAAATCCTATTTCTGGTTGTCTCTCTCTCTCTCTCTCTCTTTAACGCTCTATACCTCAACAATTTTTAATCTCCGGGAATTCAGCCCTCTAACTTTATTTTTTTAAAATTTGTTTTAAAAACCAAACATACATCCTGTTTCGTATTTAGCGCCATTTTAAATTATCGAAAGGCCACTAGAGGGAGTGTTGCTTTTCTCTTACTGCTGCCCTCTAGGGCTAGTTCGAAAAAACTACTTATCCTGAGTCATCGGCTCATGACCGGTGGAGGAGTTATAGAAAGTGACACGAACGGAGGAAGCTCAACGAGCGGGAGGAGTTAAAAAGGTAAGCAATACCAACTCTTGTGGCCTTTGTCGGGACAGTATCTCATGTTTTTTGTGCAATATCTATACAGTCCACTTATCAAGGTTCGAGTGAATTATTTCGATCCTCGCGTAATACGAGAACCGAACATTTTGGTCCTTCGGGCCGGATTTTCTTTCGTTTTGACCAGATTAAGCCTTTCGTTTCATACCTTGTCAAATTGAATTATCGTGACATTTTGCTCGTATCATTGATGCTTAGTTATCTTGTGAAAAGTGTATCTTTATGTAACTCTTAGTATCTTCATTTTGACCTGTTATGCTATCTTGCCGTTGTGTGTCATATATCTATATGTCTCTTAGTGTCTTGAAATTGTGTCATTTGTTTCTGTAGTTGGATATATATCTTTGTATTCTTGAAAACTATCGGGTGTTGTATTTTATCTATTGGTTAACGAGAGTTAAGCCTCACTATGTTTCAAGGCAGTGAAAAGGAATCAGACAGTGATACACGGACGCTACGTGTACTCAAGCGAAATTATGCTCTCGCTAAATCGCAACGTGAAGCCACGATACGTACGATTGAAGGAATTTATGCATTGTCAAATACGGTCGTTTCGAATCGGAATGAATTATCTTTATTTGCCACTCGATTTTCATCCTTGAAAGATGATTATAAAACTTTCCTCAGCATGACTGATCAGTTGCCGGAGCTAGCAATTGATTTAAACTTAACAGTTGACGAGACAGAATGGGCGCTAGAAGAGAGAATCGAATTTCACTATCATCAGAGTAATGCCGTTGCTAGCCAAGTTATTCCAAAGTCGGGGTCATCTAACTTTAAGGAAGATGAACCTCTTTTTTCACGTACTTTACGTCTGCCCAAGATTAATATTCCCGTTTTAGGTGGGCATTTAGCTAACTTTAAGCAATTTTTTGACATTTTTACAAGTTTAGTACATTCAAATTCCAGTTTATCGGACATTGAATAATATCATTATCTCTTATCAAGTGTAAAAGGGCAAGCTTTAACCTTAGTATCGAGTATCCCTATCATTTCCGAGAATTGTGCCATTGCGTGGAAAACGCTCGTACAGCAATACGAGAATAAACGAGTACTTGCTTTCCTTTATTTAGATAAGTTATTCAATTTTCCTCGTCTCCAAAATGATTCAGTTGATGCATTAAAAAATTATATCGATGTGTTTTCGGAGAATGTGAAAGCTTTGTTAGCTATTCCAATTTTCTCTTATTCTATTTAATGCAGATTTAACAATATCTACCATTGCCATTGCTTTACAGAAGTTGACGTTAATGCTTTGCAGTTGAATTGAAAGTGGTAGTGTTATGGCTAAAAACTTTGTCAAAATTTGTAAGCACAGTAAAAACTCAAATTTGCAAATTGCTGCGGACAGCGACTGGGCACTGCTTGCTGAATGGATACCGACAGTATTGGTATTGCGTATATCATCCATTACAGAGACGACTTCAGACAGTATTTCCAAAAAATGTAGGATTCCGTCATGCCTCTCAACCCAGCGGGTTTCGCAAGGCTTCCTAGCCTTTACTGCTTTCTGAGGCGGTAAAAGTTCTGTTATTTTCCTACTCAACAGTTGGGTCCTTGAGGCAGATTCTCTTATAAAATTGCTAACGTTTGTAATTATGCAGACTGTATTACGAATACTAGGTACCTTACTTGCTTTGTTTAAGGCTAAATTCAGTCTATGGTTGGCACAATGTGTGTAAATAGCGAGAGGCTGCATTTTCAAAATTCTTGCTTGTACTCCTCTCAAACGCTCCACTCATGTTAGCGCCACCATCGTAACCTTGTCCACGGAGGAATGCAATATCCAAATGGCTCTTTCCAAAAAGTCAATTATAGTGTCTGTCAAACATTCACCAGTCAAGTTCATAACTTTGGTAAACCCAAGAAAATTTTCTTCTAGAGTGCACTTTTCTTGGTAGAAATACCGAATTCAGAATGAAAGTTGTTCGGAAATGCTAACGTCGGTTGTTTCGTGAACCAAGATACTATAAAACTTCGAAATTTTAACTTTTTCAACAATTTTACTTTGTAAACATTCAGAATATAATATACGGCAAAAAGACGACCTTATCCTTTTACGATACCAAATAATAATTTTGCGTAAGATGCTATTCAAAATAATTTAAATATATGTATACCCAAAATATGGCGAAAGTCATGTGTTGGCCACATAAGATTGTTTATTTTAAATTTGAAAGGTACATGAAGTCGGTTTAAAAATCTCACGACACCAATTATCTCTTTAATGTTATGTGTTTACTAGCATAAGTGCTCGTTGAATTTAAACGATTTTATCAATTTAAAACTTCACCGTGTAAAATGTAAACATCGCAAGAATAAGATACTACACAGCTTTAACCATCGAATAAAACAAAACCGAAGAAATCCGCTCCGCACTGGAAAATCGAAAATTACGTGTAAACTTATGAGAAAATAATTATTGAATTAAGCTCTTCCTTGACATATAGCATACGTTACCCGCTTTCGTGACGATATCTTCAAAATTAAAACTGTAAGAAAAACCAGCAAGAACACAACAATCGACAGAAATTGGATGAACAAAGGAAAAAACGAAATTAATTAAGGACAAAAAAGTAAATACAGAACGTTTAAGAATCACAGAGTGAATATTATCCTCCGACCATTAGCTCGATTCTCTCCTGCTTGAGTTCTGTTACTAGAAAATCGTTTATATCAACAACACTTTGGAAACAATGAAACGAGATATCCAGTCACAATTTAAGGAAAATCTAAGCGTAACGATTTAAGTTACGTAGTTTTTAAAACAGTTTGCTTTGAAAATTATACGCCACAGGAAAATATCATTATAAACCACGCCAGGGCCGCCGCAACTGGGTGTGCGAGTTGTGCACGGCACACCGTCGGCAGGAGAGGAGGGGCGGCCAGAGAGGAATAATGCCCTGAGAGGTATGGTGGAACTTGAGATTTTCGCGGCTGCCTAACGATGAGTCGATGGAGTGTGAGGGCGGCCGAATTTTGCCTACCTGCCTACAAAATGAAAGGAGTAACGGGGAAAACCAGATCAGACGAAATATTTTCAACCGCTTACCCGCTGAGGATCTCTCCGGGTTCTTAAATCCCTTATCTGGGGGACAGTGTCGGCAATGACCGAAAAAGGGCAATACTATAGCTCAGCCTTTTGGAATCTACGCCGCGGGTATTTCCCATAGCTCTAACACATTCTTCTCCAGGGCAGGTGTCCGTTGGAGCACTTAAAACAAATATTTAAGATTCTTCTTCTTCTTACATCGGGGAAGAGTATTCCCAAAGCATTTGTTTCGGAAATGCCGGTTGCAAATCAGAGGTCTACGAACTTTCATTTCTCTCCCTTGCTATTTTCGTTAGTATTTCATCGCTTGTCGTTGGAGGAAGATCAAGACACCGCTGGTGCTTTGAATTCGTTTTGTGCAGGTTTCTTTCCCGTGTGATCTAATTCTACTTTAAATTGCTGGTTTTTAGAGTTAGATCATCTGATACTTTGGATTTCACATTTGTTGTCTAACAATAGGAGGTATGTATCTTTCCATGCTAGTAGATGTGTGGTGTTGTCTCGGATATAACGCGATCCCGAAATTAGTGTAAATGTGAAAATGGCAAAACATTTTATTGTAGGTTTCGGAGTTGAATTTAAAGAAACTATGTTTTGAGGTCCCTAGATCACGTTTAGACTATTTTCGGAACGATGTGTGTGCGTATGTGATTTTGGGCGTTCTAACTCGAAAACTAGTTGCCATATCATTACTAAATTTCATTTGTTGCACTTTGTTATGAGCACGAAAGGCTGATTAAATTTTTGACAATATCGGTTAACATACATACATATATACAGGGCTTCAGAAATACGACTGTACAAGTTGTACGCAATGTTCAGGGATTCAAATCTCTAGATAATATTTAAACATTTTTTTTCGCTTAATATCACTTTTCCTTAGCGTCCATGTTTCTGCCCCATACAAAGTTATACTCCATACATAGCATTTATCAGCTTCTTGTCGATATCCTCCTTTATATTCCCCGTTAATAGGAGTTTCTTTCTTCTGAAAACGGCTTTTGCTTTCGTTATTGTAGTACTGATTTCATCAGTACATTTTCTTCTCTCGTTATGTTGCTTCCAAGGTGTTTATAATCTGAAACTTGTTCTAATGGCTTTCCTCCAATACTTATGTTCAAATTTTCTTGTTATTTACTTGATATTCGCATTTCCTTGGATTTTTCTGTGTTAATTTCCGTGCCGTGTTTTCTACCTGTTATCACTAGTCTAGTTATCATTTTCTGGAGTTCCTTTTCCTTTCTTGCTAGAGGTACTTGATCAACCGCGTATTTCACTGCTATTATAATCATTTCTCCAATTTTTAAATCTCCCGTTCCTTCTAACGATTCCTGCATTAGCCTCTCCATATATATTGAATAGGATCGGCGATAGACAGCAGCCCTGTCTTACTCCTCTACCGATATGTACTCCGCTGGTGTCCGCATTCTCCAACCTGACCTTTACAACTTGATTCAGATATAGATTCCTGGTCAGTCTCCTGTCTTTCCAGTCTACACCTATATCCTTTAATATCCTCATCAGCAGTACCCAATTCACTCTATCAAAGACCTTCTGCCAGTCGACGAAACATACGCAGCAATCTTGACTGTACTCTATTGCCCTTTCTGATATGATTCTCACTACACCGATAGCATCTCTGGTTCCTCGTCCTTTTCTGAAGCCGAATTGATCTTCCCCTAGCATTTCTTCGGCCTTTTTCTCTTGTCTTTTATTAACAATCCTCGTGATGATCTTCGAAGTGTGTGACAGTAGGCTTATCGTTCTGTAGTCTTTACATTGCATTGCCTTTGGCTCCTTCTTTAGAGGGATCATTGTTACATCTAAGAAATCCTGAGGCCACTCTCCCAAGTCATAAATCTTGTTAATTAATTTCGTAATCACTTTTAGTCCTTCCGATCCCATGACTTGAAATATATATATATAAGGAAAGCTGTAAGGTGGGAGAGAAAAGTCTAAAGTCCAAAATTCCGCCGAGATTCCCTTTAGGTGGAGCCACCGCTTCTTAGAAAATGAGAAGCAAAGTGTTCAGGAGACCGAGGTGGAGGAAGTTAGACGGGGACAAAGCCCGTTGAAAATTAGAGCTAATCCGTTAAGATTGCGAAATTGAAACGGACGGGAAATATCCTCCTTCCATTCTCTGTCTCTCTTTCTCGGAGAACCCGAGTCGGAGAGAGGAAAAGAGAGAGAGAGAAAAACAGAGAGAGAGAGAGAGAGACACTTTCTCTATTCCACCGTATCTATCGCATCTCTTTTTGTGATGCTGGATTTCTCCTCCAATCTCCTTTTTTTTAACTCCCGCACCTCCCCCTTTATTTCCGGCGGGATTGAAACTTTTCTCTTTAATTTTATTAGCATGCACGCTTAATACACTTTCAGCTTTATATGCTCCTGTAATTTATGCAGACGGAAAGGGAGGATGAGAGAGGGGAAAAAACTACGAAGAGGTTTCATTTGATTTGATTCGCTTTGAAATTTTTGCCTCACGGAATTCTCGCGAAGGCTTAACTTCTGTTTGGAGGAGGCAAGAAACTCCATATTAAATGCTTTTGCTCGGTCAGTTTATTTGTTTCTTATTTTCGCTTTTTAATAAACGCTCTCTCGAAATTACCAAAGTGTAATTGAATTGAAGTCGCGGGCTTTTTGGTAGGAGGCGTAAGATGAGTCCTCGTCCGGGAGAGTAATTAAAACGAAAATTCAATTATAGTTAATATTTTGTGCGGGAAATCTTATTGCTTCCCTTTATTGGGTTTGAATAAAGGGAGTTTTGCCCTAATTGGATGCTTTTAATTGATATGATAATAATTTTTGTCGGGGCTGTTTTGATGTAATTAATTCCTAAATTGTAGAATTTCGCTGTCCGCGAGAATTTTCCCTTCAGAGAAGATCATTAAAATCGAAGAATTTTCCAGTGATTAAATTTATAAACATTCTACGTGATAAATTAAGTGAAGTTCGTTATGTAGGAATAACTTAAATTGCGCGATGGGGAAGTTTATTAGTTATAGCTTAGTTGAAACTATTTTTCGGAATTCTAATTTTATATGTACGTTAATTCTTAGTAGCTTTCCTTATAATTTAATTATATACTTGGTAACGTTCTTATTTGGGTATTAATGCATTTATTGAAAATAAAAAATATTTTAGACGATTGCATAAAAATTAAGCATTTACTCATTATTTATTTTTATTTTTAACTTATCTCTCGCTTGAAAAATATTAAGAATTTTGGATTAATCCATATTTATACTGTATTTGATATTTTGATAAGACAAAAACGCATAAGCATACGAGAGATATTGAATTTGCACTATTTTAATTTATAAATTGTTTAGATGAAGAGATGACATTGATATTAAGGATAGCTAAATGGTTTAAAAAGGAAAGTACAGAGTTGTCTTCTTTCATGTTCACGCCCTTGGTATCACAGGGTAGCAAATATATTATGGCCGCTAGCTCATTAAGTGTGGCCAGGAGATTATCACTGTCCTGGGGTAGTATAGCGCGCGATGAGATATCTAGGTTGGGTAGTATTTATGTATGGGGAACCAAGGAGGTGACCATTAACCATGGCTGTCGTGTGAGGAAGAAGGGACTGGAGCAAAGCGGTCTGCGTCAATTTTTAACCTTTAAAATTAGATGTGGGGCATACGTTTCTCACACACACATACATCCATACAGGCAAACACTCTTTAAATCGGAGAGTGATTATTTTTTGCCAATTTGTTAATATTGGTAATGTTGCAAACATTTCCATTGATAAAAATTTACACCGGAAGATACTGATGCAATCGTAGATTAATTTGTTACCTTTTATGTTTAGTTGTGATTAACATTTTTTAATTTGAATATTTGCGCTGACGAAGGGATCATCCTGAAAGCTCCATCATCTACATCTACATCTACAAATGTGTCTCTCCGACATCTAATTGCCATCGGTATTCTTACCTTTCCTCTCGTATGTGTGTGTGTTTATAATATAACGGTGGCTTTTCGGGCCGAAGCCCTTCGTCAGCGACGGAGAGAAACGTACGAGAGATTTAAATTGCCTCGAATGGAAAAATCATCGACGGTAGCAACCCTAAACCTTGGCGCCACTTTCTATTTTTAAGTAACGAACACATTTTTTTTGCACCCCACTTTTTTCTTTTCTTTCTCGATCGATGAAATTGACCTCAAAGGGTTTTCTCTCCATAACCGCCACCTTATACCCTTTGTACGAGGGACACTGCGCCAACCAGCCGCCCTTCTTGTTTCCGTAACCGTCCACTCTTGGCCGTTTCTGTTAAGCCTTAACGTGGCGGTGCATCGAACCGCGTGAATTATGCATCCCCTCCATCCCATAAACGACCCTACCCCGAGGCCGGAATCCAACCGTGTGACTCATAATTGATCGACAGTTGATCAACCTCCTTCCAAAACCCTTCCAATGAATTCCTAAACAGAAAACGGGCGGCTTCTTAGCACAAAACAACAACCGCGGCGCACGGAAACGATGAAGTTTCGGCAACGTTCGTCGGTGAAAACCCTTTTGCCTTTCGACAAAATAGCGTGCGCCTGGCGGACGACAGGAAGGTGATAAGGGAAACTCTAGGGGGAGGGGAGGAGAGAGGATCGGGAAGAAGAGGTAATGGAGTTAAGAAGGGAGGAAGGCGCAGGAGAGAGATGGAGGATGCTGAGAACGGAATATGCAGAAGAAAAGGAGTTCAATAAACGAATGGAATAGCAAGGAAACATAACATTGAAATCACTTTTACCATAGAAATAACGTTGTTGGTGAATCGCCACTGATGACGACTGCTTTGCAGACGAAATACGCGCCTGGTTTTCCCTGCATTTTTATGGCCACTGGAGAAACGTAGTCTGTCAATTTTGTTGAGATCACTAAGTGAACCCGATAATTCTTTCTTGAAAGGTTTTTTTTTTCAATTGGAAAATTGGGTTACGTGGGCTTCAGAGCTATAGGGTTGGAATGAAGTTGAAAAGAGAGAAAACAGGAAGAATGGAAATTAGGTAAAAGAAGAATGCAAGAAAGAAGAATTGAAAATGGGAAGAGTGAGAATAATAATAGTGGAAAGAGAATGGAGTAAGTAGGAATTGGAACGGAGGTAAATAGGATATATATATATAAGCTTAAAGAAAAGTAAAGGTAATAATAAAGGTGGCAACAAGATGTTGGAGGAAGCCCAGTGGACACTTACCTAGATTGGAGAGCCGCTGGGGGTGCTGAGGACACACGAAAAACACAAAAACAACACAGATATGAAGCTTTCGGGCTGACGCCCTTCTTCAGCTATTTGTGTTGTTTTTGTGTTTTTCGTGTGTTCTCAGCACCCCCAGCGGCTCTCCAATCTAGGTAAGTGTCCACTGGGTTTCCTCCAACACCTTGTTGTCACCTTTATATATATATATATATATATATATATATATATATAATATGAATATGTGAAGATTACAATTAAATAAAAAGGAATGGGAAACAAGGAGCATGAGAAATAAAGAGAAAGGTGGATAGAATCCGAAGAATAATCAGCTAGGACATATTAAATCTCACAGGACCAAAAAAAAGGAAAGGATGAGAATGAGAAGAAGCGTAGAAGGGAATAGAGTGTACACCTAAAGGAGAAAGCCAGTTAACGGAATAGGGAAATTTAATACAGTGGGAGAAGAGAGGGAGAGCGAGAGAGAAGTCGGATGGGATCTGAATGGGAAGGAGAGGCTGAGAATTGGCACGGGGAACGGAATATTCGAAGAGACGTGCATCACGCAGAGAAGGCGCCAGAAACTTTCCTCCTTTCGTCTTCTCTCTCTCTCTCTCTTCCCCTCTTTAACGAAAGGTGCGAGAGATGTCGTTCACGACAGACATTCAAGAAGGAGCGAGCGAGAGAGAAATTTTCTCTATAGAAGCAGCAGCGTCAGCTAAAGTTTCCATCTCTCTCTCTCTCCCTTCTCTCTCTCTTTCTCTCTTCAACAGCCTCCCTCTCCCTCCCATCCAAAAGTCTTCTATTTTCTCCGAGCATTCCTGACGCATCCTTCTCTCCGGAGCGCACACACAGCCTCACCTTCCTCCATGTCCTACACTTCCCATCCAGCAGACCCCTTCCCCTTTTCCTTTAGGACTGTGGGTGGGGGGAGGACGAGGAGGAGAATAAACCAGGCAGCCCCGCATAATTAGCGCCACTGCCACACGTCTGAGAGCTGCTCAACCAACCTCGTTATTGTGTTTACACACCGGCGTGGCGACGGGCAAAGGCGGTAGTATAGCTACGCGCTCTCGTTCACCTGCTTATTCCTCTCTCTCTCTCCCCTATTTCCTCCCCATCCCACCAAATGCTCTTACACTTTCTCTATTCCTGCATTTTTCTCATGATGCAGGCATTTTTCTTCACCCTACCTGTTGATATTCGTTTACCAAATGCTCCTCTGGACTGATGGAATAAAAAATACGAGGAAGAATTAACAATAATCTCCGCATTACCTCGCAATTACTCAAAGTGGTGGATGGCAGGTGGATCGTCACGCCAAAGGCTACCTAAAAAAATGTTCTCTCGCAGGTTTCACTCTCCTGTCACGATTGTCTTCGGAAGAAAATGAGCCTCGATAACTCTCTGTCTTACGTTAGATTTCACTTATTTTATCGTAGTGATGTTGTCTATGCACGTCGTCAACTTTTCCTAAAATCCTCCTCCGGTAGCTCTTCCGATACGTGCTTCTCCAGAAGCCTAGAACTGTTGAGAGAGAGAGGAATACGAAAAAAAATGGGAAGGTTCTACGACAGTGGTCGGCAACCAGCGGCCCTCGCGGTGAATGTGGTCCCCGAGAGACCCTTATGCGGCCCGCGAAGCTGTGACTAAAAAAATACGTAATCGGTAAAATGAACAATTTCGTAATATTTTTCAGTAAAAGTATAGTCTCTATCAAATTATTTATACTTCATTTACTCAAATACGAGACCTCAGAATCTATGGGTATATTATGGCAGAAACACTTATCCGGCGGCCGTCGAAGCATTCACAGCTAAAGATATCTCTCGCCATGAAGGGTTGCCGACCTCTGATTATAGAGGACAGGACGATGTTGTGAACTCCTCTTATACACGGACCTATCTGCAGATAGTTTGCTTGCGTTTATGATGGTACTTTTCATGAAATGGCTTTTCCGGAAATTCTGTTAAGAAATGTACATAATCGATATCTAGGAAAACATCAGCAATGTATTGGAATAAGAAGATGGATGCAGTGATGTCAGGGTGGGAAACATGGGAATTGACTTAAAATTAGAAAGCAGCAACTTATCTTCAGCTAGCTCTCGAATTGACTCCCCAACCTGTACGGACGTTGACTACTGTTTACTCGAGCCTAAATATCTGAGCCATCTATT
This sequence comes from Uropetala carovei, assembly GCA_036926305.1. NCBI lineage: Eukaryota > Metazoa > Arthropoda > Insecta > Odonata > Petaluridae > Uropetala > Uropetala carovei. Next base: position 9,313,776 of record JAXCHB010000069.1, read on the forward strand.
TAGCTTTCCGTCAACAGAAAAATAAACTTAAAATACCAAGGAAGGCGAAATACGTTAAAAAGGCCCTTTTTTTGAGGGACGAGTAAGGATAAAACATATTACCAGCTCTGGAGGTTAATTAACGCAAGGGTTTTTGACGATTGCGCATACACCCCGCTCTCTCTCTATCAAATATTGTTTTTTGATCTCACCCACGTGCTACTTTTGAATGTTTGTACCGACGCGTCGCGACGTGACACACGAAGCAAGAGAATATATTTTCTCTTTCAGGAAAAAAGGCCGCATTCTCGTGAAATGCACTTGCATCCCATTCGGAAAAGCCAAAGACCAAAGACTCTTATTCGAAACTCTCCCATCCGTTTTTATAAAAATTTCTTATTTCCCCTAGAGGAGGCGCATATCCAACATGGTGCGCCTACGTCGCTTTTGCTCCTCCTCCTACGACTTGTTAGCTTTTAATGCACTCTCTTTATTTGCATTCCTTTCAGAAAAGTTCCTTACGAGTCGCGCGACCCGTATTTTGACTCGAGAGATGCATTCTCACTCCTTCCCACTCCCACTTTCCCCCTCCCTCTTTCTCCTTCCCCCTCCATTTCCCTCCTCCCTATTTCCACCTCCCTCTTTCTCCCCTCCCACTTTCCCCTATCCCTCTTTCTTCCTCTCTCTTTCCCCTCCCTATTTTCCCTCCCTCTTTCCCCTACCTCTTTCTCCCTCCCTCTTTCCCCTTCTTCTTTACCCCCATCCCCCTTCCCCTCCCATTTCCCCTTCCTCCCATCATCCCCTCTTCCCTCCCCTCTCTCCTTCCTGTCCTCCCTCTTTCCCCCTCCCTATTTCTACCTCCCTTTTTCCTTTCTCCTTTTCCCCTCCCTCTCCCCTCCCCTCTCTCCTTCCTGTCCATTTCCCTTTCCCCTCTCACTCCCCCTCTCCCTCTTCTCCGTGTTGACTTTTTTCATTTCATTGACTGCTTCTCAAGTAAACCAAATTTTTGTTGCGGGATTCTTCTTCTCCTTTTTATTTTCTTTTATTTTCTTCCTCGCCCTTACCTCGGGCGGCGCCGCATCCTAAAAAATAATGCCCCGGAAGTGGCTCCTTGTATATTCTCTGTGCGACCTTTCCTTACTCCGATGCTCTCTTTTCATATCTCCGCCAGGAGAATTTCTCGGGAATCTTTTATTGAATATTTTAAAGGGAGGAGTTCATCATTTATCAATCCCGAAAACTTCAGTTTTTGTTCCGGAGGCATAGAAGCTCCGCGTTTCCACGTCTGTGACTCTTTGGCGTCTCTCTCTCTCTCTCTCGCTCCCGAGAACTCTCTTAAGTTGGCTTACCGCCGAGCAAAAAAAAAGCAAGTGGAATGCGTGCGTATGTAGCACTGTTAAATTGGCCGGAACGAGTGCATTATTCGCATTATTAAAAGTAATGGCGATATTGCTCTCTGAATTGCACCATATGGTTTGCATATGGGTCGTCGAATGGAATCAGGTACGCGTTTTCTGTCTGCTGCAAAAAAAAATTAAACCATGGGTTTGTCTAGACTACCTCTTTTTTTTTTTTTAAATAGAGAGTGTGCGCAATACGCATCTACGAGTTCTTTGCTTTTTCGTCCACCGGAGCATCCTTAGTGTTATTAACTCTCGCAATTTCTAGCACATTTGTCGCGATATTCTTTCTTTGTCGAGTCATACATTTTCAGCAGAAATTAATGCCTTATTGAAACTTTTTGATCGTTGCCTACCAGAGTAAAAAATAAAAAGCGAAAGGAATTTTGTTCCTGTGATCACGACGAACCCAGCGCTCTCATATATCAGAATCATCATCATAGGTAGTCTGTCCGTTGACAGGTCCGTGATTATTCATGGTTAAACTTGGTTCTCCATATATTCCTATTTTCCGCAGTCTTCTTCATGTCTTGATAGCTCTCTTTCCCTTTCAAGTCGTCTACTAGCTGAAACCTTTTCCTACCTCTTTCTCTTTTTCCATCCAGTTTTCCTTCTAGCACTTCTTTAATCATGCACACTCTCCTCAGGTAATGCCCAATCCAGTTTGCCTTCCTCTTTCTGATAGTCTGTATAATCGTTCGTTTCTCTCCTATTCTTCGTAGTACTTCCTCATTTTTCATCTTATCTGTCCGTTTTATCTTCAGCATTCTTCTCCATGTCCACATTTCGAAGCTTTCCAAGTACTTAATGTCACTTTTCCTTAGTGTCCATGTTTCTGCCCCATACAAAGCTATATTCCATACACAGCATTTTATGAACTCCTGTCGGATATCCTCCTATATATTCCCCGTTAGTAGGAGTTTCTTTCTTCTGAAAGCGGCTTTTGCCTTCCTTATTCTTATCCTAATTTTATCGGTACATTTTACCTCTCTCGTTATGATGCTTTCAAGGTTATTGTTAAACTTGTTCTAATGGCTTTCCTCCGATACTTATGTTTAAATTTTCTTCTCCTTTACTTGATATTCGTCTGACCTTGGATTTTTCTGTATTTATTTCCATACTGTATTTTATACCTGTTATCACTAGTCTATTTATCAATTTATGGAATTCCTTTGCCTTTCTTTCTATAAGTACTTGATCATCCCCGTATTTCACTGTTCTTATAATCCTTCCTCCGATTTTGAAATCTCTCGTGCCTTATAACGCTTCCTGCATTAGCCTCTCTCCATATATATTGAATAGAATCGGCGATAGACAGCAGCCCTGTCTTACTTCCCTACCGATATTTACTCCGCTGGGGTCCGCATTCTCCAACCTGACCTTTACAACTTGATTCGCATATAGATTCCTGATCAGTCTCCTGTCTTTCCAGTCTACACCTATATCCTTTAATATCCTCATCAGCAATACCCAAGTTACTCTATCAAAGGCCTTCTGCCAGTGGACGAAACATACACAGCAATCTTGGCTGTACTCTATTGCCCTTTCTGATATGATTCTCAGCACACCTACAGTACCTCCGGCTCCTCATCCTTTTCTGAAGTCGAATTGATTTTCCCGTAGCATTTCTTCGGCCGTTTTCTCTAGTCTTTTATTAAGAATCCTCGTGATGATCTTCGAAGTGTGTGTCAGTAGGGATATACTCATGCAAATACCAAAAGTATTATCATACGACACCTAAAGGAATTTAGGAGGTATTCTTATGCTGATGCAAAAATTTTGTATCTTTTAAATTATTATTTACCTTCAAGAATGAGTGAATATCCCCAATGGCACATAAAAATCGCGGCACATTTTCTGTGTTTTATTGTTCATGAATTTGAGTTCCGCCGTCAGTCAGACTTTAATTTCAACTTAACTTTAACTTAATTTTTACATTTTTAACACCTTATTTGACGTGCGACTCGATATAAACCCGATCAGATCTTCACTCGGCACTCAGGTTCCTGAAGATGACGACAGAGCTAGTCGTCGAAAGGTTGGCAAATATGCACGCTATCACCCGGCTTGTAACCCGAGACAAATTCATCATCAATATAAACTTTGGTTAATATAAAATTTTAGTTAATATGTGCGAAACGACACTATTTTCAGATATTATTACCCCAAACGAGCTTTATAAAGAATAAGTACTTATGAATCAAGAGTCGAAAAAATAATTGCTGATCTTAGGTATTTTCAATAGCCATAACGAGGTTATGGAAAATCACAAATATAATGCTATTAAGGATACCCAAGGTAATTACTTATTTTTAGAGCTTTTAATTCTTAAGTGGTTTTAAAAATTCATTTTCAGCCATAAGACAAGTTCGAGAATTCTCTTATGAAGAAACAGATTTTAATTAAATTAAATTTTAGTCTAATTAGGCAATGGCCAAATGAAGTAAGTAACAATGTTTTATTGTTAAAGTTTCCCAGAAGTGATATTCCTGCTAAATGTTTAAATCATAGTTCATTCTTTTCTGTATCTGGCAGGAAAAATTTGGGAAATACAAATGAGAACATTATTTTAACTATCGGGAACTTATTACTCAATAATAATTTATAATTCCTAGACAAAGAAGGTACTGTTAGCATCGAATTAAGTTCGATATTATTCAACCTGAAGTTCACTTAAGCGGCTTTGCATATATGCGGACATTCGCCATTCTTTTGTAAACGAGCGTTCCTCACACGTCGTCCATATTTCCGCGAATTTAAAAAGCTTCCCTTCGAGAATTTTCCAACACCGCGATACTTTTGTTCGTTACGCGGGAATCTTTTCAGCTAACGGATTGAAACTTGCCACTCTGTGCCGTCTTGTAAAACGCTGGAAACGTTCCTTGCCTCAGCTTAAAAAAAGTTACTTTCGCTCTTTTCTCAGCTCTCGTCGCGAGGTTGGAATTATCATTAAACTTATGTCAGATGGTCGTTCATTGGAAGTGTCCCTCTCACGCAGTCAGCGAACGGCTTTCTGCATTTAGTCTACACCCCGCTCTCCTCTTAAAGTAGTACTTGCTTATATCCTACATTAACTTATACGACGGTCGCGGTTTAGGAGACAAGCTCGCCGGTAAATTAAAAGCAAAAAAAAAAAAAAAATCCCGAAAAATTCGCGTCCGGAATCTGGTTCTTTTTTCGTTTTTCACGGGGTACGATTTTCGTCGCCTACGCGCCGTCGCTTACTTTCGTATCCCGTTCGGAGTTTCACGTTAAAGGAGCGAAGCGGCAAGGTTTCTCGATGATTGACGAGATTCTACTGATACGTGTAGCGGGTTGGGAATAGGGAAACAGAATAAGGAGGAAAGGAGACGTGGAGGGGGGCGGAAAAGAAAAGAGATTCCTGATCTTTGGAGTCCCATGCGGCCGAAATAAAAAGGCACTCTCTCCGAAGAATTTTTAGCGGGAGAAAAGGAGAGAGAGAGAGTTGGAAGTAGGATGGAGATGTAGAGAGATGAGTGATGGAGAGTGAATGAGAGAGAAGGGGGAGGAGAGAGAGTATATATATTGTCTGACACAAGGGAAAGGAAGGGAATGTGGGACGGAGGTGTGAAAATCGTGAGGGGAGTGGCTTTACGTGGAAGAATGGGGCGGTGGAAAGAAAGTATATATATATATATATTGGGGTAAAGTGTTCGGGAAAAGAAAATAATAATGGAGAGAAAGCGAAGGAAAAAAGGAGAAGTTTGGATGGCAGGGGCCTCTCTCCCTTAAAGGCGGATAATGGAATAAGACTGTTTTCTTTTGTTTATTATGACTTCAAGAGCTCTTTTTTTTTCTGGAAACGATTGTTGACGACCGAATTCAGTTTTCTGGTCGTTAATTTTTGGGGTGGAACCTTTTTTTTTTAAGGCAAGGTTGCGAGTGCAGGAAAAAAAACGAATCGAACTTATTCCCCCCCCTCCCCTCCCCCCCTTCTCCCCCCCTCCCCTCTCCCCCTTCTCCCCCCCCCAATAACGCGGGGAAACTTCGAGTGAGCAAAATTCGTCAAAGGGACACTTCAAAAAAATTTGTAATGGTTCGAGGAAGTAAGTGCTCTTTGAAGAAATGCTCGGAATATTTCAAGCACTCGAGTTAAATATTTACATTCAGAAGTGTCATTTGGTACACGTTTATCGCACATCTGACGCATTCATTCGAAGTAAATTTAATGTAAGGTAATTGAAGATGAGACTGTGACATATTAATGAAGGATTTTCACTGCATGTAGTTGACTTTCTTGTTAATGACCTTTGAAATTAATTTGATTTTTACATAATTGAGGAGTCATTTTTATTGTTCAAAAGACGATTTAAAAAAAAAATAATGAACGGGTGGATGTTCTTTAGGACAGCTCAAAAGTTTTAAAAATATTTTTGCGTTAATCTTCCAGCATCTCTAAAATACACAATATTCAGCATAGCGCATAATCATTCTAGAATCTGTAGTTTAAATTCAGAGCAATGCAATGCGAAATGCCTTCTTTATACATGATGCAGATTATATTCATACTAGCTATTTCTCATCGTATATCTATCGGAAACATCCATTTTTAAAATGTGTGGACTTACCCATTTACATCATAATTTGCCCCAAGTCTCATAGTATGGAAAGAATTGGAAATTTGTATTTCTTAATCACTGTATGCACGTTTGAATTTATTAATGTAAGACGCCATCAGCTCATAAATGTACGAGTTAATATGTGCATTTGATGGAAAACACTTCTGAGACACCGAAGAAAACAGATGATATAAACTTTCGAAAGATTGCCGTCAACCAATGCCAGTTAAATCATGCATAAATATTCACGCTTTGGGTTTGCTGGTATTATCACAGCGCGGGAAACGTAAGCTTCCTTGCGTGGTCCGCTTCGAATGAATATCTGAGCAACTTCTGCATTATTATTGTTCGTCGCCGTGGACACTAGATGCCCTCATACGATATAAGCTACACACCCTATGTGTGCTACGGTTAATTGCTAGGGACCGCGAGAAGCAAAATATAATGCGTTTTCCCGTCCTCTGTAGTCGCCTGAGTAATAAGTGATGAAGGGGTTATTTTCCCCGAGAATGAATGGCGCAGCGTACCTACCTACTACTATATGAAGAATATCGGCTTGGGCTGCGGCCGCCGTCGCGCCGCGAGGCATTTCGACGCGGGAAAAGCTTTTCGTAGTTTTCACTCTCACGATAACCAAGGGAACGACCGAAAAAACAAGAGAGAGTGCGACCGCGTCAAAGCGGTAAAAGCCCAGGTAGGTAAAAACATCCAGCCACACCACAATAGCGCCCACGCTCCTGCTTTACCTTCGCGTTTTTTTCGTTCGAGTTTTAATGCCGGAGTTATTCGATTCGACCACTTTTGAACAATGGTTATGCGAAGTATAAAAAACGAAACTTGAGAAAATTTTAATGTTTTTTGTTATCGTCAACAAGCCAATTTCAGTCGTGGGTTTTTCTATTCGTTTCGTCCTCGAGAACTGAAAATGTTTAAGGTGATTCGCTCGATCTTCGTGAATGGTTGAATGGTTTCTTCAGTTTAAAAAGTGATCTCCTTTACTGTCGAATACTGTCACCGAGAAATTATGGTATTTAATTATAAACGTCCACCTTGTCTAACCTTTCTAGAGTGCTTTTATGTGTTTGAATCCTTAAACCGATGCATGGGAGACATTTGTCCTACTCGAGTAACATATTTACTCATTAAAATTAAGAATTACGATTTCGTTTCCACAGTATCCCACTCATCGTCAGGACCGGATTAAAGTCTTTGTAGGTCCTGGGCATTCTCATAATCGTAAGCCCCCAAGATAGATCTTTAGATAAATATTTGCATTGCATACAATGTATAGGTCCCATCAATTAAATCAAATTATTAAATTTGATTTGGCAGTTTTATTTTCTCATTTTTGACTCATCTATGATTTTTTGAGGCATAAAACTTTTTCGTATGCCCTGGGCACTGTGCCCATTGTGTCTAATGGATAATCCAGGTCTGACCTCACTAGGGAAATTTTCTTTAAGAATTAAGTCAGAGCTATCTAACTCAGTGTTTCTCAACCGGTGGGACGCGAAGGTCGTCTAGATGGGACTCAAAATTTCGAAATAATTATTATAAATGTTTTTCTCAGCAAAATCATAGCAATATGTGAGGCCCTTAAAATTTCCATCAATGGTTAATAAAATACTATTATAAAATGCATTTGACGTAAAAATCCACTTGGAAAATATGGGATTCTGTTTTTATTAAGGTGAGACCCGGATATTTTTGACGAAATTGTCGGTGGGACGCAAGACGCAAACGGTTGAGGACCACCGATCTTCCTTGTACAAAAAAACCTAAAGATGACAAGATGATTTAACCACTTGTAAGAGAAATATTTTAATCATAAATACGGATCGGACGGAATATGATTTTGGTAAATCACGATTTCGGTTAATCATGTCAATAATCATTGAACAACACGGTATATGTAAGAGGAACCAAAATTAGTGACTTTGAAAATGTAGTTATTTTGGGAGGTTGAGTTAGTTGGGGTGTTTTTCCGTGGCCATTGAGCTTGGCGTAAAGCAGCTCATAACCTTAACCGAGATGCTATCGAACACGCACCAGACGACATATAATGGAGTTTATGGTTTAACGGAGAAAACCGGGTAAAGAAAAGCGTCGTTCGCATCATAAACAGAACCATAAGCTTGATATGCGATGGCAGCGTGGATAAATAACAGATAAAGGAATTGAATAGAGAGGAGAAAAAATACATTTATCGTCGGAGATGTTTATAATTGCTAACTTTGTGAGAACGTCTGCGTTCACAAACAATATTGCGCAATTCTTTAGCCTTTTTTTAAACATACCCTTCTTTGTGTATGGCCGTAATCTTGATCGGCTGAGACCCCGCGTGAGGTCGCTTGTTCGAGCTACCTGCTTATGCAGGGGCCTCGGAAGTTTTTTGTTAGGCGATGTTTTTAGGGTTCGGTCAGATGGTTTTGTTATATTATTTTTTTACGAAAGTGATTTAATGAAATAGCCGCCAGGAGGTGTTTGTTAAAAGGGAGATGACGTCGGGATCATACGGAAGTGTTTTTCTCCCTTCTATCCCCCCACCCCTCCTCCGCCCCCCCCCTGAAGCTTACCTGCTTGCTCTTGGGTCTGGCGTTCTGACCGCAGGGGGCTGGGACATTGTTTCTTGGAGATCCCGCTGAGAGAGCCTTTTATGAGGTGCTGCCTCCTGGTGGGTGACCGTGGGCGTCAATTGCCGCTCCATGAAATATGTAATTTTTTTTAGTAAAGTTATTCGGGAAGAGGGGGGGGGAGTTTTAGGGGGCGGGGTGGGCGTGTGAGGGGGCGAAAGTTTGTGGGAAAGAGGGGTACGAGAAAAAAGGGGGAGTGTGTGAGTGCAGGTGGGGCGCGAAGGCGGCTAATGGAGGAGGCGGGAGGGTTAAATGGGGGCGTGGTAAAAATGGGAGGAATTCGGGAGCGGTCCCTTAACGCGCGGTGGTCCGTTGGCGGATAGTTTTTGTGGTTTAGAAGAAGCGATTAGGGGATTCTCTCGCATGACATGAATTATGTTATGATTTCGTCCGGAGTTTTGTGGAAAGTTTCCCCGAGGAGGAAGGTGGTTAAAAATTCGACCTTAGATGGCTCCTTTTCGGAGCGTAATGCATTCTTGTAAAACTGCGCCGAGGAAAAGTTTGGGGATGGCAAAAGTGGATAAGATGATTAAATGGTGTGAAGCTATATTCTTCTGGTGATTTTCGTTTAATGACTTTAGTATTACGGTGATCTGTGCTTAAATGCACGAGAATATTTCGAACATTGTAGAAATTCAAAATTAATAGATAAAAAATATCCTATTTTCCTTCTTGAATATACTTCCATTAAATTTTTTCTACCACTTTCTGTTTTGGCCCCTCTTCCAGCCCGTACTATATAATCGGCAGTATATAACGTATTGTTGTACCTCTCATCTGGCGGCAGAATCTAAAATTTTTTAATTTTTACTACTGATTGTGAATGTTAGAATCAGGGAAAGGGTAAACTGTCAGGAATAATTTGTGAATGACCCAATAAAATGAGCGGGTTACAATACAATCCAAAGTAACGTGCCTTGATTACTTTTTTTTTTAAATTCAGTATGCTAGGACGATGTAAATACGGGGCATTTCCTATGTCCCGATAGACCTTTCCGGGACAACGGAACAATCCCACATAATACGGAACGCCTGGCAACCCTAATGTAGTCTCGTAGCGTCACTAGGGTATTCATTGTTTTAGGGTTGATATTATTAGCAGATTATTGATATCAAGTACCTACTTAAAAACCATGGCAATACATTAGGGGCGTCTTTGTCTTTTTTTCAAATTGGTGCTCGATTAGTTATCAAAGATATTTTGGCTCGATTCTGTAATTTTGGAATTATTAAATATCGAATTTGTTAATATTCTCCATACTTGTTGAAAGGAGGATAAGCTGTTTTCTGGAACTATTTCCGCAATCCGAGCCTTTTACGTATACTTCCCTTTCGTTTGGTATTTCGAAATAAATATTCCATAGAATAACAGCGAATGAGATACACGGTTTTTATTCAATTTCCTTTTGAAATCTCAACTGTCGTCCATTGAGAGTTGACTGATATAACACATATAAAACTTTAAATATAATCTAATAACTTCACACTAGATAATATATGAAAATAAATCACAAACGAAGGGAAATATTTACACGTTCTTTGAACTGAGGAAGCATAGGGCTTGGATTGCCTGATTATTATTTCGATATTTTGACTTTTCCGAGCATTTCGTCATTTAAAGTTTTAAAGATTTTTTATCGAGTTCATCGCGTTAACTCAGTTGAAGTAAATATAAGATGTCTCAGTTTGTAAGCCCGATTAATTTTCGAATCTCCGAAAAATTAAACCGGCCTCGCATTCAATTACATCGGCTTAAAAACGCCGCTGGTTTTTATGCAGTCTTTTCTCGTCCTCTTTTTTTAAATTTCGCTCTTTCTATCTTTTTCTCCCTTTCCACATCTCCCTCACTCGCTAAAAATAATTTCGCTTTCGTCTTTTAAACTTGCCCGACCTCCTTCATTCGCTTTGAATCCAATCGCTTCTTTTTACTATCTCTAAATCTCTTCTCCTCCGTTTTTTACCTTGGCGGCAACAATGAAAAAAAGAAAACGCCCGACCAACCTTGCTTCAGTGCCATAGTAACAATGCTACGTACTTTGCGTTTTATTTTTTTTTTGCCCCCGCTCGTTCCTCTTATCAGAGTCGAATTAACGGCGATAATTACAGCAGAGATAGGCCGGTCCTTAGTTTTTTTTCGTGTAATAATTGAAAATTATAAAAAAAAAAAACTATTCGATTTAACGCAACTGGATTTTAATTGGACGGCTCGTACGCAACATTTAAAAATAAGTAGAAAGGGAGGAAGCAACAAAGTTGTGAAATGAAGATAATAAACGTTCCAACTTGGTCTTCTTTTAAGGGGGGAGAGGAAATGGGGATTTATTGCTACCCGCGGCGCAAACGACGTAAGAGTAGGATGCACACGGGCAATTTGGCAGGCATGAAAAGCTATTGCGAAGGATAACGTAGTTTTAAAAAATGTACTTATATAAATTATACACACACACATATATGTATGTATAATGTATGTTTGTGTGTATGTATATATATATACATATATACGCACACTCATACATAATATACACACGAACTATCGGTGCTCGACTACGAAACCCAGATTTCCTTTCTCTGCTAAGAGAGTCCGCCATTATTTCCCCTCACGCACTTCCTCTTCAGCTTTAAGCTTCTTTATTTTCCTCTCCTCCTCCTCCCTCTTCCGTCTCTATTTCCTTCCCACTCTCTCTCCCTCTCTTTAGTTTCCCTTTCACGCTCTCTCCCCCTTCCTTTTTTCTTACGCCTTTCTCCTTTCCCAACCTACGTCACATTTTTTTACTCCTCATCCTTATCTCCCTTCCCTTCACAGCGTATTGCATCCGCTCCCGACCTCCTTCACCCCCACCATTCTATCTCTTCTGCTCTCTCTCTATCTCCCTCTCTCACTCTCTCTCTCTACTTCCCCTCTCCCTCCCGCACGCCGCGTTTAATTCCTTGGGCGGTGGGCGAATCTAAAGGTAGAAACGGCGTCTGAGCCCCACAAAAACGCGTGACCCATGAAAGTGTTTTTCATCAGTGACGCTACATTTCCCCGGTCGGCGATCGCACTCCCTCGCGGAAAACCCGCTTATTCCATCGCATGGGGGAATAAAAAGAGTCCCTATCCCACTCTCCCTATCCCTCTCTCTCTCTCCTTAAATCTATCACTCTTCCTCTCGCTCCCTCTTTGTCTTTATCTATTTCCTCCTCCACACTACTTTCCTACTAATCCGGTATTCTCCTCCCAGCCTCTCTCTCTCTCTCCGTTCCACTGTTCCTCTCTCCTACCTTCCTCCCTCTCTCTCTCCCTGCCTCCTTCTCTAACTCCCTCCATACATTTATCTGCCGGCCGGGTTAGACTGGTAGGCAATGCGCCTGCCTTCTTACCCAAAGGTCGCGGGTTCGAATCCCGCTTCGAGCATAGATGTTGTGATGTATGTTGGTTTTCTCTAACAGAATTTGACGGTGCAAAATGACCTTAGCTGTTGACGCACCTAAAAACCTAATTACTACTACCACTACGTACATTTATCTTTCTCCCTTCCATTCTCATTTACTCTCTCCCCCTTTCTGCCTCCATTCTCCTTCCTCCTTTCCAGTCTTCCCTCCCTCCTTCCATTCCATCCTCCCTACTCTCTCTCCCTTCCACTCCCCCTTCCTCACTCCACCCTTTCCCTCCTCGATAACTTCCTCCCTCCCTCTCTTCCTCCCTCCTTTCCTCCCTCCTTTCCTCCCTCCCTTCCTCCCTCCCTTCCTCCCTCCTTTCCTCCCTCCCTTCCTCCCTCCCTTCCTCCCTCCCTTCCTCCCTCCCTTCCTCCCTCCCTCCTATTCCTCTCTCCCTTCCTCTCTCCCTTCCTCTCTCCCTTCCTCCCTCTCTTCCTTCCTCCCTCTTTTCCTCCCTCTCTTCCTCCCTCCATTCCTCCTACTTTCCTTCCTCTCTTCCTCCCTCTCTTCCACCCCTCTATTCCTCCCTCTATCCCTCCCTTCCTTCCCTTCCTCTCTCCCTTCCTCCTTCCCTTCCTCCCTCCCTTCCTCCTTCCCTTCCTCCTTCCTTTCCCTCCCTCCTTCCTTTCCTCTCTCTCCCCCCCTCCCTTCTATCCTCCTTACCTCACTCTCTACATTTCATTATCTCCTCCTCCCGCTCCTCATCCTCCCTATCTCTTTACGCCATCCCTTCTTCCATCTCTTTCCTCATCAACCCCTTCCCTTTCCTTTTTTTACCTTATCAAAATACCTCCCCCTCCTCCCTTAACTCCCCCCCCCCTTCTACTCCGTCTCCTATCACCATCCTTTCCTCTGCTCTCTCACTCCCTCTCCTCCTCTCATCCTTTTTTCCTCCTCTCTCACGCTAACCTTCCATCCTCCCCTACATCATCCCCACCCCTCCACACCACACCACACCCTCTCCTCTAACCTATCTCCGTCTCTTTCCACCCAACCCCTTCATCCTATTCCCCTTCCTTCCTCTAAATTCCTCCTCACTCATTCCATTTCTCCCTCCCCTTTCTCTCTCTCTCTCCATCGTCTCCACACCGTACCGCCTCCCTCCTCCGGTATTCTATCCCAACCTACGCCCTATATCATCTGCCTCACGAACCATTTATCCTTTTTTCCATTCTTGCTTGTGCCTCCCCCCCCTCCCCTCTCTCCCTCTCCTTATCCTCCCTCCATCTCCCTCTCTCCTCCTCTGTTCCACCCCTACCCTCCCCACCCCCTCTCCCTCCCACGCTCTCTTTTCGATATATATTCTCCATCTCGACTTTCTCCTCCATTTCACCTTATTCCCATGCGCTCTTACCCTCTCCCTCGTCTCATCAAAAATCATTTCCATGTCGGCCCCGCTCTTTTTTTTTCATCTCCCTCTTTATTTCCTCCTCCCCGTTCCCTAATTTCCTTCCTCTCTCTCTCTCTAGAAAGCTCTCTCTCCATTTTTACTTACTGCATTTTCTCGTGCGGACTATTGGCACGTCGAGAGAAATTGGATGGTCCGAAATTATTTAATGGCGCAGCTTCTATGGCGTGAACGCAATTTCTTTCCGAGAAAACGCAATATATTTTCTATCTCGGTGGAAAAAAGGGCAACGAGGCACAAACAAGTAGTCGCAATTCATTCGGCATAGATAATTTAGAGGGCGAGTGCGAGTAATTGGAATAAAATTTCGATGAAGGTATTTTGGTGGCGTTATATTTTGCCGCGCGAAGTATTTATTCGGCGAAATATTAGGAGTCTTTGTTCGTGATTAAACTATTATAAACTCGATTAATTCACGCCGGCTTGAAATTCTCCGAATCGCATGCGTTCATTCATGTCTAAATTAATGTTGTTAAAAAGTTTACGCGCTGCATGGCCTAGTTTTTGCCCAATAGCAAAACCGCTTGGCTTATTATAGCATGAATCAATTATTTCGATCCCGCCTGGTGCAGTGCGCTCCTATCGCTTGCAATTTTATGGGATCATTCAATTAATGCTTTTGATCCAAAGTTAGCTCATGCTCTAACTTCAGATTATGCTTCCAGTTTGCGCTTAAGCAACAATCTATGATTCTATTGTTTCGCATTGAGGCCTGACGAAATTAATTTTCACATCATTTGCTATAGTTTCAGTATTATGTTAATGTTTGCACCGCTTCAGCTAATAAAACGATAATAAGAGTTAGGTATGTAAAGGAGGTATGCCTCGAAAAAATTCTTTGAAACGGTGAACGAGGTTTGATCATATTTACATTCAATTATAATTTTACATTATAATATCATCAAATATTATGCGATAAAATACCTTCATCGAAGTTATAAAGGATGCCGAAAGCTATGAAGAACCTAGTAAAACGTTTATTTGGTTTTATACGCATATATTAACAAGGATGTATTAAAATGACTTGGTAAGCAATCTGATCTGAGGTTCAAATGCATTTATGGCTGGAGCTAGAGTGTCTAAGGTGACGCCGAGGAAATATAATAAATTTCAATTTCCATAATTTGCCTTCTTCAATCCATTATCTTATGGTGAGTTTTTCATTACATTTTATATTAATATAAAGCAGGTAATTTTATATTCTACCGCTTATTTAAAACTATTAACGAAGCAACAAGAAATTAATTTCATTTGGGCGCAATTGTTACTCTGATTTGACCTAAACAAACCAAAAGTTTACGAATTCCATATGGTTACATCGGATAAAATTTTTTTTCATCTAATATATTTTCCACTAAAGATTCAAGATTTTTTTTATAAAACAAAAGTAGCTCTCCTTCTCGTGATTGGATCTCTACATTTCTTTCTCCCTTTTAGCAGAGAGGAAGAGAGAGAGAAAACCTTTTGTCTTACTACCTCTACCTCTTAGACTTTTTTTTTATTTTCCGGACGTCCTGATGCCCCCTCCGCCACCGCCTCCATTCCGCCTCCACATCCCTCGCCACCTATTCCCCATTTACTCGATTCTCTCACACCTCCAACCTCTCTCCTTCCCCCCTTCTCGTCCTCTCCCTCCCCCGTAAACGCGCCGGAATCAACGTCGAACCGACATCTCAATGGCCGCACCACGCCCTCCATCAACCTCCACCTCTCCCCTCCCAAATTCTCTCTCTCCCCCTTGCCATCTCTACCCACGTTTCCATCCCCAACCACCTTACTTCCACCACCTCTCTCCCCCAAAACCCACGCTCGGCGACACCCCCCCTCCCCTCCCCGAATTTCCCTCCCGAAAGAGTCGCTGGGGCCGTCTTCGTCACGGCCTCCCTGTCTTAACGGCCATCCTTGCCCCCTCTTTTTTTATATTTTTTTTCTATTTTCCCGATCTCCGCATCTCTTCCCCCCCCTCCCCCTACCCTCCCCCCTCATCTTCTGCCATCTATTCGCATCCCAGAAAAAGCCATCCCTTCCTCCTTCTCCCCATTACGAAAAGGTCTTCCTCCCTCCCCCTCTTTATTCTCCTCCAAAGTCGATCCTAACTCTCTCTCTCTCTTTCGCACTCTCAATATCTCGCCTTATTCCTTCCAGGCTCATCCCGTACCGTCTCCATTCCTTCCTTTGCACGAACTCACTCACTCTCTCTCTCATCCCTTCGAAAGAAGGAGGAAGAAAAAAATACTCCCTTACCAAATGGACTACTCCTCTTCCTCTTTTTCCCCTTTTCTTCAATCTCCCATTTAAATCTCTCTCTCTCTATATATATATATGTATGTATATCCCCTCCCTTTTTTATATATATGCGTCTCCTTTCGCATTCTCCTATTTCTCCCCTTTATTTCCCCGGTTCCATTCCGAAACACGCGCTCTCATCTATCTCTTAAAACTTCCAAAAGCTCTCTTTCGCTCGCAAGCACGCTCCCTACTTACTCCTTTTCCTATTACACGCGTTCCTCTCTCTTTTTTTCCCTCCCACACCCTCGTCCTTTTCTTTTTTTTTTGTCCTAACAACCCTTTTATAACTTCCAGCCATTTCCCTATCGCTGCCTTCCATCTATGAAATTCCCTCGCAATCTCATCCCTCAGAGTGTTATTATTATTATTATTTTTATATATCTACTCCTCGGTCATTATTTTATTAATTTTTTCCTTCCTTTCTTTCTCTTTGGCTCGCTCCTCTTATTCACATCTCTCAGTGTCTATCCTTTGTTCTCATTCTCTCCTCTTTATTGTTACTTTCTTGCCTTTCTTCAAAAGGTCATGTTATGTCTAATTACTCTACACGCTCTTAAATTTTTACCTCTTTCATGTTTCCTCTGCTGTAGTGTTAAATTTAACGCCGCTTTCTCTGTGCTTCCGTTCGAACCATTTTCCTGTTTTCTGGAGTTAAGTTACGACGTCTTTTTCCCGTTAACGTAGAAGATCCAGTATTATCCATCTCTCCTCAAAAGTTTGAAATATCGAAAATATCTAAAATTTAAATTTTTAATCAAAACAAAAGTTTTGATACCATGCTTACCGGCATTACTATTATAATTATTAAAAATAAAATATATTTTATTATACCTGTGTGTATCTTGAATACTCTTTTCCAAATCGCAATCTTAAATACTTTGACTGAACCAATAACGATCATGTAATCTGTTACGTGTCCACTTTGATATGCTGTTTTCAAAACAGCATATCAAATAGGTAAAACAAAAGTGTTTTGTTTTACCTATTTGTTATTCAGTGTTGCTAGCGACTTGTTTATTTATTTATTCTGTCACCATGCTTCTGGTTGATATTTGGCTTCGGACATCAATCGACAAATTATATAATGTTTCTTAAGATTTGAAAAGCTTTTGATAACAATCGGTCAGCCGGAAGTAGCGGTTTACTCCTGTCAAATTTTAGTTTTTCTTAAATATTTCGCTTAAAACTGAATTTTTGTTAATATATATGTAAGTTGTAGATATTATTGTTTTCTACAACTCCTATTTGAACTAAATTTTCATATGAGAAATATATCAAGAGATATTCAATTTTCTTCGAAATTGACGGTTAGTAGGCAGCTCGCGCGCGTGGTAGCGACAACAATTAAATCGCTAGCGCTGAAGCGCGTAAGTTGAACTGTTCCTATGGCCATATTTATTTGATTTTAGTTTACAACTTACGTATGGAGAAAGTCATGCGTTGGGCACATCAATTTATCACAACTACCTTCTCTTCGTATGTGTTTTCCCGCAGTGGGGCATTTTTTTGTGTTAAAAAGAAGGCTGATAAAAATTTTTTTTTACATACCCACAAACTTTCCTCACCCTGTTCCTTCCTCTCCTTTTCTCTCTTCCTTCTCTCTCTCACCTTTATCTCTCTCTCTCTAGCTCTGTTACATCCCTTCCTCGTCTCTTCTTTCACACTCTTTATCTCGTTCCCTCTCTCCTCTCTCTCAACACCTAAAAATTCCTCTACACCTAAAAGGGAAGCGCACCCTCTCTCTTTTTTTTTACTCATTTTGTCTTTTTCTACCTCTCTCTTTCTCTCTTACATCAACTATTTTTTTCCTTCTTCCTCCTTGTTTTATATTTTGTTCCTTCGGTCCATATAAAAGGCCATTCTTCCCTTTACTCATTTCACTTTGTTTAAATCCTCCTCGACTGAATGTTTCCAGAAAAAGTCTCCTTTCTCTCCTCCCTCTCTCTGTCTCTCTCCTTTCCACTCACTCCCCCAACCTACGGATCTTATTCTTCCTTCTTCTTTCTCTCACTCTCTCTCTCCCCCCCCTCCCCCCCCCGCGACCTGTTCCTCCCAAGACTCTTTTATCTCTTTTATTTTCGATCTTGCATGCCTGACTCTTTGACATTCAGAGGACGGAAAAAGCTGCAGCGACGGGAGGCATCCGAGAAAGATCGAATTGTTTGTATAGCAGTTTATATGACATACACATATATGTATTCATTCGTGTGTGTGTGTGTATATATATGTATATAGGTATATGTAGGTATATTTTGGAACATCTTGTACATATGCGTGTCTGTTTGCGGATATATATAATACATGTCTCAAAATGAATATACCAAAAATAAAGTTGAATAATTCCTTCATTATTTGGGATAACAACATTATTGAAAGGAATATAACCTCAAAAAGATTGAAAATTTAATTTAAGATAATAAATAAACTATTCGTTCCATCATTAGTAATTGTAAATATAATTCACACGCATTTCAACATGGTCCTGTGTATGTATAAGACAGTTAAAACAGATAAAAACAATTAATTGAAAAATTTTAATTAGAAAATTAATTTAAGCTTGGTCATGTATATGTCTTTTCGTGTGTGTGTGCTTGCGTACGTGTGTAGACCTGAATCAATGGTGACTCTAACGAAGCTGCGCAATGAAAATTCTATTTATTTCGTGTAAAGATTTCGTTGATAGTTATCAGTCCTGTTACATGTAGTTTTGTGTCGAATTTTAGATTAGAATCAAATGCCGACTCATTGAATTAAATTATGGAGTTTTTAAGTTAATCCCATCATACATGTAACCCGAGTTTGTACAAGAACTTCCATAATCCTTTCAGGATCTCTTCGCTTTCTGACGCTGCAAAGTGTTTATACGCGCTAAACGAAAATTTCATTTGTTTTTCTTTTTTTTGCGAGCCCAAATTGTTTCACATATTCTTGTCTCACAAACAAGCTCGCACGTAAAAGTATGTGGTTTAAGGAATCTCCTACCAAAATTGAAGGAATTAAACGAAAACCGCGGCATTTTGGGAATGGAATTTACTACCAAAGCTAAAAAAAAGGGAAAAAATCCTACTTTATTAGACGGCGAATGTACCATTTTCAGTTATTACGGGGAGTAAACTCGGATTTATTCATTAAGGAGAGGGAAACATCTCCTTTTGTCCTTCGTGTTTAACCGTAATGGTCGAGAGCAATAAGAAAAATCTCCCAAGGAGAGAGAGAGAGAAAAAACCCTTTAATAGAGATGCTCTTTTTATTCCTCCGCCTTCCCCCCTCCTCCCCCACAACGATCCTTATCTCTCCTTCTCATTACATTCTTCCTCCGTCTCTCCTTCGACTCTCTCACACACACACGCAGGCCTTTTAACGCCGTTGTCTTCCTAAACTCCCCTCTATCTTCATATCTCTCTCTCTTTATTTTCCCTCTCATAACGCATTCCTTTCGGAGATAGAGATGGCTGCGAATGCGTTTTTTTATAGTATACATGTATATATTTATATATATTTTTTCCTCTCCTCTTACTCCCCCCATTCTCTCTTTAGGTCGCCGCCGTCTTTTCGCCGCGTCGCATCAAAATTTGACGCCCCGCGTTGTCGCGCATCCGGCGTCGCCCCCTTATCCCCCCCACACTCCTCCCCCCTTTATTTCCTCCTCTCTTTTCCCCTTTATTTCCTCCTCTCCTCTTCCCTATTTCTCCCTCTCCTCCTCCCCATTTCCCCCTCTCCCCTCCCTATTTCCAACTCTACACTTTATTTCCTCCTCTCCTCTTCCCTATTTCTGCCTCTCCTCCTCCCCATTTCTCCCTCTCTCCTATTACCATATTTCTCCCTTTTCTCACCCCCTATTTCCCCTCTCACTCCACCTATTTCCCCCTCTTCTCCCTATCCCCCCTTATTTCCCCCTCTCTCCCTGTTTCCCCTTTAACTCCCATTATTTCCCCCTCGTTTCCCCATTTTACCCTCTCCTCCCCCTGTATCCTCCTCTTCACCTCCATATTTCCCCCTTTCCCCACCCTATTCTCCCATCTCATTTCCCTCTCTTCCCTCCCCTAATTTCCACTCTCCCTAGTTCTCCCTCTCCACCCCCCATTTCCCTCTCTCCTTCCCCTATTTTCCCCTCTTATGCCCCATTTCTCCCTCTCTCCCTATTTTCCCTTTCCCCATATTTCCTCCTCTCTATTCCCCATCTTCTCTCCCCTAATTTCCACTCTCCCTATTTCTCCCTCTCCTCCCCCCCATTTCCCTCTCTTCTTCCCCTATTTTTCCCTCTTATGCCCCATTTCTCCCTCTCTCCCCCTATTTTCCCTTCTTCCCCATATTTCCTCCTCTCTCTATTCCCCCTCTTCCCTCCTATATTTCTCCATATTCTCCCCTCTCGTCTTCTCTATTTTCCCCTCTCTAATCCATATTTCCCCCCCCCCCCTCTCCTCTCCCTTTACATCCCCCCTCCATTCTGCTTCTTCCTCCTTAACTTCCTCTACTCTCCCCATCCTCCTTCCTTCCTCTCTCGAAAGGAGGAAGAGTTCTCCCCTTTTCACTCGCTCACTCCCTCTTTCGGTCCTCCTCCAAAGCATTACTTTAATGTCCCCGTTTCCCCCCCTGTCGTGTCGACTCCAATCCAGACAAGTATTTCGGAACGCGCTAACATTGTTTCGGAGATTATGCCCTACGAGTAAACAGGATGCGAATGAAAAAAAAGGGGGGAAATTCCTCTCGGGAACCCACCCCCTCCGACCTCTCTCTCTCTCTACTACAACTACTACTACCACCGAAACGGGTTGATGAATTCATAAAGCGTTTTTCTGTTCACGTTTCGAAAACGCTCGTCGGAATCGGGCAATTTGGTAACTCGGTTTTGCGCTTTATGCGCCTCGAGAGGAAATCCATTCGCCGAATAAATGGTCGCGCGTGTCTTGCTGATAAATGGTCGTTTTTGATTTTTTTAAAAAAAGTATAAAGTGCGGAATTTAGTACATATTTATGAGCGAGAATATAAAACTTTTATCGTATTTATGGGCTGCATTCTGCTCCATTACGTTGTTTCGCTAAAGTGAATAACTAAATAAAGGGATTTATTCATGTAAATGTGGCGTTTGGAATGTAATTTCGAATAAATTAGTCCTTTTTCATGCACTCGACTTGTCGCCTTCAGATTTAGGTTGTAATTATAATAATATAATTGTTATAGTAATTCATAGTCATTTGTAATATGAAACTTAGGGAGATATATTAATATTATTTTTATTAACGATAAAAAAGATTTACTGGTATGATTTATTTGCTGTGCGTTTTTATATATAATGGAATAAGCTGTTTGTCTGCCAACAACTTGAGAAAGAATTATAGATGAGTATTTTGAATGTGGCTATTCTCTCTCTCACGCTTGATGCAGATGCAGTTTTTGTTATATTTTCTCTATATAAGTCGCTTACTTCCACCAATTATCCAACTCAAAATTTATTATTCCTTAATGCAGCCTCTCTTTGGCAGTATGTCGCCATCTTCATTTTCATCGCAATTTCAACTACCCCGCCGGCCGGGTTAGACTGGTAGGCCTGCCTTCTAACCCAAAGGTCGCGGGTTCGAATCCCGCTTCGGGCGTGGACGTTGTGATGTATATTGATTTTCCCTAACAGAATTTGACGGTGCAAAATAACCTTAGCTGTTGACTCACCTAAAAACCTAATTACTATTACTTCACCTAGCCTTGTGCTATTCCAGGCCAATATCTTCCTTTTCGTCTCCCTCTGAGTGATTTCCAGCATCTCTCTCTCTCTCTCTCTCCACACCTTTATTGGGTCGCTCGCGAATTTCGCGTCATTCTTCTGCTAGTCGTTCCACATTGATCTATTTTTTAGACCAAGGTGAATTTTTTGGGGCGCCTGGTTTGTCCTTAGATTTAAAGAGGTATTCAGCATATTTTGTCTGTTTATAAGTCTTTCAACGAGTAGTGAAGTGGTAGATGGCGGTGGTAGTACCAGAAGCTCCATTAGTGATACGTAGATTTAATCCTTATTATTCTAAAATAAAAGCGCTTATGCATTCGGTTTGTCTGTCCGTCCGTCCGTCTGTTATGGCGATATCTCTGGAATCCTGTAGCTTGGAGAAGTTGAATTTTCAAGATGGATTGGTCTATACAAAGGCCGAACATGGAATAAACTTGGTGGATCTAGGTTTAGGTAGAGGGGAGTAATAAAAAAAATCCCAAAAAAGTACAGACTTCAAATGTAGACAAACAGCAATACGTCTTATGTGAATTCTTTACTCCACTGGAAAGATAGCAGTCGGTAAA
This sequence comes from Uropetala carovei, assembly GCA_036926305.1. Lineage (NCBI taxonomy): Eukaryota > Metazoa > Arthropoda > Insecta > Odonata > Petaluridae > Uropetala > Uropetala carovei. The sequence goes on from JAXCHB010000069.1 coordinate 9,335,768, forward strand.
AAAAATCGCGCCTTATTTAATTTTCTCTGTAATTCTTCCCTCGCTTGTTTACTATCAAGCGACGGCTTATATCTAGGACTTCGTGGATGCCGTGCAATATGGAATGGTATTAATAATTGACGCATTGATTGATGGTACAGAGGAAAAAATAATCGTTAGACTATAGATTTAATAGTGCTCGATAAATTTATGACTTCGCAGTAGTTACTTTAGTAAAAATTTGTCGTAGCATTAAAAATGTTGATTTAACTTTGAAAGCTTCGTAAATGCACATCTTAAAAGAAAAGGCTGAAAATACGTTCCTTTTTTTCACGGAGAAAAATGCATTCGCAATGTATATCTAAATACAAAATAATAATTAAAAAAGCATCATGGCAGATTAAATGCTCTTCTAGCGTGAGGAAATATATTTGCGTTGTTTTTCATCATTTAAAAATTTTATTCGTAATATATGCAGTCATACGACCTAAATATTCAGTCGAGTGATAGAATTCGATCATCCTTTCTTCCGGAATCTTCTTCTTATTGATGTCTCCGCATTTTTAAGCAAGATCCGCGAGTGCTTTTTTTAAACTCCGAGCTCTTCGTATTTCGCGTGTATCGCAGTAAAAGACACTTCAGAATAAAAAACAAAACAAAATTCCGACGTCGAATTTCCGAATGTTTTTCAAAATTCGAGAGATCTTAATTCCATCCGTCTGAGATCCAGACGGCTTCTCAAGTTCGACATCTTATCGGGCGCCTCTTTTCCTTTTTTATTTTAGATTTATCATCCTTCTCTCCACAGTCATAATCCCAATAACAAGAGCCAATTCAGCGACTTCGGTGTTTTCCTTCCTCGTAACGACCTGCTCTTACCGTCGGTTCAAACCGTTTTAGAGCCGCCATAATGTGACGTCAAAAACTGCTACCAAAAAATTGGATCCACTCTCTTCCTCCTCCAGCGCAATAAGACGACGTCTTTTAATACAGAATGTCGCCTCTCAAATACGCCATCTTATTTCTTTATTGGCGAGATTTATCGTGATCTCTCCATTGCGTCGTACGGCAGAGCATAAGAGGAGAAGAATAAAATAGGTCGCCGAAAACAGAGGAATAAAGATAAAAACGAAACGTCTTCGGTATACTTCAAAAGAATTTCGGGTATTTATTGAGCCGGATTATTTTCGTCGAAATTTCACCAAAATAACTGAATATTTGTCTTCTACGGAGTTCACGCTAAGTGAAAATCTCGTCTTTCATTAGTTTCGGATTTATGTATAAAAAAAAGAATTCTGCGTTATTTTTCTACTAATAGTAGCGTTTCTGTCAGAAGTAATTGGTCCGTTCTTATTAACCTAAATGTCGATCGAAGGAGATCTCGAATTTATGCTTTAATATTACAAGACTGTCACACATGTTGTAAAAAAATAATTGCAATATTTTCTGTTTATGACTGAGTAAATTTTAATATTTTAAAAATTATGTAGACGGACGCTGCTTATATCAAAGGAAAACTCCGCGAGGTACTTTCGTAAATTTTTTATCCTACTCTTTCATTTTACGTTCACCTGCTTGGGACATTGTATATGCGTAGCCATAAGCGTCGGCGAAATGGGACACTACCCGCGGGAACGACGGAACAGGTTGGCTGGAAACAGCCATCCATTAAAGACGTTGAGAAAGGTGCATGTGCAAGTGCACTTGCACATGCATATGTGTAACTCTGCAGTATATTTCACTCGATACATTTGATTCAGTTTTCTAGGTAAAACCAAAGAAGGTGGTTTAAATAGTCCTATAGCATCTCGTCGACATGTTATATTCTCACTGTTTACGCAACAATATCGATACGTAAACACTAAATCCTCACTTTTCACCGAAAGAACCGATCTATTACTTTTAAAAAAAATCGCTTCGAAAAATCAACAAAACATCGAAAGTACGGCGGAATCCCAACGCCGCTTTGTGCGTGAGACAAAAAATACCACGAGTATTTTTTTTTAAACCCCAAAAGGGGTCAAGCACTCGCCAGAATTTCCGATTTTTCGCCGGCGTCGAATTTAACGCCGTCCACGCTCCACCACCTCCGTACTCCACCCTTCCGGCCACTGATCCAAATATGAAATCAGTTAACGAGCAAAACACTTTACGGCGCCGTGAGTTCGGAAACCCTTTCGTTCTTTTTTTTGTGTTCGGGAGAGGGAAAGAGAGAGAGAGAGGGAGAGAGATAGGAAGGGAAATTGATGTGAAGGGAAAGAAGTTGGAGAGAGAGAGAGAGAGAGAGGAAGATGATAGAGAGAGGGGAGGAAAGAGAGATAAAGAGGGAAAGGTAAGGGATAGAAAAGAGGGAAGAAGAGAGATGTGGGAAACGGAGAATGTGAGAATGAAAGAAAGACAGACAGATAGAGTGGGTTCTAAAGGTGGAAGAAAGAGAGAGGGGTATAAAAGGAGAGAAAGAGACACAAAGAAAGAGGAAGGAGAGATAAAGAGGGAAAGATAGATATCGTCTTTATAACCCATTGTCAGTTACAACAAATTTACCTACAAAAATTTTAGATAAAAAATACAAATAAAATATGAATGAATGATAAAAAAACATGTTAGAAAGTCTGATATACGTACGTATGTATGTGTATATATATATATATATATATATATATATATATATATATATATATATATATATATGCATGTATGTATGTATATTTATATACATAAGTATAAAAACGAATTAAGTAGATAAAGAGAGTTGTTTATGGAGAAAAACTAAGATTTATTAACATGCAGTAAACCTTAGGAAAAAACCCCACCACAAGAAAAAACCCACATAAGAAGGGGGTGTGAAAAACCTGCGAAACCTACAGATAGACTTATTTATATATTGAGAAGAGAACTAAACATATGTTACACACATAGGCAGTCATGCATGCAGACATAGAGATAAATAATAATAATAATAATAATAATACTGAAACTAAAAACTAAACTGTACATAAAACTACAGAAATCAGTAATTATTAACACAACTTCAATAGTAAGGTGATTTTTAGGAAATACCACCTGACCACCAAAAGGAAAAACAAATATATAACTTCATGCAGCTTGAGATATCTCCGCTGTATAAAAACCATGCCGGACAACTTCCGAGAGAGAAAAACATAATAATAATAATAATAAGGGAGAGAAAAGAGAGGAAGAGAGCGGGAGAGGATGTGAGAAATGAAGAAATAGAGAGTGAGGGGGGGGGGTGAGAGGGAGAGGGGGGATAAAGGGAGAGATAATTGATTATAATTTAAGTAGTTTAGCAATAAAATTTTAGTTTGTGATACTAAAGATGTAATAATTTACCTTAGATCATTAATTGACGTTTAAGTATTTGTTTTATTAGATTTATGTTTTTGTTTATTTTAAGTTTAATTAATTTATTTTGGGGGTTTATTTTTGTTTAAATGATCTTCGTTGTTTTATTGAGGTTTATTTTATAGAGGGTAGAAAGAGGGAATGGGGGAGAGTGGAGAGAGGGTAAGTGGGAGGGAGAGAGAGAAAGGGAGAAAAGAGGGAGTGGGAAGCGATAGGGAAAGAAGAACGGGAGGAAGAGAGTTAAGGAAGAAGGAAAGCGAGTACAGAAGAGTGTAGCTGGAGAGGGAAGAGACAGAGAGAGAGAGCAAGAGAGAGGGGAGGGGGGAGGGAAGCGAGAGAGTGAAAGGTCGAAGTAGTGCGTAAACCCTCTCTCATTTTTTACCACTCTAGGTGCGATTGGAAAGAGATACGGGTATTTTTTTTTGCTCAGAATAAAGGTTGGGGAATGGTTCGGCAGCATGGAAAGAGAGAAAGAGAGAGAGAGAGGAGGAGAAGGAGGAAACGGATACCGAACGAGGGAAGCAAGGGAGAGAGAAGGTTTGCGGAGTAGGGAGAGAGGTTCGCTGAAAGGTTTTAGATAGCAACCGTGTTTTTCCTGCCTCCGGACGGGGCAATCAGAAGGAAGAAGAGATAGGAGTTGGTGGAGGAGGAAGTTATCCAGAGAAGGGAGGAGGGAGTGGTTTAGACTAGGAGGAGGAGGAGGAGGAAGGGAGTGAAGGTTCCAAAATGGCGGAGAGTCTAGGCGACGAGAGTAGTTATGGAAGATGTGGATTAGATTTAGAGAGAGAGAGAGAGACGCGGGTTGGAGTCTTTGGTATAGGAAGGGGTGCGATATTCGGAAAGTTTTTAGGAGGAGGAGGAGGGGAGAGAGGGAGGGATAGGGAGGTAGGTAGGGGGGTGGGCGATGTGGGGGAGTGTATATCCATAGGAGGAGAGGGTTTAATGGAAGCGGGAGTTGTAGAAAGTGGTTGGAAGTGGGGTGTGAGGGTTAAAGAGGGCGGGCGTGGGAACCGCTTAGGTCTCCGGGCGATCGTTTCTCCCGTAGGCGATTAATGGTCGACATGGTGCTCTGAGCATACCGTGTTTACGCCGATTCGTTATTTAACCTCTCTCTCTTCTTGACGCTTTTTCCTCTTCCTCTCCTCACACCCAACCTCTGCTCCCGCTCTACTAAACTCTCTCTCTCTCTCTCTTTCCTCTCCCATACATATTTACTTGCAAAACTCAGCTGCGTTTTAAGAGTGGCATATTAGGTTTTCCAAAAAAAAAAGAAATTCATGACGTATCGATTCTGCCCTAAAATATCGGTATATATTAATCCACGATAACGTTCATGTCAAGGGTATATACTTACTTTTTTGTCAATCCCAGTCGACTATTCAGTTTAAATAATGAAAAAATAAAATCCGTGGTTTGAGGCGTTATTTTGTGGAATTTATCCATCTTGGAGAATAAACAAATTGAAAACTTGTACTTTTTCCGCTTTTTTATTTTAATATACAGAAACGACCATGATTTTCACGATACAGTAGCATCATCAGATGACGATAAAAGAGTGGAAAAATTACAAGTTTTCAATTTGTTTATTCTCCACAATGGAAAAATATAACACGAATTTCGACTTCGCAGGGAATTCATTTTCATGAAAGTTGTTCGTATGTTGTAATTTTTAAATTGTGTTTTTATTAGCCAGGAATTTAGAATGTATGAGCCATTTAAATGGAATTGCGATAGAATATAAACTGTTTTCTTTAATCGGAAGATTAACTATTTAAAGCTAATTCTATGTAGATAAAATACGTTTCATTATGGCTAGGTAAGAAATATTTGAACTCTGAAAGGCGATTGATTTTGAACAATAAATATTTTATGAAGTCATGCGTAAAATATCTCAAGTTAAGCATAGTTTCTCTTGCTTGACCTGCCGATTTTAATTAGCATTAATTCTCAGTATTGCTTAATTTAATATAAAGTATGCAGAAGTTATAACAAGTATTCGCTGTAATCTCCTCCGAGCTGAATTAATTATGCTCTTAACTTCATAAGTTGAGAGTGGTTCCGGTTCCGATACAGTTTTTCCTTTCCGGATCTGGATCCAGGAACCGGAACCATTTTGGAACCGTTCCTTGTTCCGGAACCGGAACATTCCCAGCTCTGGTTCCACCCATATTCGCATTCCTTCGGGAGCTGGTTCGTTCTGATTTAATGTCGAAAGAGTCATTGGGCAGCGACAATTGAACCACTTTCATGCACATGTTTCACGATGTTTTTCCTTCTCTTCAAAACTGTAATTTGAAAAATCCGTAATTAAAAAAATAATCTTTGTTATTAACTAAAACAAAACTTTAAACCATTCCGAGTTCGTTTTATTTTGAATCTTTTTGTTGCCTCAAATAATATAAAAATATTCAACATTGTTTTTAGCATGATCATTTTGGTATAAACGCATGTGACACAATCCGGATTTAGGTCAAGTTAGGCATCATCCTGTCTAAAAAAAATATATCCGTAAAATATTTTCCAGCGCATGCGCTGTCATGACTCCGTATTGCCTCTTGCTTCCTTGAGTCAACTTTACTAAGGATCTTATAGGAAAAATACCTTCGTGAATATTTGCAGATTGTAAGGAGAAGACGGGACTTGATGTTAGGCGCCGAAACCTTATTTTCTTATCCTCTTTGTGCATCTAGATAATACGACCTTGGATCCTTCTTCCAAATACAAAACATTTGGAAAAGATGATATCCATGCACTCAACTTTGGTCGTGAAGACTCCTGCAGAAATTCCACCATTTCCGTCCGAGTTTAAATATTTCATGATCTCGATAGCATGTGTTTACATACTTGCATTCCCTGGCTTAATATCTGGGATTCGTTCGTTTTTTTTTTGTTATATAGTCCTTTGATTTTAGTAGTCTTCTTTCGAGAGCCTAGTTTCGTGAAGTTTCTCATGCAACCTATTTTTCTGTATATTCGTGTCTTCTATGATCTTCATATGCAATAATCGTGATTTCCATACTTATTCTTTTCATGCTGAGTTTATAAACTCTCGTATCAACTTGTCGTATCTTCGCGACCCAATGTTAAATTTATTATTCCTAGTGGCTATGAGTTCTTCAGGTAAAGCTATTGAATATGCATATTTATGTAAAGCATGGTAAATGGGATCTCGCTCAATATGAGCTCTCGGATTGAAGAACTAACGGTTAGCGATACTGCCGTTTTTCATATATTTATTTATTTAAAAATCGTCGCTACAATTTATTGTTAGTCGTATGACTAGGTGGTAACAAGAACTAATTTAACCTAAATACTTCACACACAATCACACACATACGCACGCACGCACACACACACATATATATATACACACGTTATTTATAATACACCCACTAAATCTATAATACATATAAGAATAATTACAATTTGTACCTGTAGTGATGATTTTCGCGGGTTCATGGTAGGCCTTCACGGCTACCGTAGCGGTCATGAGGCTCACGAAGTCCTCACCGTACATCGCCCTACCAAGCAATCCCCTACTTCTCCAACACTAAGGCACAATACATTTCTAAATATCCTTCCCGTAACACAAATATATACTTTATATTAATTCATTTTGCTACACTTGTTTCCTACAACCTATTATACATAATTAATTGTGCATAGTCAATTTCATTCTTCGTTTGAAGCACTTAGCATCTTTAGGTAAGGGCTTAAAGAGTTCTTCAGGTAACTTATTCCATTCTCTCAGCCCCCCCCCCCTGTTTAGGAACGAATACTTTGCCATATTTGTCTTCTGCGGCCTAAGTTTAATTATGAATTCATGACTATTTTTTCCTCTAAAATTTGGTATCTCTAACAGACTCCTTAAGTCTTCCCAAGCTTCACTACTACCATTTGTTTAATTCACCTCCTATTTTCTAACTTTTCCCAACCCAACGTTTTTAACGTTTCTGTAGCATTGTCTTCCTTCTTAAACCTACCTAGAACGTACCTAGAAGCTTTTCTCTGTCCTCCAGAAAAAACACTTTGGTTACGAGTGGTGATAACGCATACCGACCACCATTCACTTGCAGTGGTGTAAAACGGACGGTGTCATGTTGCATATTCTCATACATTAATTGGCGATTGTGTTTTTATATACTCCACAAATACCTAAGGTACTTCGATACAACTGATGAATTCGATATTATTCCATCGTGCACCACTTATGGCGTCAGAAGGATGGTTATCGATGTGATGAATTCCGTACTGTTTGAAAAAATAGCTGATTGTTGTGAATTTATTGTTGCGAAAGTCCTTAAATAATGTTTAAATTCATAGAATAAGGTTTGATCCGTAATTGATGAGGTTCACTTATGTTTATCAGCGCTTACAAGAATAATTAGGCAATTCATCTAATGTTACTGATGAGTGTCAAATCGGTGATCTGCTAGAATGGACCTAAAAATATTTTTTTTACGGATTTGTGGAATATTTTGATGTTTTTTCAAAGGTATTTTAGCGTCAGTTACACCGTAAGAAAGGTAACTAAATTTCATTCACAGTTTCTTTGCAAATATTACTTACTTTGTCGAATTACAACAGCATATATTTAATTTATATTCTTTCGTTCAGTTTACACCCGAACCGTTAATTCTCCCCAGACACGAGTTTAAATGAGCTCAAATGCTATTAATGAAGGGAAGAGAAAACAGGGTTTTACTTTTAGTCCCACTCAGCAAGACCATTGAATTGCATCATTTATCTTTGGGAAAATTTTACAGTTGCATCTGCTGATAATTGTTTCCTTCATTTTTGATGATCTCTCTCTCACTCTCTCTCTCTCTGTTTTCGTTTATAACTTCCTAATTGAAGGTCCCTCGGGGCAGGTCCTCTCAGAGATTCAGAGAGGTCCGGACCGCTTCCAGATTTCGAGGCCCCTGGTTACAATAAAAATTTAAAATAAGCTCCTATTAAAAATGTATTTTTATCATGGAATGAAAACTAATTTCGAACTGTACAAGGAGGGTCTAACTATACCCCTCTTGCCCAATTTAGTGATGTCATAGCTGCCGAAAAATTAAAAAGTGTCCGATTTTGGCCACGCTTGATTTTGAGGCTCGGGCCAAATGGCCCTCCTGGCCCCTCCTCTGATTGGCCTTTCCTCAGGGTCATTGGGTATTATATTGATGTAATTAATAGAATACAAACGTAAAAAATAGTAATTTTAGTATAAAAGAGACGCAGAATATTATTTCAGCTTTTTATAAAATAATGGGATTTATTGTTGGTACTAAAATAATGAACTGTGTCATAAATAAATCCAAATAATTTATTTAAAGTATAACCATATCATTCCACTTGCAACGATGCACATTTTATCCCATGGAATAAACGTATAATTTTTGAGCAAATAGAAAATATATTTGTTTAGGGTATAAAAATTTTAATATAACGTATATTTCACAGAAAAATGCATAGCTGAGGTAATTTTTAATGTGAAGCGAACAAAACTTCTATTCCAAGCTTTTTGTGACTGTCTACTAAAACATATCCTCGCACGAAAATAATCGAATATTTTTCGTCCAAAATATTGAAAACTATGTTAATAAATTGGCTCTCAGCTCGTCATGTGTGGGACGAGACGCTCGGAGGGAGTTGGGGTGGGTGGGAGGAAGGCACTTCTATCCGCGCATATATCGACAAGGTATTTTTCGTATGTAATGCAATTTAACAGGTGCCTTTGCGTGCGGAACATTGATGGATAAGAAAAAAATTGAATCAACTTCATTTAATGAAAATTTGGAATCTGCGTCTATTTAAAAAAAAAGAACGATTCGTGAAATATTCATATTAAGAATAAAATCGTTCCACTAATACTTCGAGTATATTAGTCTGACTTTTACAGAGTTAAAAATTTATATTCTTGTTCTCTGGACAATGCCAACCGTTTTTAATAAAACCGGAAAAAATTATGGTTTTTACCAGATAAATCTAGTAAATGCTGGAATATTTAAGGTAGAATGAACGAATAATAAACGAAATTTCAACGAAATAAAAGCTGCCTCTAACATGATGTTTAATGAAATATAATAGCAGGTATTTTTTTAAAAAATAAAAGCAGGAATTGCTTTATATTCCTCATTATGCGAGCATCAATTATGATTAAAGAAAGAAGCGAGTGCTTATAATTGTATTGTAAAGCAATATTTAAATGTCGAATTCGAAAGTAATGGAGAATTATTAACTAAGCACCGAGTTAATTACAAAGGCAATTTGAATGTTCCGGGTGTATGTCGTCATTCGGTGCAGTGGAAATCGGCGAGTATTTAATAAATTCATGAAAAAGTTTTACGCATGAATTGAACTTCAGTTCGCGGCAGTGGTTCCTTTTTGTTCAAACACATTTCAGTAAACACGTTACCTGGAAACAATCTATAGCTCACTGTTATGTATCCATATAACCCTATGGAAATACGGATGACTAATTCATTTATCATGAGCGTTATTTGTATACAGATATATATATAATCAATATTTTTTCGTGAGCTTTGAAAATATCTCACTGAATAATCCCGTAAAATGCGAGTTCCGAGTAGATTGAAATTAATTTTTTTAAATGAATATATTTTTTATGAAAATTTAATCTTCCTAATTGGATTATACACTTAGCCAGTGGTTCGTTTTCACAGATTTAATTATAGCAATGCGCGCGTTTATTACAGCGTTTGGCTGGAATTATTCGGGCTATATTTTAAAACTGACAAAAGCGCGGGGGAAAATCGTAACTGCTTTAAAATAATACCCCAATCGAATTTCACATTAAGGCTGTTTAGGCTTTATTAAGAAAATCAAATTAGTTAATTCCCTCTGAAATTATCGCAAGCTTCGGCGTATAAACGCAGGCAAATGACAGGTGCGTCCGACGCGAAAGGACTTGTTGACCTTATAATTAGGGGGTTCGTGAATCAACGCGATTTCCTCGCCTTTTCGCGGTTCATCGCATGGCAGATAGTTTCCGAACTAAAAAAAAAAAAAGATATTCGCAACATCAAAACTGTAGCGCGCAGATTCGGTCTCGGTTTCTTTTTTTTGTAATTTATATCGTTGTCAACGGAGGGCTTCTCCATGTTTCTCGCGGTCTCTATCGACGGATTACGCCTCTGTCTCCTAATAACTTGGGATAACGAACGGGCGAAAATCCGTACATTTGGATTGGGTCGGGACTATGGTTTAAAAAAAAAACGAGGTAATATAATAAAAAAAGTGGAATGATGGGGAGGATTGGAATAGGTGAGGAAGGGTCGAATAGGGAAGAGACGAATAGGGAAGAGACGAATAGGGAAAAAGAGTCGAATAGGGGCGGGAGAGTCCCGGTAGAAGGGGGTAATGCAGAGGAGGAAGAGAGAGATAGAGAGAGAGAGAAATAGAGCAAACATACACAAACTCTCTTTCCCGCACTCACAAATTTGGGGTCAGGTATTCGTTAGTTTTCCGGACCGTAAAATCCGTCGCGTGCAACGTAATCTATGTCTTTCGGCCGCCATTCCGGTTGATCCGGATTCAAACCATTTCCTCTCTCCTGCATCGTCGCGATACACCACGTCTCCCCCTCCCCTGTCTCTCTCCCTCCGTCTCACTCTTCTCCTAATTCTCTCTCCTCTCACTTCCACTCTCTCACTCTCTTTCCACGCTCCGTAACCCTCTTCCGTCTCTCCGTCTCATTTTCACTCTCTCTCTCTCCCTCCCTACTCGTCACGAATTCTCTATAAACTTTCAGTTTCTGGCTTTCTGTCTGTGTCTTTGCAAATAATATTTCAACTCCTCGATTGGTGCTGCCACCTTGCGGCAGTTATTATAACTGCTAGGTGCTTTCAGAAGCCGTTCAGGCTATTTCCTCATTGTTTTATATTTTTTCCATTAATGTTATATGTTCTCAATTGTTGGTGATAGAAATCTATCACCCAACATTTCTATCTATAATTCTTCCGTTGATATTTCAACGGGCATTACACTACTTCTCTATAATTCCCTCCACAACACTCCATTTCCTGATTTTCCTGATTTTCCTGAATTTTCTGAATTTCCTGATTTTCTTATTTACCTGATTTTCCTGATTTACCTGATTTTCCTGAATTTCGTGATTTTCCTGAATTTCCGTATATTTGAGATTTACATTAATTTCCTGATTTTGCTGAATTTTCTGATTTTCCTGAATTTCGTGATTTACCTGAATTTCCTGATTTTCCTGAATTTCTTGATTTTCCTGAATATCCTGATTTTCCTTAATTTCCTGTTCTTCCTGAATTTCCAGAGTTTCCCGAATTTCCTGATTTTCCTGTATATGCTGATTTTCCTACATCTTTTATTTCAAACAATTTAATAAGGAAAATCAGGTAAGTCAAGAAATTGAGAAATTTAGGTAATTCAGGAAAATCTTTAAAATCAGGTAAATAAGGAAATTCTGGTAATTCTGGAACACCAGGAAATTCAGGAATTTCAGGATTTCAAGATAATCAGGAAATTCAGGAAAATCAGAAAACTCAGGAATCAATCAACCGTTAGCTTTAAATCAGCGATTTCTCCTACAGATGCCTTACCTCCATAGCCTCCTTCACCTTGGTCTGATTTTGCCCATCTACAAACTTGATCTTATACTTGTATTGAAAGTGACAACTATCAAATTTGAACTTCCTAATTTAATTCACTCTAGAGTTATCGTCGAAAAACAAATCGGTGACACCCCCAATTTTTTTTTAGATAAACCGGATAGTCTATGTTTTAAGCTGGGCCAGTCTAAAGATACGCTGCACGTTTCAAAAAATTCGACCAGCCGTTTTTGCGTGATGCGGTAACAAACAAACAGACAGACAGACAACAATTGTGCAAACCGGTTCAAACGTCTTCTTGTGACGCAAAATACACAAAATAAGTAAAACCCCGACAAAAAAACAAATGTACAGGCAGAGGTTACAATTTTATTTATATAGATTATCAATAAGTTTTTACAGAGCGATGAATACATTAACGTGCGATTGGTAAATATATCAAGAATCATTTACGGAGGGGGGGGGGGAGGGGGGGCGCCGCAGTGCTATCTCGCCCCGGGCGCCAAAATTCCTCGGGCATCCCGTTTTCGCTTTCTGAATTTCATTTCTTACATTATATATCTTTCTCACTCCTATTCACAATTTCTCCAACTCTCCCTCTTCATCTTACTCTCTCCTCCTAACTACACCATATCACTCCCCCTCTTTCCTCTATTTTCTTTTCTTTCTTTCTTTCTTCTTTTATTGCGTGTCTTTTAGAGAATTCCAGTAGATTTCACAGGTCCACGCACCCCTTATTGTGCGGGTGTTATCCTGTAGTTTATTTATTTGTTCGCTTTTCTAGTTCTTCCTCTTAAGTATGATTATACTATACATTATAGTGCAATATATGTTGATTTTTTGAGTGAATCTTATTAGGTTTAGCAGGTATTTCACACCTCCCTTCTATGTGGGTGTTTTACTACAGTGGGTTTTTTATATGGATGCTATAGTCCTTATTTTTCTCACACAACTGTATCTTTTTACAGTATTGCATTAGAATTATATTATGATTAATTCTTATATATATATATATATATATATATATATATATTTGTACAATGACGAGAGGTTAGGTGGAAGATGGGACTTCCTAGTCTCAATCTCGCCCCAAATAAAGACCACATATAATCTAATCTCACTCCCTCCATCTCTCTCACCCTCTCACTTCCTCCCCCTCATTTCCTTCCTCTCACTTCCTTCCCCTCACTCCTTCTCACTCCCTCCCCCTCATTTCATCCCTCTCACTCCCTTCCCCTCACTCCCTCCCCTTCATTCCCTCTCCCTCACTCCCTCCCCTTCATTCCCTCTCCCTCACTTCCTCCCCTTCATTCCCTCTCCCTCACTCCCTCTCCTTCACTTCCTCCCCTTAATTCCCTCCCCCTCAATCCCTCTCTCTCAATTCCACCCTCACTTCCACCTCATTCCCTCCCTCTCACTCCCTCCCCCTCACTCCGCCCTCACTTCCTCACCTCATTCCCTCTCCATCACTTCCTCCCCCTCACTCCCTCCCCCTCACTCCCTTCCCCTCACTCCCTCCCCCTCACTCCCTTCCCCTCACTCCCTTCCCCTCACTCCACCTCCCCTCATTCCCTCCCCCTCACTCCCTCCTCCTCACTCCCTCCCCCTCACTCCCTCCCCCTCACTCCCTCCACCTCACTCCCTCCCCTTCACTCCCTCCCCCTCACTCCCTCCCCCTCACTCCCTTCCCCTCACTCCACCTCCCCTCATTCCCTCCCCGTCACTCCCTCCCCCTCACTCCCTCCCCCTCACTCCCTCCCCCTCACTCCCTCCCCCTCACTCCCTTCCCCTCACTCCCTCCCCCTCACTCCCTTCCCCTCACTCCACCTCCCCTCACTCCCTTCCCCTCACTCTCTGTAAATCACCATGTCCATCTTTATCCTTCCATTTCCCTTCCTTCCACGCACTTCCTCTTCTAATTCCATCCGTCTTAACAACCACCACCTTTTCCCACCTCATTCACCCCCTCCATCTCACCCTATCTTCTTTCCTTCTGATCTCTCCTCTTAAACCTTCACCTCTCAATTTCCCCACGCCTTTCTTCTCGTCCCTCCTCTCCTCTCACTATCCTTCCTCCATTGCCTCTCTCCTCTCATCCACACTACATAACACCTATCGACGCCACCGCATCGTCTCACTCCCTATTCTATCCCGTACTTCTACCGTCTTTGTACTCGACAGACGACCTATCCTATACATACGACGATACCAAGGCTCCCCTCTTTTTTATTTTTCGTATGTTTTGTTTTATTTTAAACCGTTACTTCCTCTTCTACCCATATTTCCCGTTTCCCTCATAGGCTAGAATTTTTTCTCTCTTTTGTTTTATTTAGGCAACCGTCTCGGACGCATTCGCGATACTAGTTTTTTCGCATCTGCAGTCGAGGGGGGGAGGGGGAGAGAGAGAGAGAGAGGGCGTGGAGTAGTGCGCCGTTATCCGCGGGAACGGGACGGGCGTGTTTCTCGCCATAAATTATTCATCGTCGCACAACGGACTTTATTTGCCTTGCTGTCGATTCTCCCGAAGATCCCCGCTTTTGTAAAACCGTGTTAAGAGTTTTAAAAGGCGAGCGGGTCACGGTCAATTCCTGTTTATCGACGGGAAGGGAAATGCGGAGTTGGGGGTTGGGGGGGAGCGAGAATCGTCGGAGCGTGATATCGGTACGTGGGATTGCCTTTCCCTCTAGGGGATCGAGAGGGGGGGGGGGGTGAGGGAAAGGATTCGAATCCCCGGGAGGGCAGATTTTTCCGTGGATGGGATGTTTTCTTTTTTTTTTCGACGAAAAAATAAATAAAAATAAAAACCGCCGCCCTAACGACGGAGATAGCGAGTGGCGAATTTACGATTGGTGCATTCCGTATCGAGGGTTTTGAAGGGGTAGGGTTTCCCCTTCCCCTCTTCCCGTTCTCGACGTCCCCCGCGAAGCTGCAATAGCGACGGATTGCTAGCACGGGATCGTTTTATTTTTCCTCTCTCCGTCTTTCTTTATTTCTCTAATTTTCTGCTCGCGAACCGGGTGAGATCGTGCGCGACTGAATCTCCAGATGTTTTTCGTTGGCCGGGGCGTGAAAATATGCCGAAAATCGGCGAGGGTGAAAAGTTTGTCAAAGTGCATAACTGGGAAAAAGCCCGTTAAGGAAAGTTTTTATCGAGTGAAATGTTCGTGACCGTATTTTCTCAATATTCCCTCCGTGTCGTACTTTTTTGTTAGATACTGTATAAAACATTCGTGTGCATGTTTTGAATTCTCCTTCATACCCTTTCAGTTGCCTTCGATTTTTTTCTTTACGATCAAGAAAAAATCAAACGCATTAAGTTGGAATCGCACCAAATGTGTACAGTTAGTCGCGATTTCTTAATTTTTTTACAGAGATTCTGTAGTCTGATCATTATTATTTCTCCATAATACGACCAACCAATTAACAGTCCAAACGTAACTCAACACAAAAGTTTCTTGCTTGATTTACGGCTGAAAATTTCAAAAACAATCATTTAAAAAAATAGTTAAACTTGTCGTGACTATTTAGTGCTTGATGTTTTTAATCCTAATGTAGTTGATTCCTCAAGAACTTTTACTTGAAGACTAAAATAGTGACTCTGGTTTCGAGCGAAATCTGGAGTGTTTATTTGGCTTTCCTGGATAAAGTATCCGAATGAATAACAGGCTACGTGTAAATAAAATTATAACAACACAAAAAAAATTCACGACCCATCAGTTGTAGCGCCGATAATTAGCTGCTAACTTAACACAAGATTGATTCGTGGCGTACCTTTTTATACGCCGGACAATAAAAAGTATCGCGGTTACAACGGCCGCTCGTTAATTTTTTAAAAGTAACACGACTCCTGGTACGATTCTATCAAGGATATCGAGGAGCATGTTGCATTTCACTTAAAAAAAAACCATTGCTTTCCCGATGTCCAAAAAAATAAAAAAAAAAGAAATCCCACTCCCTCGGAGACCTAGCTCCAACGTTGTTGTACCTTTCTCCGCTGCTGGCCATTCGGGAGGCGTTCAATGCATCCCCCCACTCCTCTCTCCTTATCCCTTTCTCTCTCTCTTCCTCTATAGATCCGAAAGGTTTCCCGAGGAACTTCTCACCTTAGAAACTGGACAAGGGGATAAAATACTTTTCCTTCCCCTTCGCATGCAGTCCAAAACCCTTGTCGAATAGAAGAATCCCATCCCTTCACCTCTTCCCCTATCTCTCTCCCTTCCCTAAATTCCCTCGATTCTTCTTCTTTCTCTCCCCCCTCTCCCCCTCCAACTCCTCCTCCCCCATAGACTCTCCCTCTTACCCATCCCTCCTTTAGCTGGGCTTTGTCCGGCCCACGCTTGCAACGCCCGTTTGTCTTCCAAAGACAAACCTTTTTGGTCGTTTGTTTGCCGCTTCTAGAAACTGCCTTGTTTCCTCCACCAGGAGAGCAAGTGGTCCGTGCAGGAGGAGACAAACGAGCCAAAGAATGCGTGCGTGAAAGGGAGTGCGTGTGTGTGTGCGTGAGGGAGCCGCGTCCTTCCCCCTCCTTTTTTTTCTCTCTCTACGGATCCGGATCGCTCTATGGGAGCGGAGTTTAGACGTCGGAAGGCGGTCGTCCTTCTTGCCACGTCGCGCTTTCCGGACCGAGCTATTTTGACAGATTAATTCGTTCTATGGCGGAGTGCGACAAAAAATGAACCCTCGCAAAAAAATTCGTTTTTTCCCCTCTTCTTCTGCGAAAGCGGTTAAACGAAAATTTTTTGCCCCGAGAAAATATATAAAATGTGGCTGGTTGCTGGAGATTAGAATTAGGGAAGGTTTTTAAATGGAATTTCGATGTGCGCACGTTTTTTTCTTTCAATTTCAATGCGGGTTCCTTTCTTTTTTTTTTTTTTGGATATTTCGAAAATGAAATCGAGAGACGTTGATAGTGATTTTATTCTATTCTGATTTTCTGATCCGAAAAGAGCAATTTTCTTTTTGAGACTCGAGCTAAAGGGCAAAAGGGTAATATCCGAATTGATAAGACTATATATTTTCGTATCAACCGAATTATTTCATATTCATTCATTTCATTTATCGAAACATATCCTACAGATCATGATTCACCGAAGAAACATTCTTTTCGAACATCATTATACAAGAAAAAGGATGAATTCAATAGAACCCACTAAAAATTGAAACTTTGTACTGCGCACTGTGGTTACCATTTATGCCTCCTTCAGTGGCGTAACTAAGAGCGGAAGGGCCCGCGGCAAAATATTATCGATGGTCCCCTCAAACAACAAACACATATGCTCAATTAAAATTTAATAACCCCCGCTGTAAAGCTTACCATTAATAATACTTATTAATCGATTATCATAAATTTACTAAAAAGGTTATGCTTTTTAAGTTACTGTGTCCAAAAATATTGGTTAACTGGAAAGTCATTCTGAAATTTGAATGAAATCGTTATTTTTTCTGTATTCCGAAAACGTTGACAATCCCCAGGAGCCCTGTGTCGGTGGAATTTGGCCACCCACGCCACAGTGTTGTTACGCCGCTGGCTTCCTTACATCTTCCCGTTTGGGATTTCCTCCTCCCGGTTCTCTCCCCCTCCCTCGTCCTTCCCGACCCTAGCATTTACAGTAGTAGCGTTCTAAACCCCACCCCAAACCCTATTTCCTTTTTCCCTCCTTCCCCATCCTTTTTTTCTTACTTATAGGCCGTGCTGCTAAAGTATTTACCACCTGGCGATGAATCTTTGAAACTGGTTGTGTTAAATTTTCTTTGTGGAAATAGTACAGCGTATTTGAATGTTTTAATTTAATTCACCTACTTCCCCCAATACTATAGAAGGCTTATCAATAAAACCTCTTCAATTCTATTACTCGATGAAGATATTTCTTCCCATAAGCGCTCACTTATTTCAACTCGGAGCATTACAACCCGAATTATTACATTCCTTCCTTAGCCTTGTAAATAAAAAGGATCTCTAATACATTTACATCTAAAAAATACAAAGACTTAAATGAATGGAATATTAATCGCGAAAATAAAATTGCCAATTTAGAATTTGTTTATGGTGCAAGTCATGTTTTTGTCGACAAACATAACGGTCAATTTAATTAACAGCTGCATTTTTTACCAATGTTTTACGTGGATATTTACCTTAACGTCCAATTAACGGCTCCTTATTGCCTTCCGAATGGCACGGCATATTCATCTCCGAATGGTTTTTTTTTAAACCAGTCATTCGAAGGCGGTCAACGACCAATTAAAAAAATAGCATCGCGGTTTATTTTTCAGCGCACCGGACGAATTATTTTCGTTTTTTCCCCGCCGTCGGTCGACGGTTAATTTTTTCGGAGCCATTTAAAAATATAAAAAAAAAACCTTCGTTTTCGGTTCCCGTCGCGAGGAAAACCGACCGATGAACAAACGCTCAGGAAAACACATACACACTCTCTCTTCACGAGGGAAGACTTAATTTGCGCGGCCTCGGGTCAGGCGTCCCGCGAAAAGCACGGCAGACTATATTATTCATCGCGTCGGATTGAAATGTCACGTATTTGCATCTGCGCGCGAATGCATCGGCGGTTTGGCTGATTAATATTTCGGGGGAAGAGGTAGAATGAGAGAGAGAGAGAGAGATAGCGAAAGAGAAGGGTCGTGATTCGTAAAGCCGTTCCCCCGTGATCATGCGTGCGCGTTTAAAAACGTCGCCTCGCCGACCGCGTTTCCATCGCAAATGAAGTCACGTCAGCCAGTTGAATATGCAGAGAGAGAGAGAGAAAGAGTTGGCGGACCATTGGAGAGGAATGGGTGGTAAAGAGGGGAGGGGGTTGGTGGGTGGGGGTGTTTGTAGGATTGAGAGGGGGAGGAGGAGAAGGTGGGGGTGGGAAGAAGGCATACATAGAATGGTAGGAGGGAGAAAAGGTGATGAGGAGAGACGTATGTAGGATTTGGAGGGGGAAGAAGGAAAGGGAGTGGGGAGGGGCATACATAGGATTGAGAAGGAGGGGAGGGGGGAATATAGAGTATTTGGAGGAGGGGGGGAGGTGGAGGGGAACATGTATAGAATTGTTAATGGAGGGAGGGGAGGGGCATATATAGGATTGCTAGGGAAACGAGGAGTAGGTGGGAAGGATCATATATTAGCTGGGATAGCAAACCAATGAATGTTGGTACTTAACAGGAAAAGATGCTTATTGATCGTCACCTCAACATTTGTCCACATCTTCTATATAATGAAAATGGCTATTTCTGGCGGGATTGCAATTATATTAATAAAATAGTAGACTTATAATTTCTTTTTGCCCGAGAACGAGATGCTTGTTGTTCCATAACTGTCGCTCGGCCAGAAATGATATGGGAAAAAGTCTCTTTGGATGATAAATTGAATTCCATACAACCAGTCTGTCGTTTTCTGAGCATCAGTTCCAAGAATAAATTATCATAGTTCTTCTTCTTCTTCACTTCATCCATCTTTTCCTTGGTCTTCCAACATCTCTTCGTCCACTGGGCTTGTACTATAACATATATTTTGGAATTCTATCATCACCCATTCTATGTACTATATGCTGCCCTTCTTCTATTCTTTCATTTATCGAATATATACCCAATTCCTTTCTTATATCTTCGTTACGCATGAGATCTTGCATTGTAAAACCCTTCACTTTTCTTAGAAATTTCATCTCAGCTGCTTGCATCCTACTTTTGTGTTTTTGAGCTAATGTCCAGAGGTCCCACTTCCATGTGTTAGGACAGGAGTAGCCATTACTTTGTAAAATTTTAGTTTTGTGTCTTTTCTTGTTTTATTTCCTAATGGTTTGTGTATTGTGCCACAAATCATTTGATATTTCTGTAGATTTTTATCAGTATCATTAATATAGTCATATCTTATATCACATTCTAAGTCAGTGGTTCCCAACCTTTTTCAGTCCGAGGCCAAAAAATATTAGCCACCCCCCCCCCCCGCCCCTTTATGTATACAACCCCGCATACCTAAAAACTAAACAAAAACATATATCATGCTAAAATATGTCTAATGCGAGTAAAACAAATGTTTATAAGTAGAAAAGTATTGTGTAAAAAAAAACATATGTTATAGATATATTTCAAACATGTTTAATACAACAACATCAATGCGATCCCTGAGCTTTATGTGACTCAGCTAATCTACATATGTCAGGCTCTATGTTTGATAAATTTAATCTTAAATCATCTCTCTCATTTATATTCAATCGATTTCTTTGCTCAGTTAGCAGCTGAACTACAGCACTGAAACCCTTTTCTACCAAATAAGAATTTGGAAATGCTAGTAACAATAACTTTGCTTCTTGCCAAACATGAGGGTATGCTAATCCTTGCTTTATCCAGAACTCTTCGTAACCATTTTGGTTGAACCGTGCTCTAGCCTCAAAGTCACTTTGAAGATCGATGAATTCCTCCTGCAAATCTTGATGCACACTTTCCGCATCGGCCACAAATGGATTAATAACCCAATCAGGTACTACAAGTTCTTTCAGATCCTTAAACCTTATCAGCATATCTTTATTAAGTGAATCAAGATGAACACAATAAATTTCTAATTCACTATCGAAAATTATATCACTTTTAAATTGCTGCAATGATGAAAACTGGCAAAGCTCTTGACGGCCAAGGTTATTTTTAAGGAAAGTCAAGTTGCTGATGAAAGCCACAATGATTCCTTTTGATTTGATTATATTAATTTTGTTTCCTTGAAGCTTCACGTTGAATCCATTGAGCTTCTCAAAAATATCTGTTTCATACTCTACACTTCTACATAATAGTAATACCATACACTACAATTCTATAGTTGGTATTATTATAGTATCCAATTAACACTTTTGAGCTTCCATAGTCTACCTAGACACTGATCTTTTAACACCGTTTCTTAAATTCCCGCATGCCATTCCCTTGGTGTCTAGTGCCCCCCATAAATTCCATAACGCCCCCCGGGGGGCGGTGTCACCCCCGTTGGGAATGACTGTTCTAAGTAGTTAAACCACGAAATTATTTAATTTCGCATTCATTTTAAATTGGTGCCAAAGTTAGATAAGGAACGCCAATATTTCTTAGTTTTTGCACGCGAGCAAACAAAAAACGCTCACCATCCCCGGTAAATAGGATCGGGATGTGGAGGAGGGAGGGTGGAGAAGGGGATACGCAGGAATGACTGGAGTTATGGATGGCATTAATAGGAGTGGGGGAATAGGGGAGCATGCATAGCATCGGGTGGGGGTGTCGAAGGATAGAGTAATGAGCGGGGGGGTGAGAAAAGAGGGGGAGGGTGGGGAAGGACATATACATGATTCAGAGAGTACGAAACGGTACGGAAGAGAGTAACGGCTACTCAACGATATCGCCGACGCTGCTGACCGGGATGTCCCGGGATGGAATTTATCGCTCCGAGTAATTTTTTTTTTTTTTTAGTGTTTGTCGTTCTGGGGATGAAATGAGCAGGGAACGGCTCCACGGGAACAAACAAGAGCCTCCGTGAACGGGAGGAAGAGAAGGAGGGAAAAAACAAACAAAAAATACGGAATTAAAAGCGAGTTAGCTTGGAGGAACGACCCCTACGTCCGTACGAGGCGGTAATCGAAAACATGGGAGGATATAGGACTTGTTTTGTTAATCACTCTTCTTTTTTTTTCTCTCTCTCTCTCCATCGCAAAAGGGGGTTTGTTTGAGTGAGAGGGAGAAAGGGAGAGAGAGAGAGAAAAAAGCCTATGGAAGTTAAAACGAGGGGAGCAAACAGCGCGAGAGAGAGAGGGAGAGAGAGAGAGGTAAAATTACGCCGTTTCCGGGAAAAGTTGAGTGTTGTTGAGTAGGGAAGTTAGTCAAGTTTCGGTGTGAAAAGTTGCCGGCGTCTATAGGAGTTGAGGTTGATGGAGGTAAGAAGAGGTGGTGGTAAAAGGGTTGGATACGTGTGTGTGTGTGTGCGCCTTCGTGCGTGTGTTTTTGTGGGAGATTTCTAGAAGAAAGGTGAGGTAGTTTAGAAAAGACTATGGATGTTAAGGGGGAAAAAAGGGGGCAGACGGAATGGTAAATTGCGTAGGCCGCAACGATATCTCTCCTGGCACACCTCAAGGAGGAATAACGGCAAAACAGCCGAGTAGCGTGGGGCGGCTTAAGCGGCAAGGGGAATCGGTAAAGAAGGATACCTCCTTATTTTGAATGTGTGGCGTGTAACGGTTGCCGAGGAACTGTTTTGCTTTGCTGGGGACAACTATGAGAGGGAGGATGTCTGCTTTAAGCGGAACCTTCTGTTAATGCCACTGGGGTAAAATGACAATCATCGTGACAATCTGTTAGTGATTATCATTGGTCAAATGTGCGTCTGTATTAACCTTTTCCTGCCTCTTTCTCTTAAATATAGTCGTTTTCTAGTCTGTCTCTTTTTTCTTCTGTCGTGTCTCTGTTCATATCAGGTAACATTCCTCTTTCTTATTGTTTGTAAAAATAACTCGCTCTTCTCCTATTCTTCTTAGTATTTCCTCGTTTTAATCCCATCCGTCCAAGCCATATTCGATATTTTGGTAAAATCAATTGCTGAGTTCGAAGTTGGGTGAACATGTTAATAATTTATTTATTTGTTAAAGCATTTTATGAAAGTTTATTTACATTGATAACTCCCTTAGCTATGCTTCGCCTTAAAAAAAAACTAATGCACATTTAAACTTTAAAAAAATACCCATATAATTGACGATTTCGCTGTCATTTATTCTAAAAAGAATCGAATTGGCGATTATTATTACCATCGACAATAGTAGACAGTAGTCTAAATTGTAAAATTTTTTGCATAATGTATTCAACATATCGGAGCGATGATATAATAATTTCAGGGATTCGATTACATATTGGGCAAGAACTACGTGGAAATGGAGAAATCTTGAAAATTGCTTAGTGATAGCCGGACGTTTTTATGCAGAAAGTAACTAAATGTTAATCAATTGATTCCATTACGTTTCACGGCGATGACGTTTTTGTCACATTTATTAAAATTCGGTTAGTATACACTTTTTTGTGCGATAGGAGCTTTTCGGAAATCGAGATGTGAAATGGAAATAATTATTCTTTTTTTTCATCCGCAAAAAAAAAACATTTCAATCCTGATGATTTTTTGCCTTGCCAATAGTTACAGTTTTAATCATTTAAATAAAAAGTATTTTTTCAGTTATATTTTTTTAAATGGCTAAATCATTGCCTCGTTATATCCTGCCCAACTCACGTCCTTGGAAACTCAGAAATCCATTGTGATTGACTGTAATTATTCTATTTTTATTTGATAGTCACTTTCTAGTGCATAGCGTATATTTTCGTAATTATTTTATATATGTATGCACTGGGAACGTTTGCATCCACTTTTACGTTGAAAAACTGGCTGCATTTTTTTTCCGAATATCTGAGCGATATGTAAATTTATGTTCCGAACGCGACTAAACATGTATAACGTTGTTACTTTTATACTTTATGGTAAGCAACATATTATTTCAGAATATGCAAAATATTCTGTAATTTTGTAGCCTCTCCCTGATTTCAACTAGGGAGAAACATGTCATTGATACGGAAGAAAGGAATGTCATAATGTTCAGAATAAAAAAAATACTTCTGGAATAAAAGTCTTGCGACGAAATAAGCGCAATGTAATTCACATTAGAGATGAGTATAAGGGGTTTATGTAATTCGCAGTTTAACAAAAATAAAAATCGATTCTCTTTACACACACAGAGTTTCTTTATTTCGTATCAAAACGTCATAATTGAGGGGAATGGACGCGAGGCATTCAGTTAACCACCTTCCGGTGATGAAATGGTTCAGGGCTTGAAATCTTCTACCCTAATCTTCTGAGGACGGTGGTGTGGAAAAAAGTAGTGTAGAATGTCACTGAGCAGGTGGCGCCAAGATCGCCTCTAAATACATTATACGCGCGTTGCGGAGACGCGGACATTTTCCGTCGAAGAAATACTGCAGGCCGGAAAAGGTTAAGTCTGGATGTATACTTTTATTGGGCCGTAAATATTTTTAAGCGTCCCGAAATAATTCAAAAGCCAAACTTTGGTTCGCATGCCCTATCGTACCTCTTAAAACCTTTTTCTCGTACCGGAACGTTTCTCCATAAATCTCACGCGAGATTTTCCGAATGGCGCCGCGCGAGACAAGATTTAACCCAGGGTAAGGCGTTTAAATTAATGTTAAATCTAATGTTTCATCGTTTTTTATCTCAAGGTTCCAGTAATAGTGGACCTTATTGGAGAGTCTAGGAGAAGTCTATGAAACACTGTTACAAGAAAACAGGAACGAGTAACTGAAACTAATTTTCTTCCGGAATCCGCAATGACGAATATGTCGGCACTCATAGCAACCAACATTTAATTTTTTATTTGCCGTTGCCGGGTATTTAAATTCAGCTAGCAAATAAATTATTTCCTCTGCCTCAAGGCAATAATCAGGAAGTAATAATAAATATTCGCGTTTTAGTAAGTACCTAATTTTTAAAAAAGTAATTTTTAATGGGAAAGCTGGCTTTCTTTTCACTCTTTTAATTTTTCACACTCGTTTTTATCAGTGTAATAGTATGGAACGTCTTACTTAGTTGCGATTTCGTTACACCTTAAAGGGAATTCTTTCCATGTCGAAAACTATACGTCAACGCCTCTGAAAACTTTATTCTTAGGCTATTATGACGTACATTTTCATTAAAGTTGAGACACTTCATGGACGTGTCATAAAATTAAACGCGACTATCACGAAACTACCGAAACGATAACCGAGATATAGAGATATTATTAAAAACCAGACATATATCTCACGAACGCCTAAAAAAGAAAAAACTTTCTTCGAGATCGCAAAAAAAACGCTCCCAGCCTCATTTGCTTGCTTCCCGTCTAACTCGCTCCCTTCCTTCCGTGACGCGTTTTTAACGCCGCGGCCATGACAGGAGAACGCCGCTATCTGCGCCGTATATACGCCCACATCCAGCCGTAAATGCAACGGGAGTCATATAAGCGATTAAAGATAGCGCTCACTCTTGAAAGTGCCCCTATCCACTCCTTTCACCCTTCACTCCTCTATTTTCCGACATCCACCGACTCCAATTTCCCCTCCCCCCACACTCCCCCACCCCCTCGCCCTCTCCCTTCTCTTCTCCTCCCACCACTCCCTCTAAACTCCTCCCCCCCTTTCTCAGCCACCCCCTCCCCCCATCCGTCACTAGACCCCTTCACCGGCCGTTTCTCCTCCTTCACCCCACTGTCTCTCATTCTGCCACTTTACTCAAACCCCATCCTATTCTCGGTGCTACCAACCTGCTCATATTGCTCCTTTGTCTACCACTCCTCTATGTCCACCCTTGTCTTTCCCCCCCCCCCCCCTCTACTGATCCTTCAGCTACGTTCCACGTCCCCTCTTCTCTCACTTTCGCTATGCAATAGAACCCTTCTATATCTCTCTTCCATTCTCATTCCGTCTCCTCAAACCTCTCTTACTCCACTTCTTTAACTCTCCTTCAACTCTCTTCCAACCCACCTCCGACTCGTCCCAAACCCTCCTCCAGTCCCCCTCAAACGCTCCTTAAGTGCATTAAACTAACCTCTAATCTTCCTCCAACTCACCTCCAACGCACCTCCATCCCACCTCCAATCCAACTCCTTCCAACCCAACGCACCTCCAACCCACCTCCAATCCTCCTCAAACGCTCCTTAAAGTCAACACATACTGTCCACCATCCTTCCCCTAGTCCTTTAACAAAGTGGTCCTCAGGCAGATCTAACATGCGACCCCCTCCGTGCAGATGTTCGGTCGCCGCGACCCCCCTTGATTTTTAAGAAGTAATAAAAATATAAAAAATCTTTTTAATTTATACTTTTTCATAAAGTGTACTGAAAAGTATAAAATAAATTTAGGGTTCAAGAAAATATCTGGATCTTAAGGAAAAGTTTCATTATATAAGATCATAAATCAAATAAGAAATTAGAAAAAATAAATTGTTAAAAAGAAATTAGTTCTACAAAGATTCAGATATAGTCATGAATTAAGTTACGGATGAGAAACGTGAGTGCTAAGAAAATCAGCGAAGCTAGTGTAATTCGCCGCATTAATATTTTTTATTTTAAAATTATAATTCTTATTTTAAATATAAGTATAGTAAAATTAACAAATGCTTTATTTTGAAGATTACAACCTTCAATAAAACAAAATAGACATAACCTATAAATTAAAATTGAAGAATTGATAGAATGAGGAAAAACTCAGTTGGCGTAGTGGAGACTGCTCTCGACCCTTCCAAAATTGTCTCGCGACCCTACGTTAAGAACCACTGCTTTAACACATCTCCTCCACCCCCTCGAACCTTCCTCTGTATTTTTTATGACTCTCACCCACCTCACCTTTACCTGTATGTCCAACTTCAATCGCTCATCCAACCAAATCCTCATCTTCTTAATCTCCCTCCCCCCCTGCTGTTTCTTTACTTCTTCACTTCATCACTCCTTTACATGTACATAAGCTTTTTAGGTATATATTAACGTGTCGTAACATAACACTGTATTGCTTCATTTAGCAACGCACGTAAATATTTCGATTCTAACACGTAAGCTGTGCCGTATGACGAAGGGTTAAATAGTTACTTCATAGATTCAGTTTCGCTCGTGGTCGTCTGTTTGTCTCATAAGTATTCGCTCTTCCAATCCTCCCCACACATCAACTCTCCACTATCCACTCTTTGTCCGTTCATCCTCTCTTCCTCCTCACCTTCTTTCATCCATTCCTTTAGTATATTCACTCCCATTCCTCGCTCTTCCAATCTCCCCCCTTCCCCCCCTCCCTTCCACATCTCAACTCCTCCACCCCTTTTCTCCACTATCCACTCTTCCACTCGATATCAATTCCTTCTCTCTTCCTCCGCACCTCCTTTCATCCATTCCTCAGTATATTCACCCACTCCTATTCCCCCTCCGATCCCCTCCCCCACCAAACTTCTCCACCCCCCCTTCCCCTCGCCGACCTCTTTTTATGCTCCCGCTCTACCTTCACCCTTCCCCGTCCCACCCTCCTCTTATCCAATCCCCCCTCCAAAACAGGAGGCCGGAGAAGGGATGAGAGCCTATCTCGACTCCCCTTAACACAATCTCATCTCGTCTTATAACTCAGGGTACCTGTTTTCATGTTCTCGATCGCGGCCGCTTTTCTTCTCTCCCTCAGAAATCATGCGGCGAACGTCACGCTACGCGAGCGCCGTAAACTCGGTTTCACGCGTAGCGACCGCTAAATGATTTTTCCCTCGGCCGATGTTGGAGTTGTATGAAATTTCGACGGAGTTGGGAATAATGCGAACCGTGAAAGGCGGCGGTGGATTTTGCGAAACGAGATTAGACCGAAAAATCGATCCCTGCGTGTCCATGTCGTCCTTAACTTTCCCTGCGCGATTATAGCATCATTAAACGAATCGGTAATTTGAAATTATTAGCACGAATGCAGTTTCCGTGGAAACCACCAGAAGTCCATCTTGGAATTCTTTCTGTAAATGATTTCTAATTAATCGTAATGGTTAGGAGATATCCTTTCGAGGACATTTTTGTAAGAATCTTTTGTTTTGTTTCATGATATAATTACAGAATTATGAATACTTTATCTCCTTACCTGCAACCAATAAATTTTTATTTATAACTCGTTAATAAGAAGATTTTCGTCATGTTGTGCATGACTTGTTTTAATTTATTCGGTATGGCAATATGTTTACTAAGAAAGATGAAAAAGATTTAATCCTGTTGTATAGATGATATATTTTTGCAAAAATGTTATGTTATGTTATTTTAAAGGGAAGCGTGAGAGTGGATTTTAATGCAATTTTAGAGTGAGAAATAAGAGTTTGAATTAAGACTGTTGACGCCGAATTAATAACTTGTATCTGTAGATATTAGACTCCATTCCAAGAAGTATATATCATCAAAACATTTGGAGAATAAAAAGTAGCCATTGTTAACACATGTATATAAATAGATAGGGTTTTGTAATAGGAATAGATGTGTCTTGCTGATAAAATGTTCGGATTTTAAAATAAAAAGGATTCTCAACTTTAATTTTCGACTCCCATAAAAGAAATCCCATTTTGGTTCGGTTTCTTTTCTGCGAGAAATCTCCTTCAGTTCACCCATATATATATTTTCACTTTTTGCGCGTTTTTTTTAAAAATCCCTATCCTTAATGCATCGGATACATCTTTTAAAAAAAACAATTACAAGCCGTATTTTAGAGTGAAAATCAAAGTCCTCTGTTTCACCTTCAAAGCTCCTCAAAAAGGGGAACCCATAGACAAGGAGGACCATAGACAGGAGGAGTCCATTACGCTTTGTAAGTCAAAAACGTCACTCCGACGTCTTGGTGATTTGCAACGGTATTAAGTCTAGATTTAATATAACCCCCGAAGTAAAACGGTTTTTATAAGAAGGGACGTATAAACGACCACGCATTCCATAAGAACAAAGAAAGAGCTTGTGAAAATATTCCATTCTCCCCTCTCTCTCCCCCTCCTCTCTTTCTCTCTCGAGTTTTATTTCGTACAGGACGTCTTTCCTCCTCTTCAATTCCAGTTTCCCTCTTTCAATCTTCCACTGCACCCTCCATCTCCTCCTCCCTCCTCCCCCCTTCCTCCACCCCTTATCCACAACCCCCTCCAATACCTTTTACTGCCTGCCCCTCCCTCCCTCCCTCCCTCCTTCCACCCCAGACTCTTACACTTACTCACCTCCCCCTTCTCCCTCCTTACCCTCCTATCCCGACCCTTACCACTCCACTTCCAGACGCACTTTTAAATGGTAATTAATTCTTACCCTCCGCTCCCTGACTCCCTCTCTCTCACTCACTCTCTCTCTCTCCCTCCCTCCCATCTTACCCTCCTCCCCTTCCTCTTCCATTTACATTTATATTGTTTTCCTCGTGCTTTGCTTGAATTGCACAGCAACCAGAGTCCCCTTTCTTCCCCTCCACTCCAAAACACTCCTTCTCCTTCTGCGCTCCATCCCCTCCCCTCACCCCCCCTCCCCCTCTCCCCGCCATTCCCTCTTAACCTCCCCACCCCCATCCATTTTTTCCTGCTTCAAGACTCCTACCCGACCTCTCTTCTCCTCTTCTCTCTCTTACTCCCTTCTCGTTATTATTTTTCTATATTCTATTCTTTTGCCTCCTAAGTATTTTTTGGATTTCTCCATTCACATCTTGGCTTATAACGTTCCATACTTCACCCAGTTATATTCTCCTATTCTCCTCCTTTTTCTCTCTCTCTTTCTCCCTTCTCATTATTTTTCTATCCTCTGTTCATCTACATTCCAAGTTTTTCCTGTACTCCTCCATTCTTGCTTTATAATTTTCCATACTCCATTCGATTCCCTTCTCCATTCTTCTTTTTCCATCATTCACTCTTCTTCCTCTTGAGCGTTTCTTCAAAATCCTCCATTAACCTCCCGTCTTATCATGTTATTATCCTCTCCTCTTAATTCTCTTCTATTTTCTACCCCCTAAGACTATTTCTCTCTCCATATTCGCCCCCTTTATTGTTCCCATGATCTTATTTCCTCTTTCCACGCTTTCCTTCTCTGTTACGTTTATATTTTTCTTCCTATTTTTTTCGAGTTTTCCGTTTCCTTCCTTACCCACTTTTTTCGTCGCCCGCTTCCTCCGACATCATTACTCCGCCCAACTTTCCCTTCTTTTTTTCGTATCTTCCGCCTTGCATTATATTCTCAATCTTTCCCTTTCTCCGTCTCTCCAGTTTCTGTACTTTCTCCTTTCAAATACTATTTATTACAAGAGAAATTATATGTCTTTATTTTTTTATTCGTCTCTTTCCATTTATTTCTTCTCTTTATTTCTTTTCACTCTCTTTGTCTCACTATCTCTCTCTCTCGTTATTTCTCTTTCACAATTTCTCTCTCTTTCTACCTCCCTTGCTGCATCTCTCACTTTCTCTTTCACACTTTATTCCTCTCATTTACTCTTTTTCTATCTTTCTCATTTTTACTTTCTCCGTACGTAGTATGGGAAAGTATTGTGATCACGAAAAAAATCGACTTCGAGATTTCAACGGAAATATACGTTTTGAGATCCCTAGAACACGTTTAGACTATTTTCGGAATGATGTGTGTGGATGGATGTCTGTATGTGACTGTGGGCGCTCTAACTCAAAAAGTACTCGCCATATCGTTACCTAACTTCATACATAACACTTTAGCGTGAGCACAAAAAACTGATTAGTTTTTGGACAATATCGGTTCACCGGAAGCCGAGGTTTATTCGAAACCCGATTCGGTTTTTGCGATATTTCTCCGTTAAAACATTATTGTATATACAATTCTATATGAAGGTTATAGAGAATGTAATTTCCTAAATCTTTTATTTCAAACAATTTTCCATAGCAGTTATTGTTTAGGAATTATTTATAAATAATCGGTTTTTTCGATTTCCGTCAAATATCTCCTTAAAAACGTCGTAATTGGTCATCTTCGTAAGGACAAAAGTTGTAGAGAATAATGTTTCTTCCAAGTTTTGTTTGAAATAAATTTTCGTAGAACCATCCATTTCGGAGATATTTTGCTTTTTTTAAATTTCCAGTATACAGTGGTGAATTCTGTAAACATATTCAAAATATACTTAATTTACGGAAATAAGGACGATTGTATTCTTTTACGATACGAAATAATAATTTTGCCTTATAATGCTATTCATAATAATTTAAATATCTATACCCCAAATATGGAGAAAGTCATGTGTTGGCCACATCAGGTTTTCTCTCCCCGTTTTCTACTTATCAACATGTTCTATTTTCATTTTTTCCTCCTCCGACCTCTTTCAATTACTCCTCTCTCTCTTTTATCGCTCTCTCTTTTCTCTCTCTCCCTGTCTATTATTCTCTCCTTTTATCTCCTTCCTCTCCTTTTCAGCGCATCTTTCCATTTTCCCTCTTCTTCCTCCGCCCTCCTTCAACCCATTACTCCTCCTTTCTCTCCAAACGGCCTAATTTTATGCCCTCTCCTCCCCATTCTCATCCCTTCTACTACTTCTGACGGTTGACTGTCCTTTAGGGTCTCTCTCTCTCTCTCTCTCTCTCCCTATGTCCTTTGACCGTCGTGGAGGAATATCCTTCTTCACTACCTTGGCTTTTATGGAGGACAACTCATTTTGCGAGTAAAGGAGGCTTTGTAAGAGAATCGATTGTGCCTTCGGCGGTTGCCTTGATTTCGGAAAGCTCGGCGTGGAAATTTCCTCAAGTTGTCACGGAAACCAGTCTTTAACCTCGCTCGGCCCTGAAATACACCGTAAAATATTATGTGTTAATAGCATGTGGCGTTAATTACCCGCGTGAATGATGCAGGTGGGACGTATATGGTTATGAAAATTTTACGCGTTCATTGTTTGGAGTTATTAATATGGTTTTAGATGAAGTTGAGAATTTCGTTTAGAGTATTTTTTTCATTTGTATCTAAATAAAATAAATTATATTTATCCATAATATTTACTTCAATCCGAAGAGGCTATGCTAATTCAATCGTTCTCACATAATTTTGGACAAATTTTCTTTGCTAATTTTTGATTGATCATTTTTAAATGCTGTAGGAGAAGAATAAAAGGAATACAGTAATACCCCGCTATACATCGGAGATGCGTTCCTGAAAAATGCGACTTATAACGAAACAACGTATAGCGAAACAAATATCACCATAAGAACTATGATAAAAGTTAGGGGTTACGTTCCTGGCGGATATTTTGTGACACATTTGTTTCTCAAATAATACATCAATACAGTACATTGGACATATGTATTATGTTACCACTATGTGTTTACCACTCATTGCTACTAGGGTTTAATATACATTTAATCGTAACAATGGGTAACCAATTGCAATAATAAATTCAGAAATCACCTAAAATAATTATCTATAGTGTGGTGGAGCACAAAAATCGTTTCTTTACTTACACGTAGACTGATACGCACTTTTAGAGTACTTTTCAAGCAGATGTCGCAATCCAAAGTATATCCAATATCTCATGAGATATCAACGCAAACGTAAACACACAAAATGTTAGACACAACTTTCCACAAAGCTCAGAAATAGGTTTTACACATCGTCATTAAAATTGGGACAGTCCCTTTTATCCCCAGTGTATCTTGTGAACCACACTCGAAACGTGGATAATAAGAAATTTTTAGGTTATCAATATTGTTGTGCCGTATGGCGTCGGCGCTGTGAAGTCACTTTCACTAAAATTTTAATATCCAATGGCCAGCAAATATTTATTCTGAGTATGATTTTACACGAATTGATAAACATGAAATTAAATTAATTCATATAAATAATAATAAGCATGAAATTAAAAGCCGAATAGAGGGTTTTTATTGTTGTAGTTATAATTTATGCACCGCAATTGGAATTTCTGAAATTTTGCTTTTAGTATTTCACAAACGACGTATATGCAAAGCGACACAACTTATGACGAAACATATTTCATAATTGATTGGCGACGTATATGCGAAACAACGTATAGCGGGGTTTTACTGTATAGTCTATGGACCGACGCTTACGAAAAAATATTAAATGCATTAACGTTAAAATATTTTCAGCATGGATAAGGCAGTGTATTTCACAAATAAAAACAAGCCGTTTTGTTAAAAAAATTTATTAACTCGAGCATTAGTTTTTGTGCACACTTAGGGCACTCTAAAATATGAAGAATGTTTGACAGTAAGAGTAGAAGATAAAAACCATGAAAATGCTATATATACAGTGATTTTTTGTAAAAAAAATAGGTCCCCCCCTCCACCTCTTCCTGCACCCTCTTCCCCTTCTCTATTGAATTTGTGAGGAACTTTTAATAAAAAAGTTGATAATAAAAGTCAAAAAATTTATAGAAGCCGTTTATTACTTTAAGTTTTAAAGAATTAAAACATGAAAATGTACCGAAATTACACGTGGGTCAATATAACTCTGAAAAAAGGTTAGCTTTTTAGGCTAATAAACAGAATTGAGAAATGAACAGTTTACAGATTAGCAAACGTTTTGATATGACGAAGAAAAAATAAAATAACTTTATGAAGCTAAAACGGATAACGTGATCTAATGGCAAAAGAGAAAATGCTTAATGCAGTCATCCTATTGGATGGAAGGCAAATTTGATGAAGGAAAATTTTAAAATCGACCCAAGATTGGATATAATCTAAGTTTTATTGGTTATGGTTCAGGTATACTGACTTTAATCGGCAATATAGATTTATAAAAGTATACCATGTTATTGCGTTGCAACTTGATCTTAGAGAATGCTAAAGTCATTGCGTAGAATTTTATGTATTAATTAATTAAAATCATTTTGAAGAAAACTTTTTTGGGCATTAAATTTATTTATATACATAAAGAACAGAGGAATGATGTAAAAGACTTGTAGGAATTACACTCGTTTTCCATCACGTTACCCGCAAAAACTGATAACTTCTTAAGGAATGCTTTCTTAATTTTGAATGTAATTTGAATTTAGTTCAACAAACTAACTTATAATCCAAAGCCTGTTTAATATGAATTAAAAACTCTTGTTTACTGTAAAACTGCGGATTTGAAGATGAGTGGGGTTAGGTTACAGCATTAACCAAGGACAACATTAGAAGCGAAATCGTATAAAAGAAATCAGATTTCAGAAATAAAATTAATTTTTCTATTTATTCGTGAAATTCGATCGCATGGAAAACAATAAAATTAATGTGACTTGCTCCTTTAACACCTTATCGTTTTGAACCGCTCAAAATTTAGAAATACATTCATAAATTGCGAATAATTTCGTCATTACCAAGTGGCCCTGCCCTTACATTATAACATGGGCGAACAAAATCGAATTTTTATTGCATTCATTCTCGCGTGCAGCCCATTGATGTGTTTTCCTCAAAATGCGAGAGAACGTTGAGAACGGTATTCACCAGCATTTCGACACATGACAAAAGGTCCCTTTCTCTTGCGCCGCGCCGTGTCGAATGCTGCTGGATATGCGAGCGCAATAATACAAAATTTAGTGGCGGTCTTGCGTCATCTAAAAACCATCACTTCTCCCCACGAAGTTTGAAATTATCTCGTCCATTCTAACCCGCGACTTTTCAACCGTCGCCATCGTTCAAGAGTCGGCCCGTAATTTTCCGCATCGCCTTAATCCTCATCCACTCCACTTGTTCGTTTTAGCTATGCGAGTCACCTCCCACGGCATCCATATCTCAACTTCCCATCTTTGGTCCCCAAACCGATTCTCTTTCCCCTGGAGACCCTTAAAGTTCTTCGGGCCTTAACCCATCCACTATCCTTTCTATTCCCATTCCCCCTCGTCCGCCTCATCACCTCCCAAAGTCTCCCTATATTCCTCCTCCTCCCTTTTCTCGCTCCTTCCACTTTCCTCTCTCGAATATATCCTCTCTCGACTTTCCCCTTCCTCTTTCTCATCTACTTCTCAGGTTTCCTTTTTCCTCTCCCGTTCTCCGCCATTTTCTCTCATACCCTTTTTCTTATGTTCTTTAACTCCTAAAACATTACTCTTTCTTTCTTCCTCCCTTTTTTTTCTCGCATTGAACCTCACCTTCCAATCTATTCCGTTCCCTTCCTTTCTATTTCACTTCCATCGGAGAGTTAAGATGGCGCGGAGTGCTTTTTTGGGAAGAATGCAAAATATCTTCAAATCAGATATCCCAGTCTTCCTAAAAAAAAAAAAAGAAGGTTGTGTGACCAATGTGTTCTGCCTGTTTTGACGTATGGATGCGAAACGTGGACCACGAACGCCAGAATAATCCAGAGGAGCATGGAGAGGTGCATGTTAAGTTCTTGGGGCCAACTTAGGAGGAGGGAGGCAGTTGACAGGGAAAACTGGAGAAGTCGGGAAGGGCCTTCATCCGTGAATGGATTGAAAAGGGCTGATGATACGCACACACACACACCCTATTTCCGTGTTTGACTTTCAACGAGATGATGGAAGAATCGCAGTTTTCTTTATTTATTTTTTAAATATTAGGTAGTCATATCCTATATCTAACTTCATTATATAAACAATTGCCTGTGAGAAAGGAATTTAAAAATCTTATTTCCGTCGAACAGGTGCTGTTATCTTCTTTGTAAACCATAGATCAAAATTAAGGGTACAATTAGCATTAATAGCTACTGCGAAATCAACGGCGAATCTATTTTTCTTCGATGCAAATTTAAACTGAAACATTAAGAATAAAAGATGGGCAATTATTTAATACCCAGTCTTATCGTTACAAATTTCTTCTTAATACATACCTATATCTTTCGTGTTGCCACCTCTTCATTAAGGTTATATATTTCGAGACAATTTTGGGGAACGACAATGAATCAAGGCAATTATCATTTAGAATACAGCCTCAAAAAGGCTGGTCTCTCTTTTTTAAAAACTTGATTCCTTTACGAACGGCGTAAAAAACTCAGTTTTTTTGTTACCTAAAATTTTTACAGACTTTTAAGTTCGTTATCAAGATACGATCTGTAAGAAATTATTTATGCGAACGATACCGAAAAATACGAGCGGTAAAAGCGTGTATTTTTACCGCGTGCCTAAAAAATTTCTCGCCGCTTTACATCAGTTCATATTTAGCACTTGGTTGCATGTGCCAAGAGCGCAAAACTTTACGCACCTGCCTTTTAAAAACAGTGTCGTTAAAAGTAGCCACGTTTCCCG
Organism: Uropetala carovei; assembly: GCA_036926305.1. Lineage (NCBI taxonomy): Eukaryota > Metazoa > Arthropoda > Insecta > Odonata > Petaluridae > Uropetala > Uropetala carovei. Next base: position 9,371,401 of record JAXCHB010000069.1, read on the forward strand.
TAATTTACCCACCAGAGTCGCACGAATTGAACGCCATATAAACGGAAAACGACGCTAAACGAAGCGATAAACTATCAGTTTACATCGTGCTATCGGCTCTGGGTTTTCTTAAAAGATCTACATGCCTCTTGAATTCAATGAAGGGGCTTTTCGAATTGAATAGTGGGTGAGAATGCGCAAATATTATGAGCGGATAACGGACGTGAGAACGTCGAGGAATTGGGAGGGAGGTGGGGGAGCCACTTGCGAAAGCATTGGCGAGCGCGTGCGAAAAATAGAAAGATGGCGCGGCGATAAAATACATGACAACGACGCGAAGTGTGCGTGGAGATAAGAGAGATGCAAAATGGAGGAAGGAGGAAGAAGGGGAGGAGGAGGAGAAAGGGAGGGGAGGAGGAGACCGAAGGCAAATAGGGTTAGGAAGGGCTGGAGGGAGCGGAAGGACTTTGGCAGACGCTATTATGAGAGAGAGGGTGACGGTGAACCCGGAGGAAGGTTCAAGAAAGGTACAGTCGAAAATAAAAAAATGAAACGCGCAATTGCGCAGTCGCGAAAAGAGTTTCGAGCTCGGAATTAAATAATTCATTTTTCCGCTCAACTTTGTTAGCTCTTTTCGCGCGCCTTTGAAGAATTTTTGCGTAATTGACTTAATAACAAATACGAATGACCTCCAGAAATAAATATTTGAGGAGCGATTTTTTTAGCGTTGGCTACTCAGAACATTTAAAAGGTTTATTAATTTAAAAAAATCTATCGGGAAAAACGATATTTAGCAGATTCCGAGACGTCCTGGAATATGTCAACGCCTCAAAATATCGCTGCAACACACGCTGCGCAATCCTTTTTACATCCGTACGCTTCTTATTCAAACTATCGTGTCACTGACTACATTGGTACGTGAAGAAAGATTTGAGAATTTCCCAGCGGATGATCATGATGAAATCTTCTCGGATTTCTAGCCAGTTTTACTCGTAGTCAAACTGCTGCTGCTATTAATGGCAGTAGCTGGGCATAAAACTCATAATGTTTAAATATCACAGGTATTTTATTTTTATAAATTTAACTGTAAAATAATTATTTCCGACATTAATATCTATAACTGGATTGATTTTAACGAAAATCTCTTTGGCCGCTTTTGAAAAAATCGACATTTTGTGAAAATCGACAGGTATAAAGCAACTTTTGCATACAAAAATCTAAACTTTCAAATTACCTCTCTTGAAACATTTTTTATTATTTTTTCGAAACTTTTTCCTGAATTAAGAAAGAAGGTATGTGATAATTTTCTTCGGTCATTCAGGAGGCGACCCTCCAACTCTTTTTCTTCAACTACCAAAAATAGTACGGCAAAACCTGTAGGTACCTATGCATATTGTATAAAATTTGACTCGCACGACTGGAACACGGGATATGTGCGGTAGGCCAAGCGTTTGAATGGGATCGTAAGTCGAGAATTAGGGACATAAGAAGCCCAAAGGAGAGCCGCGTCCACAAAGGAGGTCCACGGGGGAAATGGATTACAACGGTCGTTCAACTCCCTCCTATCTCTTCCCCCCCGAAGCCTTACGGATGCGGCAGCCAAAAACGTTCTAAAAACCCCGTCGTTTCGCTTACCGAACTGGGTTGAACGAGCGAGTTTCCTTTTTACCGCTGCGTAACTCGGGGCGAACGTTTCGCGTGGAAGATCCACGACGCGAACCATCTTAATTTTATTCCGAGACGTTATTTCGGGTTAGGTTCGTACGCGTAAAAATTTTTTCAATTTTATTTTCGTATATTTAAATTGAAGTGCTCCGGGGAAACCGATGTCGAACACGCAGCCGACTCTTGAGCGCACCATCGTGATAGAAGAGTCAAGAACGTTCGGCGATCGTAAAATGAAAACAACGGAACTGCATTCGGGTCGAGAGGACCCTTTTGATAATTGCGAGGATAGCAAGTAAAAAAAAAAAAACGAAAATCACCGGATGCCGTAAGGCTCGAATGCGGAGCAACGACCTTAACGCAAAAATCTTCGTGGCAAGAAGAGATTTTTAACGCCTGGACGCGAGTAATCTAATTACCTTGGACTACCTCTATATTTTTACGATCTTCGTGGAAGTTGAGATAAATCGCATTCTTTAAAGAACTTCCTCCGTTTTCCCTACAAAGATGGGACGCGACGAAGATTTTTTTATTCGTCGTCTTAGGACGTAAAAATCAAGCGAAACGTTTTTACTACTTCGTTAATTTTTGAATCCGAAAAAAATTAAACGATACAAGGAAAAAAATTAAAGTGACCGGGGTCCGTAAATCAAAATTTACGCCCTCTGAAGAAGTATGGAACTTTATGCAGGAGCGTTAACGGGCATTAGGGTGCATATTTGAGCTATAATATTAACTGACTCAAATCGTCGATTAGGAAATAAAATTTAAAATTCCCGACGTAGTCAGGAGATTAGGGTTGACTGAGCAAAAAAAGAAGGAAGAGGTAGCGCGTTGGGAAAGGAGGGATTGGAGGGTGGTTCAAGGGGAAAAGAGGGGAGGGAGAAAGGGAGTAGGAAAGTGAATAATGCCGGATAGCAGTGGGAGACGGAGGGAGAGAGCGAGGAGTGGTTGGAAAGGGAACCAGCGTTCAGAGAGGGAAATTCTTACAGGGGGAGAGAAGGATAGTAAGAAAAAGAGGACAAAGAGGATGGGAGAGATGGGGGAGACAGGAGGAGAGAGAGAGAGAGAGGGAGGAGTTTTGGTGGGGTGGGCGAGAGAGAGAGAATGCAAAAGGGTGAGGAGGGTTTAGGAAAAGAGGAGGCTGTAGTTGAGTGACGGAAAGGTCTTCAAGGCAGCAGTGAATGAGTTCTGCGTCGTGCATGGCGATGAGCACTCACTTCCGCAGTCGCTCGGAACGACCCGCGGCAAGGCCCTTGCAAACTCCGATCGGCGCAGTTGACTTTTCAGTCCGTGCGTCATTTGAAATTCTGGTCATTCACACCGTCACGTCTCGAGCAGTTACTGAGGCGGATTGGGAGGAGGGAAGGCGGTCCCAACCGGTGGCGGACTACGGTAGGAATGCGAAGATGACGCGAGAGAGGAGCGGGGGGAGGGGAGGGGGAGGAAGAAGAAGTAAGGTGCGGGTGGATGAAAGGGTGCGGAGAGAGGGGAGGAGGGAGTAATGGGGAAAGGGGATGCAAAGATGTTGGGAGAGTGTGTATAAGGGATTTGTAGATAGTGAAAGGAAGCGAAGCGGAATGAGGGAGAAGAGGAAAGGGAGGGAGGGAGGGATGGAGAGAGAGCAAAGGAAATTTAGCTTAAATGGGAGGGGAAAAGGGAGAGAGATAGAATGGCAAAAATAAGACGAAATAAGTCGTCTTGGTATAGTGTGTGCGACAGCGGGGAGGAGAGAAAGCGAAGGGAGAAAAGGTGTACGTTAAAATATATACGTGTGTGTGTATAAATTGATATTAAATACTTGGAAAGCTTCGAAATGTGGACATGGAGAAGAATGCTGAAGATAAAATGGACAGATAGGGTGAAAAATGAGGAAGTAATACGAAGAATAGGAGAGAAGCGAACGATTATGCAGACTATCAGAAAGAGGAAAGCGAACTGGATTGGATATTACCTGAGGAGAGAGTGCATGATTAAAGAAGTGCTAGAAGGAAAACTGGATGGAAAAAGAGAAAGAGGTAGGAAAAGGTTTCAGCTAGTAGACGACTTGAAAGGGAAAGAGAGCTAGCTATCAAGACATGAAGAAAACTGCGGAAAATAGCAGTATAGGGAGAACCAAGTTTAACCTAGAATAATCACGGACCTGTCAACGGACAGACTACCTATGATGATGATGATATATATATATATATGTGTGTGTGTGTGTACATAGAGATGAAGAGAGAAACGTGTATAATAGACGAGTGAAGCGGAAGGAGGGAGAAGGAAAGGAAGGAAGGAGGGAGAGGGCAAAGGAAATTTAGCCTAAATGGGGGTGGAAAAGGGAGAGAGATAGAAATGCAAAAAGAAGACGAAATAAGTCATCTTGGAATAGTGTGCGATAGAGTGTGGGGGGAGGGGAGGAGAGACGGAAGAAAGCGAAGGGAGAAAAGGTGTGCGTTAAAAAAAAAAAATATATATATATGTGTATGTATATATGTGTATGTATGTGTGTGTGTGTGTGTGTGTGTGTGTGTGTATGTATGTGTATAAATGCACATAGAGATGTAGAGAGTAGCGTGTACAGTGGGCGAGACGTAAGTTGATCTCTGAGGAAGTGGAGGGTGAGAGCATTAGAAGGGTACTTTTCAGGCTTGGGCCTATCAGAGCCTTGCGAAGTTGCCATACTGTGCCTTAGTAGCGTCGCTTCGTTTTCTCATTCAGTAGCCTTGAATTATAGCGAGCGTGGACTGTAAGCGTAAATCCGACAACGTAGCTCCCCCTCTGCTTTGTGGGCGTAAACATCTTGGGAGGCCAACTAATTTCTCGTGAAGTATAGAGATTATTACGGGAAGCAGGACGGAGAGGAAGAAAGAAAAAGTATTTGAATAAGAATTAGGGACGGGGCGGAATTTTTTTTATCTTTGAGTACATTCCGTCTCTTGGAGATTGGAAAAAAATAAGAGGCGAGGGAAAGAAATATACGTGTTATAGAGAGAGAGATAGAGAGAAAAATAGAAGTTGCGGCGAACGCCGATTAGGTCGCCATCGTAATAAAAATTCTGAAGGGGAGAGAGGAAAAAAAGTTGGGAGGAAATAATACCGTGGCAGAAAAACGAAATGAATGAGTGGGATAGGGAGATAAGGGGATGAAATAAAAAAAAATATTTCGAAAGGAGATGGGAGTTAATAAGGAGGAGGAAGAGCCTTTTAAAAAAATAAGATATAGAGAGAGAGAGGGAAGGAGGGTGGAGGAGGCGAAATGATAGGAGAAAGAGAGGCGGTATCACATTTTAAACGAGACGAGTTGTTTATACCAATTTCGAGAGTTGCCGGGAAATGATTCGATTACACGCGGGAGTGAAAGAGATCTTTTTTCGAGTGGTTAAAAAATAAAAGATGAAAGATTTATTTAAGAGGAAAAATAAAGAAAGGCGAAGAAAAATGCAAAGGATTAAACGATGGAAATTTTTTTGGGAAGAGGGAAGAAATGAAGAGAGCGAGAAGGGGATGAAAAGCGCGTTAAATAGCAATTGAATTGCAATGAGCGAAAAAGCCGCGAAGACATTGAAAAGTTCAGAAGTGAGTCGAGAGAGTGTACCAATAATTGATTCGTTAAAGGGAAAGGAGAGGAAGGACATTGAATGCATTCCGTCAACAAAATTTTCAAATGCCACACTCTCATACCTCTCGTTATTTTCATTTACCTATAACTTTCGTATTTAGTATGTAAAAGCTTTAATTATAGCTCCATTTTCTATGCATAGTGACCCAACATTTGCCGTCAATATTGCGATCGTAGCATCATCGGGAGATGATGCTACGATCGCAGCGAACCCGGTAGTGTTTTATTATTAAAAAGCCTATTAGTGGAAGATACAAAGGTTTTAATTATTTTCGTTACTACAAAATTATTTTCGTGTCACCCGTTAATACGTAAGCACAAGAATTCATACTCGTTCTAAATTGGTACAGTAGAGAGATAGAGAGAGAACAACGGTAAAAAATTATTTAAAATTTTAAATTATACAATTTATCAAAGGCATATTAGGAAGCTGTTCCTCGTAAGAGACGTTAAGTTTTTGAATACAACTGCGTCTAGAATTGTTATGCATGCCGTAACAGGAACCTGTTGGGTAAGAAAAACACGCGCACATTAGGTCTTCGTTTATAAACGATTAGGGTAATTCTTTCGGATGAACGAATCTATTCGGCGCGAAAGGAACGAGAAGAAACGATGTGAGAGTATATTCGAAAATATAAGGCCGGGAAGAATAAGGGAATTTTTAAGAAAAGATGAGGAAAATTGGCGCGAGTCGTGAAGGAAATAATCAAGGGAAAGTTTTGCAGAGAGATGAGACGAAACGGCGAAAGTATTCAAGGGGTCGGATGTGGGTGCGAGTTAAAGAAGGCACGGAAGGAATACTTTAAGCTTCAGATTGGATTCTGGGAGAAAGGGATTGAATAGAGAAAACTCATATAAAAATAGGCGCGGGGAAGATCCGCGTTCGAATAAATGGTTCTGGGGGGAGGGTGGGGGGTGGAGTGAGTGAGTGAAGGGATTCCGGAAAAGTAAGCGGCAAAGGAAAGTAATGGAATGAATCGGCGTAGAAAATGTATAGGGAACGAGTGCGAGTTGAAAGCGAGCGGGCAAAAATGGACGGCGTCGGAATAGCGCGGGAGTTCTTTGAGTTGAGGGCGCTAATGAAAATATCTTCAATGAGTAAGGAAGAAGCATATAATGGAATAATTTTGGATCGAGAGTTTTTACGAAAAAAATAATCGGGGAGTTTTCTTTAAAAAATAAGAATATGACGCAGATAACGAGCGATGAATGGAATTTTTAAAATGGTCGACGAAAATTGCGGTAGATTTAATAAAAAAAATTTTTGGAAAGAAACAGAGAGAGATAGGGGAAACCCAATCGGGAACGATTTTTTCCCAGAGAGAACGAGTTTAGAGAGGAGAAAAACGTCGAAAACGATCTCCGAAAGGAGGAATTAATAGCGAAGCGGCTGATTGGGGAAGAGTGCGGGAAGAGTTTCATTCCTTCCAAGGATTAAGGTTTGATGAGGTGCGGAGGGTAGAATAAAGTTTTCGTCGAAGATTGCGAGATTGGGCGGGTGAAAATTTGGAAGAGATGAGGGTAAAAAAGGAAGGAGGAGGTCAGAGGTCGAGGGAAGAAGAAGAAGAGAGGGTGGTTGAGAAGGGGAGGGGGGGAAGAATGAAACGAATCGCATATACTTTCGGTTCGGGGGAGAAGGAAGAGGGGATGATGCACGGTAGATAAGGGCGGAGGAAAAGGGTAGGAGGGGAAGATAGGGGGGTGGGTAGGACGCGAGGTAGGGCTGAAAGTGACGGATAAAGAGAAAAAAAGAGGGCGGGAGAAGAAGGGGGAAGTAAGGAAAGAAAGCAAAGGAGAGAAAGGGCAGGAGGGTAAGGAATGCGAGGGGGTGATAAGGAAAAGAGTTGGGGGAAATTATAACGTAGGGGAGGGTTGGGTTGGGCGTAAAAAAGGCTATGACGTGGGAGGGGGGAGAGGAACGGAGGCATTGGGGGGGGGGGGGGGGTGAGAGAGGAACAGAGAGGGCGCGATGTGTTGAGTGGGAGGTGGTAGGCGGTAGAGAAGGGGGAGACATGGTTTACAACACAGGCATGATGAAACATCCGCCTTCTAATTACCAGGGGCTGCGAAAATTATTTCCCCCGCCCTATTTAATTGAACGCGTCCGTGGATGCGATGGCACATTCTGGGGGTGTGTTTGTGTGCGCCCGGGCTAGTGTGTGTGGGTTCGGGTGTTACGCAAGGGGAAAAGGGTGAAGGAATCGGTGAGAGATATAGGAGGGCGAGAGAGAGAGGGGGGGAAAGAGTTGGAGTGGAGTGGAGAGAAGAGAGGTGGAGTAATGGGACGGGGTGAAAAGGGGTTAAAGATTGCTCTGGTTCCTTCTGTTTCGCAGAGCGGGGTGTTTTGGGGATGTGGTGTCTGGAGAAGGTGAGGGGGGTGGTGGAGGAAGAAGGAGGCGTCGGGGGAGAATGCGATTGCGTCGAGAAGAAAAAAAATATAGAGTCCCAAAACGTGTCGCGTTAGTCGTAAATTTAACATCGCGAGCGAGAGGGGGAGAAAAAGATGGGTGCGTGGTTGGTATATATATATACGTGTGTGTATATGGGGGGGGAAAGAGAGAGGGGGACGAGATAGGAGAGAGGAAAAAGGAGGGAGGGAGAGAGGGTTAGATTATGTTAAGATAGGATGTGTCGAGGGTGTGGCATTAATTAGGGGGAGAATCCGGGCGGGCGACGAGATGTGACGTAACCATGCGGTGTTCGTGCGTGGGACGTGGGAGTGAAAGGAAAGGGGGGTAGGGGGGGTGAGGGGGGGTAGGAGGATTGGAGAGGGAGAGATACATGGGGTGACGGAAGGGGGGGAGAGAGAGAGAGGAAGAGATGAGGTTAGAAGGGATGGGAGAGCAAAAGAAATTGCGAGGTGAAAGAGGGAGATGTAGAGGAAGAGATCGAAAGAAAGACAGACGGACAGACAGACAAACGACTTTATTTAGGGCGAAATTGAGACTACATAGTCCCTTCTTACATTTAACCCTACGTTATGAATTACAAATGACAATAAAAACAATAACATATAAACATACAAACAGAAGACAAATACCTAAAGCTAAACAAATGAAATAAGAACAAAAAAACCACAATTAAGAGATTGAATTACAAATTCGAGGGAGGAAGAGAACAGGGATAAGGGTTTAAAGCAGTGTTTCCCAACCTGGGTGCCGTGAAGTGTTCTGAAGGGTGCCGCAAAAAATATTGTTTCCCCATTATTAGCCTCATTTTGCATTGTCGGCTTTCAAGAATGCAAACCAGAGTTACGTAGACCTTCATTTCGTCGCAAAGGCACTTCGAAATGAAAGGAGATATGGAGATTGAAGTTAGGGATTCAACTTCAGCAACATTATTACCGATGGTGGATAGGGAGGGGTGCCGTCAAATTCTGAAAAGTCACTTAAGGGTGCCTCAACTCTAAAAAGGTTGGGAAACACTGGTTTAAAGGGATGTAGAAGATGGAAAGAAAGCGTGAATGGAGGCTAAATGCAGGAATGAGGAGTGTGAGAAAGAAATGCGAGGAGGAGTAATGGAAGAAGAGTGGGATTTTTTTAAAGCCTCGCGTCCCTGAAAAAAAATCGCAAAGAAGGCGAAATGAAGAGAATGGAATGATGGGTGGTTTAAAAGGCGTCATTTTTAAGGGGACAAACAGATTTCAGATGATGTTCTGTGACGTATCTGAAAGTTTTCTATCGGCATCGCAGCATCTCGTCAGATGAGTGGATTGAAAATTAATTATATGAATCGCACAATCGAGACAAAGTTAATAAACAAATTGCATGGCATTTCTGTGTGAGTACCTCTAGAAAAATTTAGAGTATGTAATTATTTAAAAAAATAAAAGCATAACATTTCCATAAATAAATAATAAAACAAATGATAAAATAATAAAATCAAAATAATAATTACTAAAAATTAGTAATTACTCCTTACAGACAGCTAATTTGATTTTCAGTAATAGGGAGGCAAGAAAATATAGGTAATTGCCAATTAATCAGGTCTCGATTTTCAATGAATTTGAGCTGTCTAACCTTATGTCGACATGAAAACATTCACAACGTACTCGTAAAATCTATGTAATTAATGCAGATTTGCTAACCCTTGTAGATGAACTTTTTTCAGCATCCGCAAATGTAATTGCGAAGAAGTTAATTTAAGTAAATTAACGACGCCCTTAATTTGCTTTCGAACCGATTCTCGCATAAATGGCACTCGTGCGGACCGAACGCTCCAAGCAATTTGAATCCTCATTGGTCAAAGCTAATTTCGCAACATTACGATCGTTCCGTCGTGATGTGACGAACTTATTTGTTTGTTTTTTTTTTTTTTGCCTGTCTCAAATTACTTTTTGTATCTCTCATTTTCCGTCTCCATAAATTAGAGCTAAAAGCGTGTAAATATTCGCTTTATAAAAAATCTCTTAATAGTTTACCTCATTTTTTCTCCCTATCTCTCTATTTCGAAGCCTAATTAGAGAGAGAGGGAAATAAAGAAGATGTATTTCCCTCGTAGTTTCTCTTTTAATTTTTCGTTTGTTCTTTTATTTGGTTCGTAGATTTTTTTTCTCCTGCCTGCTTTGAGTTTTTAATCGTCGAAATAATTATTTGTCAAATTAATTTCCCTTTGCGCGGAATGTCTAATCCAGCCGGATTTCCATGAAATTAGACACCGTTATCTGTTCCTTTTTCCTTCGCTTTCCGTACGTACCGAAATCGCGGGCAGAGCTCTCTCTGTCATTCTCTCTCTCTCTTTCTCTCTCTCTCTCTTTTTCCGTTGCATATAATTATGGTAATGCCTGCCTCTCACTGTTCCGCTGCGTGCCGCCGGATCCGCTTCGAGTACAAATGCGACATTTTTGCAACTGACCTCTTTTTTTTTTTTTTTAACCACCCTCTGCCTCATTTCAATCTGTGTTAATCCACCCGGTTTCACTGCAAAAGCCGCTTAATTCGAGCAAAAGCCGGAGAATTTGTTTTCTAAATCAACAGCCGACGGGGAACGTTTTACGGAATTGATGTCGGATGACATTGTTTTGATCAACGTTACTAAGGGAGATTTGGAATGCTTTTTTTTTTAATTTTATTCTTCGGAGGAATATTCAATCTGCCTCGAATAACTTTTGGCCACCAGACCAGACTTGAATTCATTATTGTCAAAAAAAACGCAAACCCGGCGGAACGTAAACAATATAAGCTACGGCATACAAGCGTAAACAGGAATTGTGATTACAGTTACCTGTCAATGGCTTTAAAAAAAAGCTCTTTGAAGAATATGATGCTGAGGTTTGAATATGTACGCGACTATGGGAAGGAGATTTCGTTTTATCATTTGCAATAGGATTAACGGTATTTCAATCACTAGGGAAAATCTGGGAAGGAGATTTCGTTTTATCACTTGCAATGGGATTAACGGTATTTCAATCACTAGGGAAAATCTAATTTTTTAATATAGCGCGTTTTATCTAAACCTCCGCGTTTACAGCGATCGTCAATTTATAAGTTAAAACTATATTTCTCCATCGTCCGTGGAAGGGCTCGGAAAAACCAAGTGCACATTTCAGTTTCAAAGCAGACTCAGGCAGAGGCGATTCACAGATGGTAGATTTTTTAAAAAATCGCAGATTACGGCAGTTTTGTGGCTGAAACAAATCTGATTTTCCGAACTTTTTAAATGCCTACTGAAGAGACGTTTTTTAAATTGTATTTCAGACATAACGTCAGCTTGTTAATTATTTATTGAATTAAATCCTGTGAACGGATATCCGATTTATCTTTTTTAGATTTAAAAAAATTATACAGCTGCTTTCATTTTGCATTAGAATATCGAAAGACAAATGTCCTTTTAAGGAAATCACCCGCATGCAAAAATCTTATCCGTTATATTGAGATATCGATGCTGGCTATCGAAAACGCAGCAAACTTGACACATCTAGAGGTTAAAGAAAAATAAAAAAACAAAAAGGTCTTAACTGATGCAAAACCTCTCCAAGATTGGCGAGTATCGAGTGAGCGTGGTGCAAAAATTATAGACTCCGCCACGCTCCTTTAAATGTAAACAGAAAACACGATCTCGATACCATCGATATCTCATTTTTCCAACCAGGTCAACCGCTAAAGATAACGCTTGAGATATTCATATCACGGCGAGTATGTTTTTTATTTTAAATACATTAAAGAAACGAAAAAAATTGCAGCGAATTTCTTGCGAGCTGTTTCCACTAAAAAAAAATACATTTTTTCCCCGTCTTCGGGGACTGGGAAAAGTCCGGATGTAGAAAATGGCGTCCGGTTTCGTGTCTATCCACTCCACTCCCACTATCGCACTTCGTTTTGAAGCAGACTACTTAAAACCAGTAAAAAAAAAAAAATGCCCTGAATCCCGGACTATTTTTCGTGGCTTGAAACACCCAATGGAATGAACCCACCAACCTTCGCCGTACATCAGCGATTCGATCTGACGGAATATTTAATGAGAGGAAAGAGGAGAGAGAGAGAGAGAGGCCATTTAGAATAACGATTAAACCAAACACGTCAAATAACTACGGAGGCACGGCCATAAAAATGATGCATATCGTTTTATATAAAAAAGCGCTGTTTCATCGCTTGGCTCGGGATATTCTGTCGATAGCAGGGCGGAGTAATTGACTTCCTCCTCGCGCCAGCCGAGTCATTGGGCGCGTGACGTATCGCCTCTTCACATCAGGCTCACTCTTCCCTACCTCTGGGAACCACCTCCAAACCTCCCCCCCCCCTCCCACCCCCCACACCTCCTCCTTCAAAAACTTCCTTCTTTTATACTTTCCCTGCTTAATTCACCGCCATATTTTTTCCCCTGCCGTCTCCTCGACCGTACCCCTTCTCTCGCAAAGTACGGCAAAACGCCCACGAAAAAAGGTCGAAAAAATAAATTTTCCATGGTGATGCTTCTTCATACTATTTTACGTGCTCTATGCCTCATCATGCTTGTTATAAATGGATACTTTCCGGTGGAGAAATGGCAACCGTTTCCTTTGGTGACAGATTTTTTTATAGGATTGGTAGGGGTTAATTCGATAATTATTTTTCTTTGTACTAAATGTAATGCAGAAAAATTTGTTTTCGATATTAAATTGAAAACGAGTGAAGGATGAATTGCAGAGAAAATGACATAAGGTCCTTTTATCTTGTTTTAGGATTATGACACCATCGTGAGATTACATCTTTGGTTAAGGTCGACGGCCTCATAATATAGTCTATAAATTCACTTCAAAAGCATAATGTCAATGCTATGCAATAATATGTTTCCCATTTAAAAGCATCGGACTCGCAGTTGATGTTTCCCCTTGTTGAAAACCGCAAAACTTTCCTTCTTTTTCGGTTTAAAAGCAATTTTTCACTCTCATTCGACACAGATTTCGTGTCGGGTTTAAAGAAATATAAACCTCAGTCTTTCAACTATAGAAATTTCCATTTCTTGAGCTAATATCTTAATTTTAACTGGTTTAAAAATACAAATTTATAATGTCCTGCACCGATACCTTGATTTTCTTATGGAGGGTAGAAATGAAACAAAGGGGTAGGAAAAATAGACCGATTTCTCTCCACCAGCCAATTCTAGATCCACAAATTTCTTTCCATGTCTAGCCCTCATGTAGATAAATTTTCCAGAAAATTTGTCTTCTAAAAATTTCAAGATTCCAGAGATATGAATACAGAACAAACGGACGGACCGAAAAACCGATATTTTTTATGTACTGAAATAACATTGCTGTTGTTGATTAATTCTCCGTAATATTATGTAGCGTTAACAAAGAGATATTTTTCGTAACGTTGCTCAAAATTTGAAAAGTGGATGTTAACATTTGCCCAAGGACATCGACCTTAAATATACACGTGCATGTTGTTCATTCACCTTTTTACTTTCTCATACGAAGTATCGAGAAAGTATTGTTTTCGCGAAAAAATTCGACCTCGAGATTTTTACGGAAATACACGTTTTAGGTGTCGCTGAATCCGAAAAAGTGGTTTTCGCAATGCCGTCTGTCTGTTACTGGCTCTGGAGCCTAGACGGTAGAACGAAAATGAATGAAATCTCGTACTTAGGCAGTTTATCATACTGAGCAAAGTATACATAGAAATGGTTGACATTGATCAATAATTAAGAGTAGTTTGTTCTACGCATTTTTAACAATAATTCGATTTTCTCGAAAACGGCTATAACTATTTTGATCAAATTTCGTACAGTTACTTGAGTATATATCTACAATAATACTACGTATTTAATTTTTCTCAATGAATGAACATAAGGCTAGTTTATTCTTGGGCAACTTGAAGAAAAATTGGATTTTCTAAAAACAGGCTCATACGATTTTCATTTTCTAAAGATAACTAAACGACGCATTAGTACGTATATGAGAAATTTTGTACAATGTATGTTGTACCGATTTTATTTACGGCAATCTAAGTATCAGACATCATTAATTTGATGCAAGCCGTGAGCTGGATTCGCAATTTAAAGTTATGAACTGTTTCTCTTCGCGCAAAAGCGCCACTAAATCATTCAGTGCTAAAATAATAAAATGTCCCGCGACTTTATTTTTTTTTGAGCAAGTTATTAAATTTGTTTCTCGTACAGGGAAATGCAAAGGATATTAAACACACTCATCGACATGTTATTTATTTTTTATTAGCAGTGCCGGCCTATGACATGTAAAGATCATTATAAAAAATATTTTAAACCTAATACATAAGAGTTTTATATTTCGAAAATTTACAAAGAGTGATGAAGATAAATATTCACTCATGAATTGAAATTATTACCGGTGCATAGTTAATTATCCTTTATAGAATGTATTCTAAATTCAAAATATTGTGAGAAAATGCTTCATACGATTAAGACATTAGGTTTTATATTTAAAGTTACGCATACTAACATGGCCGTTAACGGCCTTCCTTAAAGAAAGCATGGAAATCGGCGCAAGACATAAAATTGCAGGCTTAAATTTGTTGAAATTAAGATGGGAACTCGGGACATAAACAGTTTCATAGTCGAAAGGATAAATTCGAACTGGCGTAAAAATTTCTTTTTTATCTCAAAAAAAACGAACGTAATATTACGTGCTTACTTTATTGTGGAACGAAAAGAATTCTTAAACCATCTTCAGCTTGTCTACAAAAACATTGATGAGATATTTATCTCTACGTCGATGATGAAGTTAACGTCGACCTTCATTTACGATAGGACCTTTAAGCCATCCCATTTCCTCCGTTGTTCTTATTGCGTTTCTTCATCAAATCTAGCAGTTCCTTGCCGTTTGCCAATTCTGCGGAGTGCAGATAAGGATGCTCGCCAAATCCTATCCTCTCCTGAAACTCCTCCTGGTAAAAATCCCTTCTCGGCAGCAACTAACTATCTCTTGCAGCTGAAAACCGAAGTTATATCACTGTCTCATATACGAAGTATATTGAGAATGTATTGTTATCGCGAAAAAATTCGACCTCGAGATTTTTACGGAAATATATACGTTTTAGGTGTACATATCTGAGTCCGAAAAAGTGGTTTTCTCAATGCCGTCTGTCTGTTACTGGTTCTAAGGCCTAAACGGTAGAGCGAAAAATGAATGAAATCTCGTACTTAGGTATTTTATCAAACTGAGCAGAGTATATAAAGAAATCGTTGACAATGATCAATAATCAAGGGAAGTTTATTCTACGCATTTTTAACAACAATCTGATTTTCTCAAAAAGGCTTTAACGATTTTGATCAAATTTCGTACTGTTACTTGAGTTTACGTCTTCAATAACATTACATAGTTCATATTTCTCAAAAAATGAATATAACGCTAGTTTATTCTAGGCAACTTTAACAATAATTTGATTTTCTCAAAAACGGCTATAACGATTTTGATAAAATTTCGTACAGTTACTTGAGTATACTTCCACAATAATACTACATATTTATTTTTCTCAAAGAATGAATATAAGGCTAGTTTATTCATGGGCAACTTTAAAAATTGAATTATCTAAAAACCGGCTGATACGATTTTCATTTCTAAAGATAACTAAACAACGCATTACTGTATGAGAAAGTTTGTACAATGTACTATGTTGTACCGATTTTTTTTAAAGCACCCGATAAGTGAGAGAAGTCTTGACGAACCAACTCGAAATTCAGTACAGAGTGAACGACACGCGTCGGTCCTTTTCTCATGATTCTCATCGACAGATATATTTTTCGATGGGGTGGCCGGTGGTGCAGTGGATGGAAATTTGGCCTTCCACGCATCGGTCCCGGGTTCAATTCCGGCAATGGCCGAGATCATCCCGTCTCCTACTTTGGTGATCTTCGTAAAGAGTAGGCTAATGCGGTCACCTGGATCCTCTCCTCCCTCCCGTGCGTGTAAAGCGTGGAAGGAGTTATGGCTATAGAAGTCCAAGAGGCTGATTAGCCAGGAACACAAACGAACAAAAAACAAATATTTTTGGAACAAAAAAATCCAAAAACGAAATTCGATCCGAGTCGATGTCAATTTTCGTTTTAATCGAATTCAACTCCCTCTCCATCATGGAATCCTCCCTTTTTTTTCTCACGCGCGCACTCACTCTCCACTCCTTTCTCTTCCTCCATTCCCCTGGAGCTCCGTTTTCGTTCCAAGAGCTGCGAAGAGGTATATTCAAGCGAGGAAGTTTTGGAAGGAGAGGAAAGAGACATTTTCGCGCTAAATATTTTTTTGTTACTTTTTCTCTTCTAGGTTATTCCCATTCTCTCCGCTTCCAGGATCTTATTTTCGCCGTTCATATTACCTTTTTTCCCCCTCTCCATTATATATATATATACCTATATATATACCTATATATATATACCTATATATATATATATACCTATATATATATACATACATATATACATACATACATACATACATACATATATATATACGGTCGTGAATTTGGCCAAACTCGTATATCGTTTCTTTCTTTTTTCTTCTCTTAGGAAAGCCGCTTGTCATCCGCGATTTTATTTCGTCGTATTATATGCCGCGACTGTCTCTTAAAGTTGCAATGCACGGATTATTTTTTCCTTTTTGTTTTTGCCAAAAAAGAATGGAAGGAGTCCTTGAACTTTTTTTATACGTCTTCGTCTTGTCTTTCTCCTTTTTTTTAGATCTAATCTTTAGGATTTTAGGTAACGATTAAAAACTTGCCGTAGTTAATACTCGTCCTCTTTTTTTTTACCGCTACCTTCTGTAGAAAGAGGTATTAATGAGTCATAATCTGGGAATTTTGCCGTGCGTCGTGAATCCTCTCTCTCGCTAGTCAAATTCGTCCGTTTTGATAAGTAAGACGATGAGACATTGTTAAGTGAGTTGTTAAAGCGTGATTAATATCATTTCCGACTGTGGTCTAGCCTCTTTTTTTTAGCATATAAAAGAAGAAATTCTGTTTCCTGGTTTGATATTTTTTTATTTTCCGGCCTACTTATTATTTTAATGTTTTTTTTTAAATGAAGATATATATATCGTATATATATATATATATATATATATATATATATATATATATATATATATATATTGGGCAACTAGGTGTTGAAGGAAACCCAGTGAACACTTACCGGAAGTAGAGCCGCTGGGGTGTTGGAGAGACACATTTGTAGAGGTTAGAGCTTTCGGGATGATCCCTTCGTCAGCACAAGAGAGGCATATATATATATATATCTAGTTGAACCTAAAAAACTACGCTAGAATAATAATCCGTTTACGTTATAAAATCCGAGTGCCATTTTGTTGTTGTTTTTTTACAAATTAAATTATAATCTTCCTCTAGGTTGGTGAAAAACTTTTTAACCTGCCATGTGATATTTAAAAAAAACACGACCGTTTTCACTAAACATGTAACATTATCTCATTTTGTGATCGAGTTCAGGAAATTCGAAAAATTTGAACGTCAATCAGATAATATGCGTAATAATATTTATAACATCGCCGCATTTTAAGGCGATCTGAATCAATTGAAAAATATAATATAAGGTGTCGTAATACACCATCTTCAAGGGGTCAAAAAACACGAAAATTATAAGGGCAGCACTTGTCTTTATCTTTGTTTATAACGAATTCTCAACGGAGTCGAGATCAACAACACCGATTATATTAATTTTATTCATTTCGATTCCTATCTTACATTTTAAAAAAAAATGGATTTTATACTTATAACCTCTCGCAAAAAAAACCGTAAAATTCGTGAAAGCGTGAAAGATAAAAACTTACAGCGTTTCTGATGGATAAGGGGAAATATATTCAATTTTATGTTGTAGACGTTCCTTTTTTTTCGATTTATTAATCTCTCTAAATTAATGTCGTATCACCCAATTTCATTTTTAAGCCCGTATTTCGCAAGGAAGCCTGAGCGAATTGCAAGGATAGGCATTGCGGACCAAATCTATTTTTCGTCTAAACCTTCCTCGTATTTTTCTTTTTTTGGCATTTCTTTCTTTTTTTATTCTCCCTCATATCGATGCCCTGCTTAATCCCATGCCACTCCTCTTCCAATATCATGCCCCATTGGGCATCGATCTCGTCTTCGGCCCTAAACTATTTTGTTCGTTGGCTTGTATCCAACATTGGGAAACAAGTTCGGTATCGGCACGTAGACTGCTTTGATTTTTCTCCACTCGCGTAATGGAATCAACTAGGACGATGCTATTGGAGTTTTTAAACTGTAATTAATTCTTTAGGAGGAAAGAGCGCCCTGAATAACTGGGGAAGGTTTAAAATACCCTTTAATGCCCTTATAAGGGCAAAAACTATTGATATTATTCGGATCTTCCAATATCGATAGCATATTTTTTTCCGCAAAAGGATAATAATGCGCTTTAAATAATATTTTAGCGGATTACTGATCGTTACTGATAATCATTCTGAGAAAAATATATACCAGAGGAAGATATTTCGTGCTGTTTTTTTCAGAAAATATCGATTCGGTGTAATTTTAGCTCGAGTGTTTAAAAATGAATTACTTAATGTAGCCATAAATAATTCGAATAAATCATACTGGAATTGGTAATGCAACCAACGCCGAATGAATTACTTCTGTAAACTAGAATGGCAGACGTTATTACTCGACCGTAACACAGTTAAAGGAATCACCTTGACTACTAATTGATTAGTTTGACTCCAATGGTCGATACCCTTTGCGCTGAATCATTAAGCGTTCAAAAAAAAACAGCAACAGAGGATCCCCTCTTCTTTTAACTTCTCATCGGAAACGCCCGAATGAGTACCTAATTCGCACCATTAGTGTGTTTCATTCGAAACTGATTCACCTTTTAATTGCCTTGTGCAATTCTTCGGAATTTGGCTCCTCACTCGGTCTTCTGCTTAATGCCCCCTCCCCGAACTTAACATTCCACTTCTTAACTTTCTATCCAATACTTGGCAGAAAAAATGTCCTCCCTCATTCTGCCCTTTTCTTACTTTTGATTCTTTTCTTAAAACCTTCTCCTCCCTGCTTCTTTCCTCTTTACGTGTACATTTTCTGTATCTCCCTCGCTCCCTTCCAGCCTTTCTCTCTTTCTTCTGTCTCTCACTCTTACCTTCCTTTCCCATCCTCTTATTCTCACTCTTTCTCTCTCCTCCCTATCTCTCTGTTCCTCCTTACCTCTCTCTCTCTCTCTCCCTTCCTTATTACCTCTTTCTCCCTTCTTCTCTCCCTCACTTCGTACCTTTCTCCCTTCCTCTCTCCCATAGGGTTAAATGTAAGAACGGACTACATAGTCTCAATTTCGCCATCAATAAAGTCGTTTGTCTGTCTGTCTGCCCCCCTCTCTCTCTCCCTCCCTATCTTTCTCCATCCATCTATCTCACCCCTCTATCTTTATCCCTTTGTCCCTCTTGGATTTAGGCGTAAGGCTAACGTGCCTCACCCTCACCCAAATGAAGGCATTTGTCTGTCTGTATTCCTCCTTCCCTCCCTCCTTCTGTCTCTCTCTCTCTCTCTCTCTCCCTCCCTCTCTCCCTAATACTCTATCCATCGGAAAAGCGCCATCTGCAGCGAGCAGGTCACCCGTCCTGTGGCAAACAGACTTCGCTGCAGGCATTGACCCAATTTACTCCCGCCGTGCGTGGCAAGTCTGGCAACAAATTGTTTTTTAAGCGACCCTCGAGGATTTCCGGAAAATGAAGGATATATTTTTTTCCAAAAGGCAAATTCACAAAACGTCACCTTTTATGTGCGAGCGAATTTTCGAATTAATATGCATTTTTGCAGCGATAAAAATTCGAAATACTTCGAAATTTCTATTTACGCATTGAACAACTGTTGCGATACATACATACATACATACATACATACATATATATATATATATATATGTAGAACTTATCGTCCTTATTTTTGCGTATATTTGCTGTTTTTTATCAGTAGTCATATTTATGAAGTTGAATTTCCGCTTCAACGTTCGTATTAATTTCTTTTATAATTTCGCGAAAATGTCCATCCGGTTAATAAAAAGCGTGGTATTTTATGTCGTGACCTAACATCATTCCTACCTCGTTTGCAATTTGTTAGAAATAATTCACACGCCTAATTAAAATGCAAGGAAACGAGATTACCTGGAAGAAAATGCTAAACTCTTACCCTTGAGTATTTCCTTTAAGTAGGTCGAGCGAACGGAAGGTTCGATTTTTCTTCCCGCTTGACGTTTTTAAAGGATGCATGAATCAAGACCAAAAACTCCGAGCCTCGAGTTTACCTAGCGCCCTCGTTGTTATCAAACGATCTAAATGGGCGGTCATTATTATGTTTGGTAGTGTACTCTATCAATTTGCATCGAGATATTACTTCCTTGGATAGAACCCCTTTTTTATACACAATGTGGCAATTTAGAAAAGTCTCGTTAAACGATAACTTGGACATGTGATCCAGGCGAATCTAATCTCTCTCTCTCTCTCTCTCTCTCTTTTAAGACGTCGTGTAATACATCACTTTTTATTAACACGTAAAACGCCGTGACGACGCCTTATGCTCACGTGCTCTCGCGAAACTGGCCGTATGTATTTATTCTCGTCCGATTATTCCCCCAGACTTCTTATGAATATGTACAACGATTACACCTGGCGGCTGTTTCCAGCCAATTAAACTCGGTTACCTTAGCGATTTGCGACGGGACAATATTGCGTCTGTTGTCGGCGCCCTGGGTAACTCAGTCGATAGTGCAAGGGAGAAACCAATACGAGGGGGGTCTTTCACTCGCTCAAAGGAGAGAATAGCAACGTCGTGCGTCGCTATTGGTTTATCCATAAAACGAAATGCACCGACCTGCTAGACGTTCCCTTCACCCCGACTGCGGACATCCCGACTTGTTTATCCTCTTAGCAACAAGGAAGCGGGGAATCGAATAGGTCCAAGTCGAAAATCTCCGTCATTGCTGGGGGAGTTGCCTTCTGAAAGTAAAGATAAGGACTCTTATAGCAGCGTCGTCAATGAAGAAAATCTTTTTTTTTAATTGGGTTGCGTTGAGCTACGCTAGGATCTTAAGGATAAATTTTCGACATTTGGAATTAGATTTTTTTTACTATTCGACGTTTAATGGAAAGGTTTTAGGGAAATCGAAATAGTTTCTCCAATTGTTTATATAAAAGTTAGTATAAAAACAGTTGAGTATTTTGTTCACATAGTCATTTATTGTAAATTATTAGAATTAAAAAATGGAATTCTTTGATTTAGTCAATATTTATGACGGAAAATAAATTTTATGAATCGTTTTCACTAGGTTCCACATATTAATCTTAAATTGGGCTTACGAAACATCATCTCTTAATGTAATTAATGGTGTCTTTAGGTTCTTTGGTAACCCAGCATTGAAATATATGAGTGGATGAATGTGGCATTCTTGGTTTAATTTAAGAACGGATCCAAAAAGAAATACGGAATCCTGACTTGAGACTTTTCTGCGCCAGAGAAAACAATAGTTCATTTATGTTGAAGAAATAAACCCGTGCCTAATAAGTATGGAATCACATATTGCCTATTAACAATGATTGTTTTAAATGCCATGACATTTTGATGCAAGGATCATTCAAATTTAATTGCGTCACATTACAGTTTCGTCACTATCTTTAGCTGCTACATATTTTACTTCATGTAACGTCAAAATTAAGGGACAAAACTTTTGAAACGCAGGTGGATTTAAAATATAATAAATGTATGGTTAAACATATCTCTGCGTTACTCTGTGTTTTTAGCATATTTTGACCCTTATACATATTATGAATTTGTTTATTTTGGTTGCTATTGGGGTTTAATTATAATTTATAAATAATATTTATCAGCGCCAGTGTTTTTGGAAACGTCAACTGTTTGAGACCTTACGGGTTCAGTGTTTAATACTTAATCAAGAACAAGGGAAATTGGAAAATGAAAAAAATATTTTACAAAAAAACGTTTTATGATATTTATTTCATTATAATGTGTTGACGTTGTATTTGTTATGAATGGCATTCACAAGAGGAAAATGTATGATCGCTTGCAAGCTTGTACTCTTCTGATCAATACCGTTGTCATAAGTAACAAAATACAACTTTATCAACCTTAGGTAATTAATAAAACGGTTAAGAGAGATAAAGCAAATATTTTTTTCTTTGCCAATAGCAACCAATTTTCAAACAACACAAATTCCGTGTTTGTGTTGTAGTAATGGTTTTTTTATTTTATTTATCTTAATTTACATCAAAGTTTGGAGGAAACGAAGTTGACTAGGAAATTGAATTAGTAGAAGAAATGTGTGAAATAAATTTAGAAATTTACAAAGTTGAAACCGAAATTATAGAAAGTAAATAATCGAACTTAAATATTTCCACGTATTTTATTTCAATCGCGCTATTTTTACGCATTATGCTGTGACCTATTTTCCAATAATCAACAAACAAAATGCAAAAAAATAAAACCAGCATTTCGCCACGCATGAATGTGATTTGATTCGATAACATAACAAAGAATATGCAACAACGACATCATTACCGTTAATCAGTCTGTTTTCCAGTAATAAAAAAAAGACGCGTGGATGCCAACGAAACAGATTCCAATAAACATTTTATTCTTTTTGTTTACTTTTCATTGAAAACCACGAAAAAAGAAAACAAACTTGGTAAGAATTTAGGAATTTAGTCCTATTTTAAATTCCCATCGAATGTCATCAAACCTTCTATTAGAAGGATTGGGGGAAAAAACAACCCAACATTCCAACGCTTCGTTTGGAACGGGCAATTCCTTTGTTTGTTTTTTAAAATTTTATTTTCTCCTAATTTCGGACGGATAGCAATGGCACAGAGACCAACCGCTCGAAAATGGGAGAAGGATTATAAAAAAATAATAAAAACTTAAACTGGTGGGGGGTGTGGGGGGAAGGAGAAATTGGGCGCTGCGTGGTACCGGGTTAATAATAAGCTGTGTGTACAATGTACGACTTAGCGGGAGCCGAATTTATCGCGTCTGGAATACAGAAACCACTCGTCGGTGAAATTTACGTTTATCATTCTCTTGGAGCCGATTCTGTGGGAGAGAGAGAGAGAATGCTTCTTTTTTTCGGTCGAAGAGGAGAATTGGTGAGAAGAGAGAGAGAGTTAGAGAAATGGATGAATAGCAGAGGATGAGAGAATGAGAGAAAAATAATGAAAATGGTGATGCGTGTAGGGTTAGGGATTTTAGAGTGAGAAAGGAATGAGGGACGGACTGGAGTGAAAGAGAAAGAGAGAGAGAGGGGGAGAGGATTAATGGAGGTCAAGTGGAGGAGTTGGAATTTTGAGTTTGTTGAGAGAGAGAGAAAGAGAGATTGGGAAAGGGAGAGTGAGAGAGAGAGAGAGTGAGAGAGAGAGAGGAAAGACGCGAATATGAGAGGCGAGAGATTAGAGAATGGCGCGCGAACAAAACAGTTGAAGGGGACGATCCGAGAGGAGCTCTTCTTTTTTAAGGCGGAGCGCAATTAGAAGAAAAGAGGAAAAAGCTCGTCACCTTGAAGCGGAATAAAATATGTCCGTCTGGGAAAGGAGTGGTTTTTTTTGTGACGCTTAGCAATCAACTAGTCTTCAGGCTTTTAAAGTTGCTATCTATAGATGAAATAAAATTGCATTCCTCGCGCCGCGAAGAGATGTTTCTCAGTTTGAAAGTATTGCGGGTGACAAAAAAATCCATATGAAAAATTATTGATGGAAATGAACGTGTAATTTTAACCGAAAAACATGATTAATGTGAAGGTGTGCTGGTACATGAATTGCGGAAGGATTGAAAACTCGCTGGAAATTACTTTAATAAAATGACATTTAGGTTTCATAAAATAATTTATGTATACATATGCAGGTGTATGATTAAAGGATTATTACCATTTAACATTGCGCTCGGAAAGTAAGCTAGAATCCGATTATTATTTTTTAAACCGGTGGGGTGAAATTGAAGTTGTTTTATGTTTTTGGCTAGTGCCGAGTGCACAGAACGAAATGTAAATAACAAGTTACAATTTCCCGAGAAGCTCTTCTTCAAAATATTCCCATCAAAAACCAAGCTTTTTATCCGAAAGGAAATTGCTAGAATTTGGTGGAACCTCTCGAGCCGAGTATGAACGATAAAACCGGGAGCGAGAGGAAAATTTATTCCGAACATTTCAGCTAATGTACCTTTTAAATTGCGCTGACCCCGTGAGCGATTTCCTGGCAGAATGGATTACATGGGGCGGAATGGAGATTGGCGAGAGCGGGTGCAGAATATCCAATCGCCAAGAGACGGAGCGAAGAAGTTGGTGCAGCCTTAACAGTACTACCTACGGTCGGACGTCAAGATGGCTTCTTTCCGATCATGGTATGCGAAATTTTACACAAGAAATGATGGAACGAAGAAATTTCTTTGGGAAAATGTACATGCGCATCGCAGTAAAAACGAAAGATAGGCGAAATTAGAAGAGAAAGTATAGGTCAAGTCAGTGAAAGACGAATATAGCCGCGAAAAGTAGTGAATAATCATTTTAGTGGTAGTGGGAAGATGTGAAGTTTTTCAGGTGTAAAACATTTCTTGGAATTTTTCCACGTGTTCTGCTTTCATATTTATGGCAAAATATCGAACGTGTTCTAAATTGTGATTTTTAAATTGAGATCAGTGATGATGCAATCTTATGTACTTCTCAAAGTCCGAATGGTAATTGTACTTTCGACATTAAAATCGCTTTCAGTCCATTTTTTGGGTGTGACAAGATTTTGCAGGTGGGCAGGTTAAAGTCAGCCTCCATACCTCCTTTTAGAGTAGTTTTTTCATTATTTTTAATTTAATAACCCCATGCTTAATCGAGCTGGCCCTATATATTACTCGAACATTTTAAATTTCTTTTCCACTTGATTTAAAAGATAATAAATTCCTCTTTCTTTTAAAGTCAAAGTTTCAATGCACTGAGCTGAAATATTTTATCATTTGGGTACGTAAATAATATTTACCAAGATGGTTTTCCAAACATCGAAGCTGGCATGAAGGACGTGATCGCGTTTATATGAAGACATAAGTTTGTGCCGTATCAAAAATTGTGAAATCGAAGGCTCGGAAATGCTTGGTTTTCTTTCTTGCGTCGTTCTTTTAAGGGTAGAGACTATAATATCAATCCCCTCTATATAATTTGCTTGGTTATGCGTGATACTGCAATGGTCAGTCTGCGTTTTCATTGTTTGAGTGGCATGGTAATCAGGGTTCAGGACATCACTTATGTCAGTGATGCTCGACTGCAGCGACGTTTCTAAGGCTTGAAAGAAACAGGAACTAATAGAATATACGTGATGATATAAGTCGAAGTTATTTGCCTCTAGAAAATTTGAATACATTATTGATATTTGAAAGATATGAATACATTGTTTATAAGAATAACAAGTACAAATTTTTAAGTTAAATGATGTATTCCTTTCCGTCATATTGACGGGCTTACATACTAGTGTGCTTATAACGCGCATCTTCGCTTTAATCCTAACGAAAATAAAAGAAGGATAAATGATCCCTGTCCTTAAAGAGAAATTGAAGCAGGCTACGCATATTAGGACGACGCTCGTGAAAAAATACCGAGGACAAGGTTTAATAAAAGTTGAGGCATGACCTTGGCAGCCATCTTCAATCTCCTTGGCGCCTGCGTGGCACTTTCTAAAAAAAATTACCCGTGTCTTGATGCGGGATAAGTGAGTACAAAATTTTTTATTTTATTTTTTGCTTCTCTCCGTACAATCGCGTATAATTTTTCCCATCCCGCATCGGAATACCAACAATTGCGTGTAGGAGCGGAGAAACAAGGCGAAACAAAGAGACTGGTCGGAGATGGAGAAAATACAGAGGGGTTCTTCTTGTCTAAAACTCGCGGGATAAAAAATAAAATTTTTAAATCTTTTTTAACCGAGGAGGAAAGGACGTTGACTATATATATATATATATATATATATATATATATATATATATATATATATATATATATATATATATATATATAGTAAAAGAGGTTGGCGTGGGAGGAAACAGAAACGTGAGATGTGTGTAAAAAGAGGAATTTCTCTCCGAGAACTTCTCTGGAGATTAAAATCGGGATAATGGAGTGAGAGTGGAAGGGAGAGAGAAAAGAGAGAGGGATGGAGAATTAGAGAGAGAGAGGAAATGAGGAAAAGTAGGAAAGAGAAGGAGAGAGAGAGAGTAGGGGAAAAGTGCGGGAAAGATTAGGGGAGAATATTATGTTCCCAAAGTTGTTACTAAGTGCGCAACTCTGAAACTTAGGCGCGTTTGTGGGGAGGGGGAGTGGGAAAAACTTTATCCGACGGAATGGCGATCCGAAGTGCTCTAACGTCGGAAGTTTGCATACTTTCCACGAAAAAATTACTTAATTTCCACCGTAAAAACACCCTGTCGCCTTTATTTAACGATATTATTACGATATCCGGTTTGATCGACTGGTACGGTTAAAAAAAAGATATGTATATTTATTTGCTGATCCTGCCAACGATACGAAGGCTGGGAAAATCTTTTGAAACCAAAGGTAAACTAATTACGACATCGCTATCGTTCTGTCCAGAAGTTTTTTTCCTTGGGCCTTTTTTATGAATTGAGTATTATATGTATGGGTTTATGTATATTATATACAGTACTTAATGTCGTCAACATAATGGTATATATCTTATCTCACAAATTATTCCGGAATGTATTACAAAACGTTGTCAGAATATCCAGACATTATTTTGGGTTCTGGACCATTTTAAATATTCATCTTTCCAGTTCGGAATGGGAATTGAGCCTTGTAACCAGGTGACGAAGAGATAGAACGGGATACTCCAGAACAGAAGTTAGGGAATAAGAGAGAAATAAGGATGGAAGGATTAATCGACCCGAAAGAGCACACATTATTATAAATGAAATGGGTGGCACCTTCAACTTCAGATCGCTAAAATTTATTAGTTGGATGATAGAATAAAATCAATCCTGATCGCACCCTTTTATATTACATTTTAAAACGTGAATTTTTAACCTTGAGCATGGAAATCTACTTTATTTTCTTTAATTTCCTTGACCGAAAAAATGTTTGTATTTAAAATATAATTCAATTTTCTCACCCCGCACGTCCCGCCGGTCATTCACGCGAAATTTGTTTCATTTATTACATTTTCGTTGCAACTTTAAATCGTTACGTTGCCTGAGAACGAACGGCGTCATCAATTTTTTTTAAAAATCAGATAGCATTTTCGCATTCGTTCTTGTCCCCGCGATTTTTTACGTGACTTATCTCTAGCTTCAATAAAACAATTTTAGCGTTTCGATTCGTGATGTTACGATCCAAAAAAAAAAAGTCTCGTTTAGCTTTGAAACTACTGGCGAAGAGAGAAAGAGAAGAATATCGACATTAAATCTGACATTTTAAAAAATCATTTCGTCCATGCACTCTTGGGAATTAGCGGGTGGTAAATCGTGACCCTACTTTTAGCCCTTCGCTGTTTACAAGTCATGTTTGCGTGCGGGTAGCGAATTTTTCTGCCTCCCCCTCCCCTCCCCCTCCCATCCCCTCCCCTCCCCTCCCCCTCCCCTCCCCCGTCCTTAAAGATTGCATGAAGGAGGGAGACGGGAGTATAGTTCCAAGAACCATAAAATTCAGTCGACCCCTTCCGTAATATGCGCAATTCTTTCCTTTAAGACTTTTTACGGTCCTCCACGAAAGTTTACACGTGTCGTCGGCGTCCTCTCGAAACCGTGATCCGAACGAGGTCCTCGGAATCTTTTTTTTTTATCTCGGCCGGTTAAAAAAAAAAATATTCAATCCCATCGTCCTCTTTACCGGTTCGCATCGTTCGGAAGAATTGCGCGTGGCACCATCGGGGTGCATAAACGTCGTCGACCTTAGAAAATATAAAAGTTTGGGATGTCTTCATGGTTGTCCTTTGCCTCGAACTTTACTTCATCTAAGAAAATGGGAGAGTTCTTGTTTTTTTATCGGCCGTAAATCTTTTATGCAGAGAAATTAACTTCTAGGTAAATCTTTCATCCAGACCAAAAAAAGTCGGTGCAACGTACATTACATAAGCTTTCTCATACTATAATGAACTTTTAGTCCATGCGTTAATATCTCCGGTTTAGCGTTAGCTGGACGTAAAACTCGATTTAACAGGATGATTACGGACGATCTTTCCGATTTTTACAAATTTATTATTTAAAAAATAATAAAAACAGTAACAAGCAAGCTAAACTAGCAAATAAAAACACAGAAAGGTTTTTTCACCGTGTCTCGTGAGTTCTTCATTTTATTTTATTTAATATTTGCTCCGTTAATGGCTCTGAGGACATCAAAACTGTATTCTGTTTCCTGACGTACATTTTTTTGGTATGTCATGCTTTCCTTCAACTTATCCAAAGTTGTTGGCATTGGTGAAAAATAAACTACATTTTTGGCGTAGCCCCAGAGGAAAAAGACGAGTGGGGTAATTGTTCATTCAGGAATGTTGCAACCTCATTGTGAAGAAGGCGGTAATCACCAATAGCTTAAACCAGGGATGGCAAATACGTGGCACGCGTGCCAGAGGTGGCACGCGTGCGATTTTGGTTGGCACCCGTAAGCTTGTATTTTCCGTATAAAACATGAAGTTTCTTAGAGTAAACTAGTGGCACGGAAAAAAAATTCTGATGGTTCCCAGTAATTTCTTGGAACGCGACTCAAAATCATTTGCCATCCCTGACTTAAACTGAACTTATTGAGTTTTCTATTACTATAGCTTGTATATACTCGTATATATCTTTATAATTTTTTCGTGATTAATTTGAAAAACGGCCACACTATATTATTTTCATTTCACTGGACGCTGGATATATATATATATAGTAATGTTTTAAGAGACTTGACTTATGTAGTATTGTCCATGATAACAAGCCCTACAACTAGATGCATTTTAATTAAATTTTCCGATCTTGATAGGAGTGGTTAGCGTGCTCAACTCCCAATGCTAAGGTCACAGGTCTGACCCAGCTGAAGACATGATCCTATGTATATGGCATCGATTTTTAATTAACGAGATAGTTAAAAATAAGTAAAATAAAACAAAGTAAAACAAAACCCTTTGTGTCAATTATTAAGAAATCGAAATTATATGAAAATAAATCATTCTCTATTTTTTGCGCGGTATACCTACTTCATTCAACCGAGGTTCCTAATTCCTCTTAATAATCTAAATACGATTTTTTTTCAGAATCTGTTTGACCGTTAGTTCTTATGGCCGCTCACAGACCGCAGATTATATAGACAAACGGAATCGAATAAAAAAAACATTTTTCCGCTGCAAGGGTACCAAAAACGTATATATTTAAAATGCATATTTATCAAAATTTAAAAATTGATTTTTTTTTCCGCGGTCGCGATACTACGATACACTACATACGTCAGGGGTGGGCAAACTTTTCTGCATGGCGGGCCGCATCGGTGTTTGCAAATTCTTCAGCGGGTCACATTGAAAGATGCCAATGCTTAGGCGGGCCACATTAGAGTTTAAATCGGAGATTGCTTAGATTATTAGGCATCATACATAAGTGAAAAACAAGCACAGACAAGGATCGTAGGGCTAAATTTTCAAAACTGAAGGTTTTATTGTCATAATTTTACCAAAAGTGATAAAAATTGTGTTAAATTTTACAGACTGCTTTTTCACCAAAGCTTCGCGGGCCACGTTAAATGCTCTCGAGGGCCACATATGAAAAAGTAAAAAGGAGGAAGTGACACGAAATTTACGGAGACGGAAGGAGGAAGAAAGGATGCGTTAGGTAGAGGTAAACTTTCGAAATTGGCATCGAGGTAAAAAAAAAGAGGTGGAAGAGAGAGAGAGAGAGAGGGAGAGAGAGAGAGAGAGTGAGATAGATCGAGATGACTGCGGTACGACATGGGATAGGACGCTGATTGTGAGAGGCGGCAGTGGGAAAGCTGGTTTATTTGGCTTTTTGGAGGCCTTGTTTAAAGAAAGGAGGAGAAGCGAGGCGTCAGTTATGGATGAGGCAGAGGGGGAAGGGGAGAGGAAGGGAGGGGCGTGGAAGGGGAGGCCTCTCTTTTTTTTTTTTTTGAGGCTGGAAATGGAGTTGTAATGTAGCGAATGCGCTGGATGTGAAGAGGAGGTGAGGAATAGAGTAAAAGGATGGAGAGGTTGGGAGAGGAAAAAAAAACGTTGAGAGGAGGCGGTACGAGGCGTGGCGTGTGAGGGGACAGAGCGATGGAGAGGGGGTTGGGAGGGGTAAAAAAGGGGGGAGGGAGAAGTTAGAGAGGTAGGTGGTGGGGGATGGGGGGGGGAGGATGTGGCGTGAACTTTTTCCTGAAGTTGCTCGTTCTCTCTCTCGTGATAAAGGATATAAAATTAAAGGTGGCTATTCCACGAGCAGTCACGGTGCTCTTTCCCACCAATCCTCCCTTCCACGTCCCGTCTCAAAACGTAATCTCCTGATTTTCCATTTTATCTCCTTTTTGCGAGAAAGGGAAGAGGAGTGGAAGAGAGGGAGGGGGTGGAGGGGAAGGGGGAGGATGTGGAGAAGCTGTAAATTCAGCGGGAGCAGAAAACACAAGCCGTTCTATTCATATAACGCCGTGTGACGAACGGTTTGCGAGCGGGGCAGGAGTGACTTTTCCACACGTCCTTGCTTTTAACGCACGGCTGGTGAGTTTGTTCTAATGGACAATAGATAGAGGGCGCTCTGGAGTTTTGAAATTGGATGGAGAAATTTAGGGAAATTTTACCGCGTTAAATCTTTGATCCATTCTCGTCCGCGCAATTGTTGAATTTACGGCGTTGTGCGTCTTTGGTAATTTTCCGTTTATGAGGATGTATTTTTTGCTTCTAATTTGATGCACGTATTCATCCAAGCGACGAACTTGACAAAATATTTAACTTGTTGAATTTCTACTTTTTAACATCTCCTAAATTCAAGTGTGCTTGTATTAAACTTTTATCCGAGATCATTTTATTACCTCTGCGTTTAACTGCGTGTTAATCAAGTGGGGGGAAACTTATACAAAGATCCTCCTATAGATGTCATAGGCGATACTGCCGTATAGTGGAATTGTCTTTTAATAATGCTCTAAGTTTACTGATTCTTTAAAACCATGGCGTTATGCATCGCGTAGAGAAATGTTACTCAACTTTTTTTGATAACGCGGTTCAACTAAATTACAAGAAATTTTCAGCTGCCCACCAACGTATCAATAGATTTATTATATACATTTGTATATGTAGGAGAAAATTATATATTGATGACTAAAAGTAACGGGGTTAAATTAAAAACGAAATCATTTAAATCATTTTTATTTGTATTTACTCGCTGTAACTTAGCCATAGTTTTTCAATATTTTTAAACTCTCTTAATTTTTTAAATTTCGTGGGCCACTAGTGGGTCAAGGCTATCCAGCATTGAGTACGTTCGGTTGCGGTAAAGAATTTTTAAACATCTCAGTAAGGTTATTTTCAATTAACTTTGAGTAAACAATAATTTTTAAATTTAATGGAGTGATTCGAGAGAAAATATCACTAGCGCAGAGGTAGAGGAGGATTCTTATTTCATTTTTTTAAATGTGTGTATTACACTACTCAAAATAGGTCATGATGGTAATAACGTGGAAATGGAATGAAAGACCGAATTCGATATGGTCAATGTTATCTTTCCAACCACGTAAGCGTAAGTAAGAATTACCGGAGATAACAAGAGCCACAAACCGAGGATATTACAAAATATTCAATATGATTCCATTATGAATTCATTTGCTCCGCAAATAGCATCCGTATATTTTTTCCGCTGTCCTAAACTTGCCACTAAAAGCTCTACTTGAGAGCGTTTCAGACAGTAACTGCATTTTATTACATTAGGCATCGAGAAAAATTCATCAGGAACGTATATTAACCATAAACTGCAGCAGAATTGAAAACCATTTCTCAGAACTTCGGAGATGAATCTTCGTGATCACAAATAAATATTACTATCAACCGATAATAAGAGTTATTATTTTTTTTTAAATTAAACCATTTTATTTTTCATTAGGAAATAATAGTGGCATTGAATTGAATCCAGCAGATCCGTTGAATCGCCCATAAATACCCTCAGGATTCGAAACAGTTTCGGAGATAAATTTTTCGAAACCACCTCTCTTTTGCGGTTGTGGGATCTTACCTCTCCCTCTCACCTTTTAATTCCTATTTTCTCTCACGCAAAGACTCAACGGAAAAAAAATAAAACTTCGCAGTTCCGCACTCGCTTGAATTGATATTTATCGCCCTCCAGGAAGGAGGCATTCCCCTGGCTTCCCTCTTCTCCGCCATGTTTGAACGGATGGCGTAATAAAAAAATCAAGGAATAACAGTCGGTAATGCTGCAGTTAAGGTTGTTAAACGCCTCCTAAAGAGATAACTTACATCGACATTTTTCTCGCTAATCGACAAAGTTTTCCCCACTGCAAGCCATCTCTCTCTCTCTCTCTCTCATTCACGCTAATTGGATGCATTTAGCCCCGGCCTTTTGACCCCTTCCACCTCTTCTTTTTGCCTCCCCTCCTCCATCCTCCCCCCTTCCCTAAACCTCCCCCCCCCCTCCCCTCTCTCCGTACCACCAACTCGCTCATTCCCATACCTCTTTTCTCTCTCTCTCTCATTTGGCCATTAACCGTTCATCGTATTCCACAAACCTTCCGCTTCCCCCCCCCCCTCCCCCCTCTATCTCCATCCCCTCCACGTTTAACCCATCTCGCGCTATTTCTATTTCTCACTTCTCCCGGGCGGACTCTCAGTCGATCCAGAAAAGCCCTAATCGCGTCCAATAAATCTCTCTCTCTCCATGGTAACTCCCGCTCACTTATTTATTTCCCTCCTAAATTCTATCGCTGTTTGCTTTTCGTTCCTCGCGCCTCGCCTCACCTCAGCCTCCCTCCTATCTCTTTCTCATCCCTCCCTTCCTCCGTCTCATCCCTCCCTCTACTACTACATGGCCGCTCCGTTTCTGTCTTTTCCTTCCCCTTCCTCCGCACCAGGATTTTCCCTTTCTTCCAGAAACGTTATCTCTGTATAAATTACTTATTCCATAATTTTCTAATGACCCTTTCCCTAGCGCCTCCTGTTTCTTACTTTCTGTCTCTGTCTCTCTCTCTCTCTGTCTCTCTCTCTCTGTCTCTCTCTCACTCCGATTTTATTTCCATTCAACCCTCTCTCACCCATCTATCTTTCATTTGTTCATCTTCTCTCTCTCTTCCTCTTTCGCTTTCCCTCTGTTTTTCCGTTCTTGCTCCTGCATTTTCCCCTTTTCTATTCATCTCTTGCGCCGAACTCATCTCGTTAGAATACCCTTTCCTATATTTGAAAGTAACTCTTCCGTCGATCGGTACAGGGTCATTGGTAATAGAATCGCTCGTTTTTATAGCTCTGAAATCGTATGGAGCCTAATAATTAGTGACTTTTGATAATTTTGCGCATTATTTTTTAAAATATTTATTAGTTATTGCTTCAGATAAATCTTTAATTATAAGGCTATATCTAATGACGAAACGTTGTGTTATGCTGTGCTATTGGAGTGAATATTTGGAGAGAAACATGGAAAGTCGCGTGAAAGACTTAGGAATTGATAATTATTAGGTACTTCATTTATATATCACTACGCGATTTGTCAAGATGTTTATTCGTGCCTTAATTGTATTCCGTTGCTCTCAAAAATGTTATTTTCCTCGATTTTTTTGTAAGTGAAACCGTAATCCGGTGAATTAAGAATGGAAGTGGACGGAAAAATGTGTCAAACTGCGGTAAAAGATATTCTTGGTCAGGATTGGCCCAAAAATGAGAAAAACCAGGAACCAGAAAATTTAAAAAAAAATGCTTCGTAGAATTATGAGGGCAAAAGAATAAAACCTCGGGTTTTTATTATTTTTTTATGTTAACATGTAATAAGTATGAAAGGACGCTAGCAACTAGAACGAAAAAACTTTCCATGGTTTCTTCCTCTCTTCGTACGTTAAAAAAATCTACGATAAAATCTCCTATGCGAAATCTGCAAGAAATCCGATGCAGAAAAAGCGAGGAGAATAGGAAGCATTATTATTAGAACAATGGATTCTTTTCATGATGTTGAATGGCTCGTCGTGCATGAATACAAATCATTTCTTTATCTTAGCTTCGTTGAATATTAAAAGCTCCTCGACTTCGTTCGCATGTCGACGGTAGGAATGCAAAGGAAATAAGATACGTTAAAGGCCTGAGCTGAGCATGCGCTCTAGTGTAACTGCAGCCGGCTGTCCAACTCAAGGATAGAGGGTTGGTCAACATTGGGGTAATATCGCGTTAGCTAGGTTCTCTCCCGCCAATGACACTGCAGGAATATTTCGACATCGCTTAGCCTTAAAGGAAAGGTTTGCAGGGGAAATAGCAATTGATGTAAGCATCTTTGTTTTGCTCGTTGTGAAAATTGAAAATCAACAAGAGTTATTGAGCATTACGGGAATAATCACTACAATCGCATTGTTAACAACTCCAAAGAGAAAAATATTGTCCAGTTTTATAAGGGGAGGACTCAAAAGCAGAAAGCTATGTATGCATTGGTTAGGCAACTTTATATCGCAGGATAAACGGAAAAATATGCATCTCGTCAAGTAGACGAGTCTGAAACTTTAAATTTCTTTTTTTATTAGGGTAAGAAAAATGAAAGGTTTTTATATTAGCATTCCATTAGCTCTCGGAAAATCTTCGTGGACAGGTAACAAAACTATCTGCACTACAAAGAGAACTAATGATCCTATATTCAATGAAAAAATTGACGTTTATTCCTGAAAATAACCACACAGTAAAACTATATGACAAAACACAAGGTGGAATGTTTCGAAGCCGCATGAATAGTGGAAGACGTCCCGACGCTTAAGACCAATTAGGTAGGAAACAATATTTTTATTAAATAATTCAACTTTCACATTAAAGAAATAAAAACTAGGTTGTTAAAAGAAGTGAGTATTCTAATTTGACTTGTTTGTTTGGTTATGATGAACGCACAAAATTGAAAGCACAGCTGGACCGTGCATTTATCGATTGAAGTTAATCTTTTGCGGGATACTGGCAATTTTAAATGTATGCATATATCGAATAGTATTAACGGCTATGCTGAAAGTAACAGTTAGAAAAATTCTTGCAACGAAACCTCCCTTGCCTCCTTCCCTCTCTCTCTCTCTCTCTCTCTCTCTCTCTCTATATATATATATATATATATATATATATATGTATGTATGTATGTATGTATATATATGCATAAAAAACCGCTCTTCTCTCTCTCACTCCCTTTCACCCTCTTACTCCCCGCGCTTCGCTTCGTGTCTATCCCACAACGTGAATCGCCTGCTAAAAAGTCTTTGGCCTCCGTTGAAAATTGAGAGGAGAGTATGTTCGTCACGTGACCGTTCACTTTGGGTGCATAACTAAGAGTGAGGTGCAAAGTAATACGGAGTGTAGGGGATCGGAATGATGCAGCGACCTCGTGGGAAAAAATGGCGGAAGAAGCAGCCGCGGCATGACTTGTAAAAACAAATATATGAGTGACTGATATCACGGCACAAATAGTATGCTGCAGAACAAAATATGTAAATTAATATGAAAGAAATTACAGGAAATTGGGAAGTATCAACTCAATAGCTCATCAAAACAACTGGTCTTCTAACCCGAGTGTTATAATTTATGTCGACAATGCCATGCGTGCAGATCGCGTTCCATGAAGATGGTGGCTGGCAAAAATTTCTAAGAGAAGGCAATATTTTATATCAATCCAATATTTATTATTTCTTTTCGTATTTTTGCTACAATTTTTAACTTAGAGAACATTCTTTGAGAAAACTTAAACATTGATGGCTCAAATGGCATTACATATATCATTTCAAACCTCTGGAATGATATTTTAAATAGAATAATTAAATTCTTAAGTTTCCAAGTGCAATAATAAAAGGCATATGTATTTAAATTGATAAACTAATGAAAATACAATCAAGGAATAGTGATTAAATCTTGATAAATTTTAGAGTAGATTTTTTCCAATATTTTCGTATGCTATTCTTTCATTCATCAATTCAATAAGTTTCAAGTGGCCCGCCAAAGTGCTAAAAAATGCACTTTTCCTGCTGTATTGGTCATATGTTATCCGCAGAAAACAATTCCCTCCGCTTAAAAACGGATGTTATAGGCAAATTTATTTCATCTCCCAAATGAATTAATTAAAAAATTCTCGATTCACTCTTTCAATATCTTTTTCGAACGAACGTTTCAGAAAATTTTTCCAGATTTTTATCCCCACGTCAGGATTTAATATATGCTTAGGAGCTTAATTTTTCCATTAGAAATTTATTACCTCCTGTATGTGTTCGTGCTAATGAGAGTTTGTGAGCTCACCTTTAATTATTTATCGATAAACGTCGCTTGAAAGTATCGAAGACAACTCAATAATATGTATATATTGTTAAAGTAATGTTTGCACAGAAAAATTATTTTGTTTCCTCTTTCTAACATTTTTATAGTACGCGATAATAGACAGGCACAGCGTACATCAGTCGACTTTTTTAAAAAGTCGATACTTGCGAAACGCCTTTATTTATGGAGCAGTAGCAACATCATTAACCCCGAAGTCTATAATTTTTCCCAAATCCAACGTCGATTTTTCCGTGATTCCCGGGCGCCCAATAAAAACTTAACAAATCGCTGTTTTATGAACAGGAGCTTTGAGCTGGGGAAAATTTGCATTACAGCCAATAGTTGACTTATGAAGGCAATTCATTACGACCATTAAAATTCTCCGCGTAACTGTTTGAATGACACTCATAACTAACATTCGCAACGGCCCGCAGTGGAATAAGCGACCAAAAACGTAATGATGAATGCTCGCTGATTAAACTACTTCCGAGTCGAAATTTCGACGATTTTTTTTTCGACCACTCCCCGAACCGGGTTATCGTTCTTGCGTTATGAACGTCCGAAAATCACTCGCGCACGCATATCATTAAATTAAAAAAAAAAAAAAAATCCCGCTCGATTTTATCGCAAATGATTAACTTATTATATTCTACGGCATGAAAATTTCGTCGTAATATCTCTCACCTGAAAAAATCACGTCTTCGAAACATTTGGAAATTACTTTCTTACTCTTTATTTCCTTGTTTGTTTGTTTGCCATTTTTGGGAAGGAAGAAGAAAAAAAGAAAAGAGAACCGTTTCCAAAAATTCCCCACTTCCACGAGCTGAGTCGAGACTTTCCCGGGACAAAAGTTCGAGTGCGATCTCTCCCTCTTTTGTTTCCCGGCATCCCATTTTGACCGTTTTGTATTCCCGGCATGCACTCCTGCAGTGAATCTCTTCGCTCGCTCCGACGCCTTTTACCGCCGTGCGCCTAAGATTTCGGCCATCCGCGCAGCAAAGACTCGCCTCCCTTCCACTCCCTTCCCCTCCCTTCCCCTCCCTTCCCGACCAAACCCCCGTCGCACGTAGGCCACCAGGTACACACGACTCCACTACCAAGGCATTTTCGGGTCATGCGACAATAAGTGTAAAGGGGAAGGAGAGGGATTTGGGGAGTGAGAGGGAGCAAGGACCGCCAAGATTAAGAAGACATAGATGGAGAAAGAAAGAGAGACGGAGATGTGAAGAGAGAGATAGAGAGAGAATGGAATGCGTTGGTCGGAGGCGTAAAAGGGAAGTGAGCGTTACATGAAGAAGGATGAAGAACTGATTGATTGATTGATTAGACCCTTTACTGGCGTGGTTAGACCTGGTGGGCCTCTCTTCCACTTAACCTTTAATTACACTAATTACAGGTATATATTATTCAGGGCCGATTTTAAGAAAATTTTAGAGCTGCACAAAAATAATTTGTCATGGCTCACTCTTGGTGACCGGAGCGAGCCGGCTTAAAAAATTCACCTCATGGCGAACATTTTCGAAAAGTAGATGTGACTTCTTTGAAAGAATTTTAGGCACGCATGCAATGATTTTCAAAAGTTTTTGTTTTCTTCTAAAATTGTCAAATTTCAGTTAATATTTTTATGTTTACACTTAACCAAAAAATGATGGAGACAAAGTAGTCAAATGCGATTAAAAGTCAGTTAAATGCGGATCGTATTTTTGTAGCTGCCAATTGTAGTATAAGTAATAATGTTTAAATTAACAACTGCACATAATTAATTTTACAACTGCACATTGGACTTTTAGAACTACACAAACCTGTTATAGCTGCACGTTAAAATAGGCCCTGATATTATTAATAACAACGATAAAGACGACCACAAAAATTAAAACAAAGGGAAACAAAAAAATAATTCCTAAAGACAAAAAAATTTAGAGTTATGAAAAAAACCTCATTGCCCGAGGGCTATTCGAATAAAAACCCAAAATTCATCGAAACACACGCAGTAAAGGGGGTTGAAAAAATTTGCAAAATCGCAACGTAAAACAATAATAAGAAACTATCAGCAATACAGAATATAAATTTTTTCCCCAAAGAGATATTCATATCCTAATAGGTATTTAAAAAAAATATATATGTGTAGCTTCTTTCTAATTCTTACATCTCCAGGGTTCCTAGATATAAGGAAGATGGAGAAAAGAAAGGAAATAAAAGAAACCAAAATAAGAAAAAACACCTACCATAGATAGATAGATAGATAAGTGGCTTTATTTTCAGGGCGAAATTGAGACCATAAGGTCCCCTCTTCCATTTAACCCTAGAGAGGGAGGGAGAGAGAGAGGGTGGAAGAGGGAGAGAAAGAGAGGAGAACTGGGGAGAAAAAGCTCGCAGAGGGTTTGCGCGGCCTTTAGAGAGATTAGGAATAAGGCGAACGACTTGGGATTCCCTCCAGTGGATTTAAATGCACCTTAATGGGGTAAGGAGAGCTTAGAGAGAGAGATGGAAATTCTAAGAAGAAAGCATAAGGCAATGGATAGGAAATGGAGTTAACTTTATCGCCTAGGAAGAAGGTGGATACATTTCATTTAAATGGTGGTTTTATTGAGAAAAGGAGGAAGATGTAAAGAACAGAAAGATGATAAGGAGAAGTTGAGTTGATAAACACGTGAGTTAAGGTTTTAGTTTTATTTGCCTCAAGTTCGGCCTTTTTATATATATATATATATATATATATATATATATATATATATATATATATATATATACATATATATGTATGTGTGTGTGTTTGTATTTCGTCTCAGCGTGCGATCACTGAATAATGACATTTTAAAGGATGCAAGGCTTTTTAATATCGATTAAATAAAACGTTTGACATCTTTTTTATGATGTGTCTCTCGATAAAAATCATGCATCTACAAATTTATAAAATCGTTGCATCAAATAAGAGATTTGAAAATATAGACAAAATGGAAAAGTTGATAAAAAGTCGTGTAATTTTTAAAAACCTTGCCTCTGCGAGAATTAAAATACTGGAATTATATAGAATTTTGTTTGAATCATGCCTGGCAGCGAGTTTTTTTTGCTGAAAGTAAAGCCAAACAAATATCGCCGCATTCATTTATGAAATCTACTTATCTAAAACTATATTACTTTGTACAGATGTATTTACATAGTGTCATAAAAAATATGAGAAAAACTCGGTTCTTATTCAAGATATTATTCACAAAATAGGACCGCAAAACCTCTGTGGGACATAAAATATGAGATTAATATTTTGCTAGTTCTAAATGACAGCGTGAATGAACTCAGAAAAAAGTGATTTCTGAAGTTCTGTCCCTTCGAATTTCAGCTGTACTATATTACTTAAATGCAAAAGTAAATAAGGGTGGTATTTTTTTACCAATTATTCACTTGGATAGTCGATTGCATAACCGGCGGAAAAATTTTAATAACACCCAAAAAATGGAAATTACATATTGTTCACAAAATTCCTTAGTACCAAGTTAAAAAGAAATTCTATTGATTTTTATTTTTATAACTACTGGCATTCAAATGACGTCGCGTTGGAGTAAACGTAAACGTAAACGTAAACGTAAAAATTTCAATCGAAAAATTTTTACTGTTGTCTATAAAAATACAAGAACGCCGACACTTCTAATGTAGTTTTACATGAAGGGTAATATTTTTTTATATTTTGAAGTCGAAAATTGTGACACTTTGAAAATTTGCTTACAAAACCGGATTATGTACAAAACTAGGCGGCGGCGGCGGCAGAGAAGTGCAGTGTTTTTATTTTTTTAGGAAGACTCTTGGTGCCAGATGCAGTGGGAATACTGATAGGACTACTGGAATGATAGAAGAAATGTTACAAACCCTTTGGAAACGTGACGTTTTCTCCTAACAGAAAAGCATATGAGAATAAACATTAATAACATTTCATTTCCATTCAAGTTTTATCTGTATTTTGATTTTCCACTGTTAAAAAAATGGTTTTGTAATTAATACGCGTAATAATTATTTGAAGGTTTTTACTATATGATGGGAATTACGGTAATGCGGATAATTCAGCGTTATATATTTGTAGACTCATAAATCAAATTAATTTTCTGACAAGGAGTACGGAAAAAAACTCGAGTAATGGGAGAGATGGACATTAACTAAGGGTCGTTCCTACTGGTTCGGAAGAGAGGCAACATAGTCGTAAGTGGAAGAAAAAACAGAACACTTCGTACTTATTTTTTGCACAGGGTTTGTATAGGCTAATATATCGAGTCTTGGTAGGAGGGCATGTGGCGTGGGCTGACGCAACGGGCATTGTGCGAAGGATAGGGCGTACGAGGATAAAGGAGGGAACAAAACGAAGGAAAGGATTTATGGGAGGCGTATGGCGCACCACGGATGAGGGCGTAATGGAAGGGAACGCGGAGAAGGAAAAAAAAGGGGAAAAGGCTAGTCGAGAAAATATGGGGACGAGGAGTCATGTCGTCGGATATCACAATTTCTCTCCCTTTCTCTCTCCCTCTCTTCCATCCATTCCCTCTTATCCGGAGACCTCTCTATATACCTAAGTCCTTCGTTTCGGAAGCCTCTTCCATTTTCCGAGATATACTTCTTTCTCTGCCGTGTCTTTTCTTGCGCCTTCAAACCCACTCCCGAAAAAAATAGGATTTTGTTCCACGCCCCTGCGATGTACGCAACACAGCAAACTTTGCCCCTGTAGCCTAGCCTACCCTTCGTACGCGCCAACCGTGTTTATATATGTATATATATATATATATATATATATATATATATATATATATATATATATGTATATATATATATGTATTTTTTTCCTCCAGCGAAATTCGTTTTTATTCGTAACCGCGGATAATTTATGCACGTAGCTCGCAGGGCGTATTTTTTTATAATAAATTACTTCCGAAAACTACCTCGTCCTTTGAGCATTTTTGGTGACTCACTGCTTGCGATGAATAACAATTACTACGCACATTTTTCAGTTTTTGTGGAGAGGGTATATATTTCTGCTACGGAATGGCATTTGCCTATGAAAAATCATCAGTACTCAAAAAATCGTTTTTTTCATATTTTGCACCAAAGATCAAATCACGATTAACAATACATGTATCGCGGTAACTAGGTACGATTAAGTCAAAAATACTCACCCGCAGTTATGAAACTGTTGCAAAAAAATATGTGAACACTCGTTTATATACTATCTAAATCACGGGAAAGAAATATCATTAGGATAAATTTTGCTGTGTTGTTTTTAATTCGCAAAAAATGTGATTTTATCACGTTATTGCAGATTCTTATATATAATAATTTTAACACGCTTAAAAATTCGCGCTTCGTCGAAAACGTAGAACCGACAGAAGCATAGAAACAAGTTAGGAAAGTATCAGAAATGCAATTGTGCAATGGAGTATTAGAAAGAAATGATATACTTCTACGTAAGGGAAATAGCGTTTTAAAGTTTTTTCTTCATCATAAGTAATCCATTTTCTTCCTATTTAAAAATATTGCATGCACACGTAAGGAAATTATACGTTTGTTTGTGAGATTGTTTATGTTAGCAACAATGAAGACGTAACCATGCAAGAAATTTTCTAAGTTCAGCTCGATTTAAGACGTTTTTGTTTGATTTTCTCGATAACGGCTACTTCTATGATAAAAATGTGTAGGAAAGGAAATACTCTTCTTTACCAGTTCTAAAACGTTTATTTGAAAAATAGTTTGATATGAACAACACTTTACGAGATACGACGAAAATTTCATTTTTTCTCACCAGTAAAGTATTGCCCCTGATTGGCGTACGAGATTCATTTTTGCGATTTTCTTCTTATATTTGATTGTAAGTCCTTAATATCGTATTTCATGAAAATCCGTTTCGTAGAAGCCGAGAACGAACATGCGGACGGACGGAGAGACCGACTACAACAGGCGCTCACGCTAGAGGCTAAACGCGCATAAAAAGAATAGTCAAAACGTTGGATCGTTTCATCCCGCGGGCTTCTTTCAGAAATAATTTAAAACACTTAATTTGATTCAGGGAATGTACATTTCCTCTTGACACGGCCCTGATAGGACGGAGCGCCAAGTTGATTCATCGCGGCGGAAAGGTTTTCAATTGCATTAATCTATATTTTCCTCCCGTCCCGCACTCTTCTCTCCCCGCGACGATGATTTGCTGTGGACCTGAAAGCCTTTTTCCTGCTCAATCGAAAATAAATAACTCTTCAGTCAACTCCCGCGAAATGGAAACTCCTTAGGGAGAAACAAAAACCGTTTCTACACTCCAAAAACGGTTTGATTTATGTCGCGCTCTCTTTCTCTCTCTCCCTCTCTCTCAAGAAAAAAAAAACAAAAGCCGAACGAATTTTGCTATTCCGAAACCTCTCTCTCACACACTTTTTTTTATTGCTCCTGCAAAACTCTTTTCGTCTCGTTCTTCATTCTCCGCACACACACACACACCGTGACGCGGCGGCCAGCAAATGATTTGCTCACTGCGGCGCTTCTATGCGGGCATATCGGCACAAACGAGGTGAGGATGCGAGGGCGCAAAGTGAGGAGGAA
This sequence comes from Uropetala carovei, assembly GCA_036926305.1. NCBI lineage: Eukaryota > Metazoa > Arthropoda > Insecta > Odonata > Petaluridae > Uropetala > Uropetala carovei. Next base: position 9,414,108 of record JAXCHB010000069.1, read on the forward strand.
GAAGAAAAAAAGTGAAGAGGACGATTTTGTGAAGAGAGAGAGAGAGAGAGGGGGGGAGGAGAGAAAAGGCGAGTGGAACGGAGACAGAGAAGAGGTGTCGAGAGAGATATATATATATATATATATATAGTATAAATATGTGGTAGGAAATGGAACGAAAGCCGAGGAAGTTAGATAAGGAGACTGACTGTCCCAAGTTTGAGAAGTGATGACGGATGGTGTTATAGAAATCACCACACACGCATGAATAAATAATATATATTTATATATGTATGTATGTATATATATGTGTGTGTGTGTGTGTATGTATGTATGTATGTATGTATGTATGTATGTATGTATGTATGTATGTATGTATGTATGTATGTATGTATGTATGTATGTATGTATGTATGTATGTATGTATGTATGTATGTATGTATGTATGTATGTATGTATGTATGTATGTATGTATGTATGTATGTATGTATGTATGTATGTATGTATGTATGTATGTATGTATGTATGTATGTGTGTATGTATGTGTATATATATATATATATATATATATATATATATATATATATATATATATATATATATGTCAGAAAAACACTACACCACTCTCCAACTTCCTCCTCGGGGAGGCACACCCGAAATAACACAACACGTCCAAGGGACTCCAACTTTATTTAAACCCGAATTACACCAGCATTCTGCTCTCCAGCAGAAGCTCTTCCACGAGCCAACACACGGCCCACGCTACCACGAGTCCCGTCACACACTCTTCTCTCTCGCGTCACGTGATCTCTTAGTACTCTCCTTCTCCGTCCCGCTTCTGGTAGCACTTCTCGTGGCGGTCGTCCTCGCTTGCGTAACAGTCGGCCTTTCCTGACATCGGGGCCGTCCTCGGTCCCGGTCCGGTCTGCCTCCGGTTGAACTGCTCCTCTGGCGCTCGCGCCGTTCTCCATCCGCTTCTCGTCTTCTTTCCCTCTGCTGTCCGCGGCTTGGTCGTCATCTCCCTCGTCCTGGCTCTCGTCGGCCTGGTCGTCATCTCCTACTTCGCCTTGGGGGGGCTTACACCAGGGTTTCATTCGGTCTGCACTAAACACGGAATTGAACGCTCGCTGAGTCCTCTTTGCCCCTGGTATATCCATGAGAGAATACCTATCTCGAGCTAGCACTTCTGAGACAAGATACGGACCCTTAAATTTCGGAGCTAATTTTCGCGAACACCCTGTCGCTTGCGCTTCTCGTTCTACGATGACTAAATCTCCCTTTTGGTACACTCTCGGCACCTTATGTCTTTGATCGTAACGCTCCTTCTGTTTTTTCTGCGTCTCTGATATCTTTACTAACGCTTTTTCCCTTGCTTCGCCTAAGGTCTCTCTAGTCTCATCGAGTTCGCTTTCTTGCAACGCCAATATAACACGGTTTTGCAATGAATTCCTTGGGTTATAAGCAAACAATAGCTCATAAGCGCTCTTCTCAGTAGTTTTATTTGACATAGAATTCATGGCGAATTGGATGTTTCTCAAATTCGTATCCCAGTCGCCTCCATCCTCTTGTGCATACATAGTGGATATGGCGTTTGTAATGGATGCGTTTGATCGCTCTACTTGTCCATTTGCTCGAGGGGTAGCAGTCGCATTCTTTATATGCTTTATCTGGTTTCTTTCGCATAATTCTTCAAATTCCTTCGCTGTAAATGCCGTACCTCGATCTGTAATTAAACGCTCAGGACACCCAAATAAGCTCGTAATCTCACTGATAGCTTCGCACACTGGTTTGGTTTTTGTGGTTTTCACTGCCTTTAGTAGGATGAACTTTGTAAAGTTGTCTTGATACACGAGAACATACTCGTTGCCCCTTTTACTCCTTGGGAATGGCCCTAAGTGGTCCACGTGAACTGTGTGAAATGGGATGGCTACACGCTCTAAACTGTGCAACTGCCCCTCTTTTTTACCTCCCGGTCTCTTATGATAAGCACACTCAATGCAAGCTGCAATATATTTCTTTACCCTTCTTCTCATCTTCGGAAACCAAAAATATCTCTTCACGTGTTCTAGGGTTTTCTCTGTCCACTCGAATGCCGTATCTTTCTTCGTCAAGAGCGTTAATGGCTTGCTTAACGTAGCGAATCCTAATACAAATCTTCTAAAGAAGCTCGTCAAACCAATAAATTGTCGCACTTCGTGAACATTCTCCGGCCTTCGAAATTCTTTAACTGCCTGAATTTTTCTCTCGCCTGGTCGGATCCCATCTTTGGTTATTTCAAAGCCCAAATAGTCTACTCTAGTTTTGAAAAATTCACATTTTGATACTTTTAGCGCTAGCCCCAATTTCTTCAGTACTTGCAACAGTCTTTCTAATCTCTCTAACCCTTCCTTCACCGTTTTGCTGGGTATCAACAGATCATCCATATAGACTAGGACCTCTCCTGGTCTTGTCATTCGCACTACCCTTTTCATCATTTGATTAAACACTGCAGGTGCGTTTACTACTCCGAAAGGCATTTTTGTGAACTCGTACAGTCCACTTGAGGTGACAAAAGCTGTCAAGGGTCTCGTCTCTGAAGCTACAGGGATTTGATAGTATCCCGACGCCAAGTCTAAAATGGTAAAATAACTGTTTCCTGCAAGCGCGTCTAATTGTTCCTCAATGGCTGGCATGGGGAATTTTATTTTTTTCGTCTTCAAATTCAATGCTCTGTTATCGACGCACAGCCGGTCTTCTCCGTTAGCTTTCTTCACTAACAATGCTGGGCTTGCGTATTCTGATGTCGACTCCTGCACGATACTCATTTTCATTAACTCATCGACTGCCTTTTGCATCGTTGCTCTTTGGGCGTACGGTAGGCGATACGGTCTTAAATTCACAGGGTGGTTATCCAACAATTCTATCTCGAAACTGGCAGACTCTACTGTACCCAGTTCACTCAAATTTTTCGCAAAACATTCTCGATACTCATTCACCATTTCGTATACCGCATCCTTCTCCTCTTCAGACAGGTCGTTATTCAAATTTATTTCTTCCATTTTTATCCCGGTCCTCTCTTTGACATTTCGAACTTTGGCATCCAAGTTACTTTCTTCCTCCTGCCCATCAGTCTCTCTCCTAATTTCTAGTTTCTGATAGCTCTTCTCAACTAGAATCCCCGATTGGTCTAGGGCGCTTCGTCCTAGAATTATGGCATCGTCTTGCGAACAGTTTGGGACCACAAGCACTTCTACCTCAATGCTTACGTCGTCCACAACAAGGGTTAACTGTTTGGAGCCTATTACGTTACTTTTCCCACAGCCGAATCCAATCAGACTTTTTTGACTCGCAAAGTATTCTACACCTAGCTGTTCAGCGACATCTTGCCTCATGGTCACAACATCGCTCCCTAAATCAATGAACCCAACAACTTGTTCATCATTAACCTTTATCCATTTATAATATTCGTCTTTAATTTGGTCGTTCGGCACCGAAATTCTTTGGACTCGCCTTTTCATTTCCAAATTCTGTCTATTAACTTGGGTTCCCTGAGGGCATTCCTTCATCATGTGTCCCTCTTTATTGCATCGGAAACATCGCCTGCTCTGCTGTCGTTCTGGGCAATCCTTAGCCATGTGTCCCTGGCCGTTACAATTATAACACCTCGCCTGCGTTGTCTGCTTATTTCTCCTCACCACATTGCCTTCGTTTGGCGGTTCAATTGGGACACTATAACGGTTAGCTAAAAACTGTCTTTCACCTAATCTCGCTCTTTCTGTAATACTTTCATAGCGCTTTATCTTGAGCAGTAACCCTTCAACATCTTTGAACTCACACAAAGCCAGCGACCTTACTAATTCCTTGTCACCTAAGCCGTTCAAAATGTATTTAATCAAGGATTCTTTATCTATGTCACCTCGCCGCGCTATCGCTTTCATGGCATACACGTATGACTCATAGGTTTCGTCGCGCTGCTTCTTCCTCTTCGTGAGACTCATGTGGACATCGGCCTGATCAGCTGTTGATGGGAAGCTATAAAGTAACCTTTCTTTAAAAGTCTCCCAAGAATAAACTTCTTCCGCGACACTATTTAACCACAATTTAGCTACTCCTCTCAGCTTATTCACCGCATGAGTAAGCAATACGGAATTGTCCCACGAATACGCGGAAGCGACCCCTTCCACTCGCCGCACCCACTGTTCGGCGGTAAATCCTAAGGTCGTCGACGCGTCAAACTCGGGCAACAATCTTTCCGCCATGTCTCGGTGAGCAACTACAGTTGTCGCCATCATACTACAATGTCTCGCTTCCATTATTTCTCTTTCGCGGTCTAACAACGCGCGCTCTCTCTCCAGCAACTGTCTTTCTCGTCGTAGAATCTCACGTTCAATGTCGTTATCGCTCGCCCTAGGTGCTAAGTGGTTCTTTGGTCGGGTCACAGAGGGCGTCGACATCGCTCTCGGTAGCTCAGGAAAGCTCGCTGCTCGCGTCAAGAACGCCTCGCTTACTCCTGTTCCCGCCGCTGGATACGTCATTTCCGGTTCCCCACTAAACGCCATGCGGTCGCTTTTTTTTCGCTAATTTCGCTTTTTTAGGTCTGTTTCGACGCTCACAACCCTAGTTATACTTGGGGTATTGTTCACTCGGGAATCACTTTTCTTTCACGTACTTACGGAGGAGTACAGTCTTCATCGGCAAACAGTCGGCTCTCTCACGACGTGCTCTTTTCCGAAAACTGGTTTTTGATCTTCTTATCCTTATCTGATCCCGATCCCGCCGCTGCTCTGTCCGAAAACACTACACCACTCTCCAACTTCCTCCTCGGGGAGGCACACCCGAAATAACACAACACGTCCAAGGGACTCCAACTTTATTTAAACCCGAATTACACCAGCATTCTGCTCTCCAGCAGAAGCTCTTCCACGAGCCAACACACGGCCCACGCTACCACGAGTCCCGTCACACACTCTTCTCTCTCGCGTCACGTGATCTCTTAGTACTCTCCTTCTCCGTCCCGCTTCTGGTAGCACTTCTCGTGGCGGTCGTCCTCGCTTGCGTAACATATATATATATATATATATCCTCCGGACTACGTCAACGCTAGAATAACGATAGCAAAAGCCGCTTTCAGAAGAAAGAAACTCCTACTAACGGGGAATATAGAGGAGGATATCCGCAAGAAGTTGATAAAATGCTATGTATGGAGTGTAGCTTTGTATGGGGCAGAAACATGGACGCTAAGGAATAATGTTGTAAAATACTTGTAAAGCTTCGAATTGTGGGCATGGAGAAGAATACTGAAGATAAAATGGACAGATAGGGTGAAAAACAAGGAAGTACTAAGAAGAATAGGAGAGGGGCGAAAGATTACACAAAATATCAGAAAGATGAAGGCGAAATGGATTGGACGTTACCTGAGGAGAGAGTGCATGATTAAAGAAGTGCTAGAAGGAAAACTGGATGGAAAAAGAGAAAGAGGTAGGAAAAGGTTTCAGCTAGTAGACGACTTGAAAGAGCTGTCAAGACATGAAGAAGACTGCGGAAAATAGGAGTATATGGATAACCAAGTTTAACCATCAATAATCACGGACCTTTTTATGGAAAGGCTACGTATGATGATGATGATATTTATTTATTTCCACAAATTCATAAACAGCACTTTACGGCCTTTAAAATGAACGTAACAACAATAACAAGAACGAACATACACGATCGTGCCCTCAGCAGGATTCGAACCTTCTTCCACCATACCATTAGGAGCTAGACACGCTAACCACCCCTCTACCAAGGCCGGCAAGTATAACTACGTATTTAGTTATTTTCCTGAATTCTCTGTCACCAATGAATGAAACCGAGTACGAAAATCCCATGCCATTTTCCTGCCAACCGCTACTCGCGACTTTTTGAAACGGTAATTCTCCTTCAACGCCTCACTCTTAATTTTTTTACTTTATTTTGTTTAATTATTTATTTTTAACTTATGATATATTTACTCTTTGAACGTATTTTACAAAGACCTTTTTTTCTTTATATTAGCATTATTCTACTTTAATGAAATTTCTTTGTAATTCATTGTCGAAATCTGCGAATTCTCATTTTGTGTTCTATTTATTCCTAAATCATAGTTGTTAGCGTCCACTGCAGTTTAATAAAGGTATACGCAATGAAAAATGTGATGGAATAATTCATTTTCGAAAACTGCCAATTCTCATTTTGTGTTCTATTTATTCCTAAATTATAGTTGCTAGCGTACACTGCAGTTTAATAAAGGTGTATATAATGAAAAATATGATGGAATAAGGCTCCATACTTGGGGGGGGGGGGGGGGGTAATAAAATATTTAAGAACAAATAGTCTTTGAAAATATCTTCAACAGCAGAGAGATTTTCACAGGCAAAAACGAAATGTGGATAACATTTTGTGCAACATAATAAAAAAAAGTAAAAAGTAACACTTCTTCGATACGGTATTTTTATTATTTCGTCAACATTTTTCAGTTTTCTGAAATCTTGGGAGGTATAATTACCCTCTAAACCTCCCGCCTCTCTCCCCACCCAGAATCCTCCCCCTTAGTCTTGGCGTAGCGTAGCCAAAGCGATTACAGATGGTTATGTAAGAGATTCCATAGGTCGAGAAGATCGTAGAAAATTTTGAGGTGTAACGGCTAGAACGAGATAATGGAAGTCAAGGGAGACAATAGACGGGCACGTGGAAGAGGAGAAGGGAGTGAGTAGAAAGGGGAATGAGGAATTCGAGGATTACGGACAAGGTGTGTGGAAGAAGGCGGCGTTGCTAGGCGAAATAACGCGCAAGGTCGGAAGGCGTGTGCCGACATGCCTGACGCATTTGGGATGAATGCGTGAACGGGTTGCGGGACGGGACAGAGGAAAGATGGAATTTTGCGGGAAGGACGGAGGAGAGGGGAGCTTGTGGGAGGAATTGTTTATCCTTGGTGACGTAACACGGACAGCGTTTAGTGGGAGAATAGAGAATTCCTTTTACGCGAGGCGTAATGGTTGAAATTTGGTGGAGGTTGAAAGGAAAATGAGGAAAGGGGGCGAAGAAGGGTGGGAGGGAAAAGAGAGAGAGAGAGGCAGGGGGGTGAGAGAGAGAGAGAGGAGAGAAACGGGAGGAGGGGAGAGAGAGGAGGAAAGGGAGAGAGGGCGAGGGGAGGTCGTACGCCAAAATTCACAATTAAAAGCACACGGTTCTGCGAAACGTAAATATGACTCTGCGTTTCGACTTTATTTTTACCATCCGTGCAGCCAAATGCACTCCAATATAACGCGCGTAAGCATAGTTGAAGAGTTTTTCCAAAGTCAAATAAATATGAATTTTTTGACGGAGTTCTTTTTTCATTCTTTTTTTTCTTTTATCTAGGTCATGCAAGCTAACTATTCATCGCGTTTTTTTTTTCAGTTTTAAAGCATCAGATTTCTAAATCAAATTTTGCCTCAGTGCTTTTCATGTTTGCTGAATGCCCTTTTATAATAATAAATATTGAAAAATATAACTCCGCGATATGTATCTTTCGTTTTAATTCCTGTTTAGGAGTTTTAAAAGTACGTTCGAGGCATTGGAACATCCCTTCGGGATATATATATATATATATATATAGCGTACATTTTTATATTAATTTTAACTCTTTAATCCCTCTAAAATTTCTTCGTTTCACTATTTTATTCTAATATATATATTCTTTAAAAAATAATCAATATTCTGTTAACAATGCGATCCCAACCGTTCTTTTAGTCCTATCTCATTCTAATCGCTTTCAGATTTTTTCTTTAGTAACCTCCTTACCGACGGTAATCTTCCTTACTACCCTCAATAAATGAGGTCCTCGAGCATAGATTCGCATTTTTTTCTAGAACGACTCCTGGATCGGTATCCAAGATCTGTATCCAGGAGACTAAATGTAGAAATTTTGTAAAACTACTTGCGCGAGCCATTCTTCGTATTCAGCGTGTTTTATCCGAGAACATGCAGGTGCCGTGAACGAAGGTGCGAGTGTAAGATGATTATTCGCAGGCTTTACGCGAGCATTTTTATTCCATCTTTTTTGTCACTGTGTTTGTTGAAGTACATATATATACAAACTCATATTTTATGATTAAAAAATTCGATGAATGCTACATTTTAGGATATGTATTACTCGATCGTTGCTTAGAAGCTTTTATAAACATACTTTTCCTTATGTATATGTTATTCATCTCAGGTATTGCACATCTCAAAAAACACGTTTTTTTATAACTCACTGAAAAGAAGTTAAGAGGAGAAAAGTTCTGAAATTGACCGGTTAATCGATCCCGGGTCTCCCACTTACCGGATAGGTGCTTCGAGGATGAAGAATTAGACTGACTTGATGGCTTAGTTGGTTAAAGCACCTATTCCTACCCGGAAATTGGGAGACCCGGGATCGATTACCGATCAAGTTAGACATTTTCTCCTCCTTCAACTCCACATTCGTGATTAGTAGCAGAAAAGCTGCATATTCTAATTTTCCACCTTGTCCGTTGAAAAGACCCATACCTGGTGCATTATGAAGATCATCACTCTTCGAAACCGGTCGTGAAACTTAAATCTGTGGAGATGGGGCAACATTTGAGGGGTGTGAATAGGGTTGCCAACCGTGTTACTGCTAGTAGGACAGTCCTATTTTGAGATAAGATGTCCTCTGTCCTACGCTAATGTCAAGTAGGACTCAAAATGTCTTACTTTGTGACACGTCTCTGTTTGGAAGATCTACCGGTGACATCGCCCCTAATCAATCACATGGCTACCTGAACCTAATGGGTGGGATTCACATTGTTTTTTTTACAACCTCTTCCCCTTCATCCCCTCCACTCATATTTTGCATTTATTAGATCGCAATAGTATAGGATGCACTACATGCATATAATTGTGAATATAATGTGCGAATTTAAATCTAAAATAACAGCTCGCAGAGGAGGCTCAGTTTTTTTTAGTTTAGAAGCTCGATGTTGAATGAAAAAGCTACTTCCCCATGACACAAAAGTTGAAAAAGGAATGTTTGTCTTTTTCTTCTGTTTGTCTGAGATATTTAATGAAAGAAATTGAGTATAACAAAAATTGGTTATAATTTTAGCTCGTTTTTCATTTTCTAATGATATATTGCCAAAGTATCGAGACTTTTGCGACATCGTTGATACTCTAAATTTATACAATATTTTAGGGCTTAATATGGGCAAATTATTGGAAATTAAAGAGAATTTTCATTTAAGAGCTGGCCAATTTATTACACAATTTATCACAATATGATTGTAAATAATTTATTTCTGTCCTAAGAGTATCCGTGAAAATATGATTAAATGTTGGAATGTCCTACTTAACTTTCAAATGCCCTACTTAAATTTTGTAAGTGTCCTACTTTGCTGTCTCAAAGAGTTGGCAACCCTAGGTGTGGGGCAAAAACACGGTGACCCACAAACTTATCTATTTGGAGCTAGGTCGCGTACAGAAAAGAAGAAAACTTCAATTATGATTTTGGAAATTTGTTTGTCATTTGTTGTAGTTTCTATTTTGTAGCTTGCGTTTTTATTTCTGACGAAAATATAATTTTGAACCAATAAAATGTCAATTTCCTCAAAACAGCATAATGTGGGTTATCACATTTTTGCCTCACAGCCCTCGTTTATAAAAAATCCTGTGCAATTCGTATTTTTTTCAAATCACGCCCGTTTCTCCGACATCCTTTCTCTCTCTCGCAAAGTTTTTCGAATTCTTTTTAGCCTCTCATCATCTCCTCCTCGGGTACACTTCTCTTCTTCGACCGTCTCTTTCCGGCAGATTGCCATTTCCTTCACAAAACTGCCATTCCCGTCATTGCCTTCTTTTCTTTCCTACACGTCTCAATCTTCAGTGGCGGAGTTAATGCACTTGGCGCGCGCCAGAGGCCCCTTAAAATAGGGGATCCCGAAAAAATGTTTTTCTAAATAATCTAAGAAATATTAATTATGTCATTTTAAAAGCGACGTAGAAAAATTCAATTTTTTGCTCTGTGATGCTTGTTTTATTGATGCGTTCATTAAGAGAGTTAAAATAAAACGGTAGTAGTTTGGGTGGTTTCAGTGCATATTCAGATTGCAGGGCCCACAATTGTTCAGCGCCATGGGCTCCGATAGTTTAAGCGCCAGGAGCCCCAGAATGACTAAATCTGCCACTGTCGTTCTTCATACCTTTCTCGTTCCAACTCTCACCCCTCTCCTTGCAAACCCAACCCACACCCCTAATCCATATTTGTGCCACATCGGTATGACTCGAAATCCTTTGAAAGTCCTCCATTCCGAAACCTCTTCCTCGGAGGGGAGAGTAGTATGCGGAGGAGAAATGAGGAGGAAAGAGAGGAGGGGGAGGAAGGAGAGGGTGGAAGGAGAAAGGGAGAGAGCAAGAATGTCGGTAGCTGCAGCGAGGGAGGTGGGTATAAAGTTGTGTGTGTGTGTGTGCGGTAGGATTGTGGGTTAGGTTTTGTAACATACGTGAGAGCGTGGGCTCTTAGGGTGGCGACGTAGGGAGAGCTGGGAAGGGAAAGGGCGGGAATTATGGAGCGGAGGAGTGGAAAGTAGGAGTATTCTCGTGTCCTTTCTCGACCTACCCTTCGTCCCAGTCCTTCACCTTGTCTCCTTTACTTTGACCCCACCCTCTTTTCCTTCATCTGCAGTCTGAGGAGAGAGAGAGAGAGAGAGAGAGAGAGAGAGAGAGAGAGACGCGGCTATTTTGGCTCCTTTTTGATTCTCGTATAAAAAATAGTTTTGTTTTTTTTCGTTCCGTACAGTCATTTCTTTCTCCCAGCTTCTTCCTGTTTTGGGTGACGCATTTTTTCTGAAAATTCCCATTCGCGCACGGTACGGCGTTACCTCGCTGAAAGAAAATAAACTCCGGTAACGTTTGCCGAGAGTTTTTCATACGAAGAAAAAAAAAGTAACGAACGTCGCGCTGCGATCAAATAGACTTGTTTTAAATTGCGATTTTTCTGAGTGATGTAGTTTTTCGTGCATTTTGCATTTCTCGGGGGGAAAATAACGTTAAGAAGAGTAAATAAAATAATTGATGAGTTAAACTAAAAATTATTTTATGCGCTTAAAAGAAAAAAAAATTCCGAACAGGAATAATATTTATGACGCCATACGACGACGTTCATTAAGTGACTTAGACTTACTCTGGTTCTAACTTCTGGTATAGTAAGACATTTTTACGAAGAGGTTCATTTATATCCCTAGGGTACGCAGAGCTTTCAAAGGGAGAATATAAGTTCACAATGAATTACATCCTGAGTTCAGAGTTAAAAGTTTCAGACTAAGAATAACGGATAGTCATTTCAGACGGAGAATTTAATACACAGTTCTAATAAACCTGTAGCCATCATTCTTAAATTTCCAATATAATTAAATGGAAAAGTAAAAAAAAAAACAAAAACCTGCATAAGCTTTCATATTTGAGAAAGCTGTTTTTTTAAATTGAATAAAACGATTAAATATTGATATATTGAATTTAAAACTAAATAAATGAAGGCTGAAATTGAAAGATTATTTTTACCGAGCCTAGATGATATACGAAAATGAGAAAATACATTAGATTGAATGATCCTGTTATAAAAATATAACTGGAATAAAATTTAAATAAAATAATAAATGTTTTGTCAAATATAAAAATAGAAAATTAACTGGAACATTTACAGAAAATTCGCTAAATGTGGCCGAGTTATTTCAAACATTATATTAATCATAAACTTATTTTAAAATCTTATTACAGACTTTATTATCTTATGACATTTTTATTCGTAAAAATAAAAAGATGGAATCAATTATTGCTCTAAACGAGTTAAGAGTTAAGATCAAATAAAATATTTTAACTATAAACAGTGGATGATCACGAATCTCACATGCATAAAATTGAAATTCCATTTCAAAGGAGCTGATTCAACAATGTTCAGTACAGGCGAAGTCCGAAATTCGACCGTTCAACATTCGATTAACTCGAGAAATCGACCGTTATACATTATACTCGAACCTGGACTGAAATTTCTACCGGTCGAAGCACGCCTATTGGACAAATTGTGAACTACATATTTATATATATTTGTATACCAAAGGGTGTAGCACAGGCATGGGAAGAAAACATTAAGGAACTATATAACAAGCAGGCAGGATCGCCACAAATAGAACTGGAAGAAGAGGATAACATTGAATAAGGCAACTTGGGACCAAGTATTATGAAAAGCGAAGTAGAAAAGGCGATACTGGAATTGAAGAAAGGAAAAGCTACAGGCGGCGATGGAATACCGGCACAGGTACTTAAACTCATGGGATCGGAAGGATTAAAAGTGATTACGAAATTAATTGACAGGATTTACGACTCGGGAGAGTGGCCTCAGGATTTCTTAGATATAACAATGATCCCTCTAAAGTAGAAGTCAAAGGCAATGCAGCGTAAAGACTACTGAACGATAAGCCTACTGTCACACACTTCGAAGATCATCACGAGGATTCTTAATAAAAGGCTACAGAAAAAGGCTGAAGAAATGATAGGAGAAGATCAATTCGGCTTCAGAAAAGGACGAGGAACCAGAGATGCTATCGGTGTATTGATAATCATATCAGAAAGGGAATGGATTACAATCAAGATTACTGCGTATGTTTCGTCGACTGGCAGAAGGCTTTTGATAGAGGAAATTGGGTACTGCTGACGAGGATATTAAAGGATATAGGTGTAGACTGGAAAGACAGGAGACTGATCTGGAATCTAGAGGTGGATCAAGTTGTAAAGGTCAGGTTGGAGAATGTGGACACCAGCGGAGTAAATACCTGTAAAGGAGTAAGACAGTGCTGTTGTCTATCGCCGATCCTATTCAATACACTATATGGAGAGAGCCTAATGCAGGAAGAGTTAGAAGGCACGGGAGATTTCAAAATTGGAGGATTATAAGAACAGTGAAATACGGGGATGATCAAGTACTTATAGAAAGAAAGGAAAAGGAACTCCAGAAATTGATGAATAGACTAGTGATAACAGGTAGAAAATACGGTATGGAAGTAAACACAGAAAAATCCAAGGTCAGGCGAATATGAAATAAAGGAGAAGAAAATTTGAACATAAGTATCGGAGGAAAGTCATTAGAACAAGTTATATATAAATACCTTGGAAGCATCATAACGAGAGAAGCAAAATGTACCGATAAAATTAGGACAAGAATAACGAAGGCAAAAGCCGCTTTCAGATGAAAGAAACTCCTACTAACGGGGAATATATAGGAGGATATCCGCAAGAAGTTGATAAAATGCTATGTATGGAATATAGCTTTGTATGGGCCAGAAACATGGACACTAAGGAAAAGTGACATTAAGTACTTGGAAAGCTTCGAATTGTGGACATGGTGAAGAATGCTGAAGATAAAATTGACAGATAGGGTGAAAAACAAGGAAATACTAAGAAGAATAGGAGAGGGGCGAACGATTATACAAAATATCAGAAGGAGGAAGGCGAACTGGATTGGGCATTACCTGAGGAGAGAGTGCATGATTAAAGAAGTGCTAGAAGGAAAACTGGATGGAAAAAGAGAAAGAGGTAGGAAAAGGTTTCAGCTGGTAGACGACTTGAAAGGGAAAGAGAGCTATCAAGACATGAAGAAGACTGCGGAAAATAGGAGTATATGGAGAACCAAGTTTAACCATGAATAATCACGGAACTGTCTACGGACAGACTACCTATGATGATGATATCAGTTTTACGCTTACATGTGGCTCTGAGAGGAATTCGAAATTTTAAAATGTTCAACAATTTATTGGAGTACATATAATTAATGCCTCTATCTTCGGGATCTACTTATTGCACCGACAATTTATGTTTCATGACATTTCATTTTTAATTTCCTATGTGACATAAAATACAGTCGTTTGTATTGCCATAATTTTCATAACTGTTCCGTACAATCAGCAATTATTTTAGTGTGAAAGGTATCTAAAAAAATCAAGCACGTCTTTCTGTTTACCTAGTAATAATTCTAGGCATACTTAAGAAGTCACTGAAACGGAAGAGTATTTCTTCACATAATTCTTAAGCCATCCGCTACTATTTCTTATAATAATATTTTTATATTTAGCACTTAAAACATAAACGTGCATAAATATCTAATAAATGTGCATACATTTTAATACGCATTAATTTAAACGTATCGCGTCGGATATTGTTCGAATGAAACTGATGTTATCGTTGAATTTCAAAGCAGTTGCGGCGTAGCGTCGCTCATGCATATACCCACAGACTCCCACGGCAAGGAAAATCGGGAGAGCCAAAATTGAGACCGATTACTGCATGGGTAATAATTATGGCGGCCCCTAGACAGATGCAGAGCGAGATGCGGCGCTGTCACGTGGCGACGCCGGCGGATGGACGGATGGGAACGGTGAGGCGAAGCATCCGGAGAGGATACAGAGGGGAAGGGGCGGGTGGAGGTAAATGGGGATGAGGTGATAGGGTCACGTAGAGCGAGAAGGTTGTGCCACAAAGTCTGTGAGCTGTGGAAGGTATGGTTTGGCTGAGAGGCATTGCCACTCGATTGGAGGCTAGAGGACACACGGCAGAAAGGACGAAGGCAGTAAAAAGAGGGAGGGAGAGAGAGAGAGAATTTGATGGAGGGTTTGAGGGTGGAGAGGGTAGAAGAGAGGATAAGAGAGAGTGTGGTAGAGAAAATGCGAGAGAGCGATACTGAGAAGGCTGGAGAGTGGGATTGATTAGTAGAGGCAAGGAGAGAGGTAGAGAGAAGTGGAGATGGAGAAGTAGAGAGGGTTGGAGAGAGAGAGAGAGAGGGAAGTAGAGAGAGAAGTTGAGGTAGAGAAGTAGAGAGAGAGAGAGAGAGGTATAGAGACAGGTAGAGAGAGAGAGAGGGAAGTAGAGAGAGAAGTTGAGGTAGAGAAGTAGAGAGAGAGAGAGAGAGGTATAGAGACAGGTAGAGAGAGAGAGAGGTATAGAGCGATGTAGAGAGAGAGGTATAGAGCGATGTAGAGAGAGAGGTAGAGAGAGAGGTAGAGGTGTATATGGATAACGTCCTTATTATAACGAGATTGAAACTATTAAATTTCTTCCACCTAACCCATCCCAAACTATATAAAAGACAGTGTCACTTTGTGTGTAATGCTTTTTGAAGCTTAATATCTCGCAAACGACTCAACCGAATTTGATGAAATTTTCAGGATAGCATTATGATATAATAAAAAAAACGTCTTAATGTATCGAACTCGAGATCAAAGAGCCGGGTTCGACTCCAGGGGATAGTTTCCATTTCCCATAAGTTAACACTTAAAAATGGGCATTTCGACGTGTAGGCTTTCATTCTTTTTACTTCTCATATACGAAGTATAATGAGAAAGTATTGTTATCGCGAAAAAATTCGATCTCTAGATTTTTACGGAAATATACGTTTTGGGTGTTGCTGAATCCGAAAAAGTGTTTTTCTCAATGCCGTCTGTCTGCCTGTTACTGGCTCTAGAGCCTAAACAGTAGAGCGAAAATGAATAAAATCTTGTACTTAGGCATTTTATCATACTGAGCAGAGTATATGAAGAAATAGTTGATATTGCTCAATAATTACGGGAAGTTTATTCTACGCATTTTAAACAACAATTGGATTTTCTCAAAAACGGCTGCAACAATTTTGATCAAATTTCGTACATTTACTTGAGTTTAGGTCTTCAATAATATTACATATTCCATTTTTCTCAATGAATGAATATTAGGCTGGTTTATTCATGGGCATCTTTAAAAATTGAATTATCTAAAAACAGGCTGATACGATTTTCATTTTCTAAAGATAACTAAACGACGCATTAGTATATGAGAAAGTATGTACAATGTATGTTGTACCGATTTGTTAGATTAAAATTAGAAAGAATTGAACTAAAATCTTCCGATATAAACCATTTTGAAGAAAACATTATGAAGTTTCTTATTCTTTTCATCTTTTTTCGCCTACAGTTCGGACTCGCTCAATTTAAAAGTTCAATTCACACAGTTTGAGGAAATCTTGCCATTTTTAACGAGATGTTACCTTGCCTACCTATTTCATTATTAGACCTCGATATCATATTGTTATTTCAATCCTTTTGGGTATAAACGTGCTTTGAATGTTTTTAATACGAGACAGAGGGAGAGTGGGGAGGGAGGGGGGGGGGAGAGACGAAGGGAGAGGGGTGAGGGAGGGAGAGGGAAACGATTTTTAAGACAGTTGAAGTTTCTGATCTCCCGAACTAGTTTGAACGATCGTATATTTCCTCCCGTCATTTTTGACGGGCTATACACCAGTTGTTACATAAAAGTCACAAAATAAATTTAAAATACATCATAAAGTTGGAAATTAATATAGAAGGACAAAATAAAACTCAAGAAATATTCCGTCGCAGAAAAACACAACAATGGAGTACGAAAAACCTTCGAAATCCAATAATAACATCATTAAAAGTTTGAATGGCAGTGCAAAAAGGGGAAAAAATAAATCGACTGCACTGCATTGAACTTAGCGCAGTCACAGCTCACACGAGACCGAGGGAGAAGAAGATAAGTTCTCGAGATTGTTTATAAAGTTCTAGAGCGCGCATGCTGTTGCGTGTTTGGCGACACTCGTATATTCGAATTTTCCGCTTTCGGCTGATAATTTGTCGCATTTATGTTTGAGAGTATAAGCGAATCCGCGCTGAAAGAACACATGTTGGAGGGTTTTCTATACAATATAGTTCACTGTGTGTAGATATTTTTAATTCATAAATCGACAAAAGATGACAGCACGACCGATTGACGGACGAGCTCTGAATTCAAACTTTTAGCCTTTAAAAAATATTTGTTATTTAGTGAAAGAATGTTAACATTATTCGAAAATAAGTTAGTTTTTCAAAAAGTGAATCTTATGTTATATAATTATTTTATGTTAATTTAATCTTTCAATTTATTTTTTACTTTTTAAGTTCAAGAAATCAAGTCAAATTTGATGCTATGCGGCTTAGAATTTCCGAAGGGAGAATTTTTTATGTGATCGCATGCATTCCCATTTGCGAAAGACGTGCAACTAAAATTTGATTAAAATTAAATAGATATAACTTGAGTTGCTGTATCAAGTGCTGTAATCTGGCCCAAAAGTATCGAACATTTTACTAAAAGGACCAAATGGACCGATGGCCGTAGCTTGGGGAATCCTGGTGTAGTCCATCGTTTAGCCCAAATAAAACAGCTTCAATGTTGATTCTTAAAATAACGTCTTTTGATTTTGGACCATTATCTAATCAAAATCGTTGGAACATCCAAAAGGATTCTCAAGTAAAATTCCATTTTTAGAATTGGTTCAATTAATTTGAATGATAGTATGCAACATTATATTATTATTGGAATCCCTATAAGTCGACAGCTTAATTAATCAAAGATATATCTTTAATTAGACAATAATTTTATAACGCCACAAACCTCATAATTTTCTCGCTGTTGTTCGAATCATAGGAGTTAACTATACATATTTGTAAACATTTTTATTCCAAAATATAATTCTGTTCCTAAAACTCCCGGCCGTCGTCCTAAACATACGGGAGAAAGTGAAAATTAAACGAACGTCCTCAAAGGATATAAACAATCTCCGACTTTTTCTCGTTCGTTACACCCTCGCGTGTGTTTTTTCTAAAACAATAAGCATTCATCGATAAAAGAAGCCAAGAGCATTCCCGCTGCCAAGGAAGCGCCAAGTCTTCTTAAGTCGAAACGTATGGAAAATGGTGCGGCAAAATCGATTCTCTCTTCTTTTTTTTTATTTCGCTGGAGAGGAAGGAACGTAGTAGTACTCGGAAATTTTCCAAATCTCTCTCTCTCTCCCCCTCTCCCTCTCCCTCTCTCTCTCTCTCTCCCTCTCCCTCTCTCTCTCTCTCTCTTGCCACTGTGCCACGACAGAAGGTAACGATTGGAATGGGAAGGGAAACGGATGTGAGACGGGAAGATGGCGTGAGAGAGAAGGCGGCGGAGAAGCTTTAAAGGGAATAAGGAGGGTTGCAAGGGGTACGGAAACAGTTATTTATGCAGTTTGGAAGAAGACGGTAGAGGAGGAAAAAGGCGTTGGATATCCCAGATTGCACGATACCGATAAGAGAAGATTTTAATTGGGCAAAGAGGAGCGGATTGAATGCGAATCGAAACAGAGATTATCGAGTGACAGATGCAAGACGCATTGCACGGTAAACGGAAAGGAGAACGATTAGGAGAAAACGGTTATTAATCCTCCGTTATGAATTAAAACTATCTTTGAGTGTAATCGGGCGGCGTAAATAATTCACGCGGGGAGTTGGGCCGCGTAAGAAACAATGGCACCGCGATAAATAGTCTTAATTTCTCTACGTCTCTGTTCAAACTCGAACCTTTTCAGCTGCGTTTTACGAAGAACGATTCCCAATTAAAGTACGGAATTGTCCGAATGAGGCTTTAAAATGGGTCAATAAATTGCCACGTCTTGTCCTTTAGTGTGAATGAGTAAGAGGTATTATTATTCTTTGGAACAATGGCCTCGAAGAATACGTACTGCTCACTCCGTCATTTGTATAAAGAAAACTTTTAATTAAGACATTGAGCCGTTGCCCAAGAAATGTATACATTGAAGTGAGCACGTTTTCACGAATCACAAATATTTTTAAAATGTTAAACGACACATTACGATTTTTTGTTACTTGTATTGGTTTGTGATACCTGAAGGTTGGTAATCTAAAGCAGTGGTGCTGAAACTACGGCCCGCTGGCCACATCCGGCCCGCCGAGCGTTTACATCCGGCACGCCATGAGTTTAACTAAATAAAGGACACAGTGTAACATAAAAGGAAAATAGAAAATCATAAAAACAATACATTTTGTGTTTACCTTTCTAATCCCATAATAGATAAATGGTTTTAAAACATATCAGGTAATTTCGAATCACAACTAAATCCTTAATTTCTTCTTTTTTTCCTTAAACACAATTTTCGACTGGGTATGGCCCGCGAAGAGTATACGGAATTAAACCACGTGGCCCGTGATGAGTGCAGCAATGGGTTATGTGGCCCCGGGACCAAAAAGTTTGGACACCACTGAATCTAAAGTCGCAGCGCCATCATTCTACGTTATATATTTACTTTCAAACTTACATATAGGCAAACAACACTTTTGGCGTATAAGCCGTCCAAGCAATTATTACCTCATTTCTCTCAGGGAGCGAGGCTACATGGATCCTTACGTTCTTAGCACACCCCCTTACATTTTTAGCACACCCCCCCTAGGGTTGATAAGAAGAGTTTAAAGTCAACTTGTCATGGGATATGAGTTCGGTATATTGGGCGCGGGTTAAGTAGCTTTTTGAGCGCCTTAAACCCGACAGAGCGACGGGAATAGCGATGACGACAACATGGGACCATGGAAATGGGAGAATGACTCAAAACGGCACAGCGAAGAGTAGGAATTATCGAGAAAACGACTCCTCCTTTCTATCCATCCGTTGTTTCGACGAGACTTAAGAAACGAGTTATGTATAACTGCTTTAACTGCTACGGAATCTCCGCTAATGCTACTACTTGCCGCTGACGTAGCTTTTAAAAGGCTACACGGCTCTAGTAGCGCCATCATGAAACGTGCAAGCACTCTGAAAGCACCTCCGATGCCTCGTCGCTGAATCGCTTCGCTCAGGCGAAAGGGGAGGAGGATGTTAAGGGGAGAAGAGGAAAGGAGAAGACCCGGGGATTTAGATGCCTGGAGAGAGAGAGAGGAGAGAGGGAGAGAGGAGGAGAGAGGGAGAGAGAGAGAGAGAGGAGGGAGGCATTAAGAGGAGGCGACAAGGGCCATAGGATGAAGAGAGGATGTGTATAGAGAGGTCAGTGGGATAGCCGTGGAGAGAGGGCGAATTAGGCTGTTGGAGAGGATGGGCCCGATACTATTCCGGCTATGCAATCCATCAGAGATGGAGCGTTTGATTAATGGGCGTACGATGCAAATTCGCAAGGCTCTCGGCGTTTGTGTTCGATCTACGCTCCCTCCCTACCTCGCTTCCTCCCTTCTCCTCCCTCTCTCTCTGTCTCCTTCCCTCCTATTCTCTTGCTCTTCTCGCTCCCATTTGTGCGAGACGCTTCTCTCTCTCTCTCTTCTCCATCTCCTTGTTCCTGCTTCCTTCTTCTTTCATTTTCTCTTTTCCTTCTCTTTCTCCTTTTAATCATACTTCGCTCATCTCTTTTTCTTTTATGCTTGTTTCTTTTATTCTTGTGTATTCGCTATCTCTTATCCGTAATGGTCTTTTCTCTTTATTCCATACTTACTCTCTTCTCTTTCTTACCTCATATATATATATATATATATATATATATATATATATATATATATATATATATATTTATTTATATTTATTTATTTATTTTGTCTCTCTTGTGTAGACGAAGGGATCATTCCGAAAGCTCCAATAACTTCTACAAATGTGTCTCTCCAACACCCCAGCGGCTCTCCTTCCGGTAAGTGCTCACTGAGTTTCCTTCAACACCTAGTAGTCCTAAATATCCTCATTTACCTTTCCTATTCCGTAGTATATATATATATATATATATATATATATATATATATATCGTTCCACTTCCTTATCCTTCATTTTTTTCTCTCTCTCCTTCGCGTCCTTTTTATTCTTTTTTTTCATCCACTCTTCTCTTTCTGCATTTCTCTTTCTGTATCCCTCCATTTGTCCATTCTTTCCTCGCTTTCCTTCTACTTCACTTCTCATCTATATTTTCTCCCTCCATAAATTCTCTTTCTCTCTCTCTCTCTTCTTCGTTCATCCCTGTCTTTTCCTGTTTATAACTTACTATTTTTCCTCTCTTCTTTCTAATTACGTTTCCTCTCGCTTCCTTTCCCTTTGCCTCTTTCTCCTCACGTATCTTTCTCGCTTCCCCACCTCTTTCTTTCTCCCTTTCACCCATTCTGTCCTTTTTCTTCCGCTTTCTCACCCCTCTCCGTATCACCAACACCTCCCATTTCTCTCTCCCTTTCGTCTCCCCCTCTCTCTCTCCCCTCCCTCCCTCCCTCCCTACATCACAATGGCCTGATCCCCTCTATCAAACTCCATCCCTCCCCTATGCTTAACCTCGTCCCCCAAGTCCTTCGCTTCTCTCTCTCTCTCCCTCCCTCCCTCCCTCTCACCCGAATTCTCAAGGACCTATCTCAGCAGTGAATCTTCGAGAACTTATCTCCCCCTCGACACGGATAGGAGCCGCGCCGGAAAGTTCTTCTCCGAGACGCCGATTCATATTTAAATTCATCGATACAAATGCAGGCTAATTTATTTACCGTTCTGACGGCTATGGTGCACATGAAACGTATAACGATTTTCGTTCTCGTCCCAGAAAGAAACGCTACGATTCGCGGGGGGGGGGGTGGTGGGGGGGGGGGGGGGAAACGACGAAAACGTTAACGGAATAAAAACCGGAGGATAAATGATTTAATATATCGCCGGCTCTTGCGTAATTAATATATCTACGTCGTAATTTTAAAAATTATATATATATGTGTGTGTGTGCGCGCGCTCGTGCTTTTGTGTATGCATGCATGCCTGTAGATATATGCAGGTCTCCAGAAATACAACAAATCTACTCGCCACAAAAAATATTTGCTCGCTCATACAATTGCGGCCTGTTTTATGTAAGAACATATTTTTATAGGTGATGTTTAAAAAAAATCCTCAGAATTAAATGTTATCATTACGAAACAATAACAATCTATTCTTTAATCCTTACAACACCTTACACATTACTATACAGTAACGCTCTTTGCTTTAGATGGATCTAGAATGTACACAGATAACATTTAGTTTAGTTACGTGACGGCTTCTTATGCCCTCCAGTGTGTCTTTTCTTGGCTGCATAATATGTTGTGTGAATTATGTAAAGAAATAACGAAATACATTTAAAATGCATCTTGAAAGAGGCTGAAAATTTACTCGCCACCGGTCTCCGTTAACTCGCCCGTGGCTAGTGGGCGAGCGGATTTCTGGAGCCCAGGATATATGTATAGATATTTATATATAAATATAACTATTTTTATGTACGTATTTTAGGCTCGTTTCGCTAACCGGTGGATCTGAAGAGGATAATGCTGATGAATGTTTTTATATGTTCGTTTACGATAATAATAAGATTATAGCTTTTTTCGTCATATTAGTGTTCTTAAAAGAAATATTAATTTCATTTTTTTCGTAACATCGCCGTCTATCGCACCCCCAATTTATTACACATTACAGAGACAAAAACCTCATATATATATATATAAACGAATAAAAATTTAATTATGTGAATTGTTACTAAGATAACATCAACTCTGTCCTATTGCGATTAATAATTTTACTCTATTACACCAATACCTTGCGTCGTAATTTATATATTTATATATATTTACCTGTCCTAAAACAGATTACTGACCAACAAACTTAGATAAATGTATACTCCGTCACAGAAAGTGAGTTAAAAAGAACGAATGACCCTATATATTTGTCCCAGAAATGAACAAAAGATGTTTTGAGGTACAGATTTGTGTAAAAAAAAGTTTCGCTCTTTATACGGAATGGAAAACACCTCTGCCCAAAAAAAAGGGGCTTGTCGCGGGTGGTTTTTTTTTTTTTTTGCGAGTCGCAGGAGATCGGGGGGGGGGGGAGAGGGAGGGGGGAGGGGGGGGGAGAGCGAAAGAGAGGCGCAAATTGAATATGAAGAACTATTGACGGCGGCGCATGAAAACATAAAGGCGAGAAATTTGACGAAGTGAAACGAAGCATCCTTGAGGGAACGGTGAGACGTGAAAGAGAGAAATTTGGAGTTAGGAGACGGCGAAGGGGATGAAAATTTGCGGCGGTGATATTCGGGGAGAAAAACAAGAGAGGGAGAGAAAACTTAAATCCTTAGCGATCGCGCGCGTACGGGGATGAACAGGAGGAAGGAGGAAGAAAGAGGAAAGAATGAGAGACTTGGAATAAGTGAGGAAGGCTGTCAAGAGCGTAGGGAACGAGGAGTGAGGGGGACGAAAGGGGAGAGAGAGAGGAAATATAAGCATAGAGATTGAGGGAAAGAGAGAGAGAGAGAGTCGAGGGATAGGGAGTAGGAGAGAAGGTGGGACAAGGAGTAGAGAGGGAACCATTGTGGAATTTTCTTGGCGCGTGGAGTAGCATTAGTGTTGCTCGCGGGACGAGGGATGGTCTTGGCATTGCCGTGAAAGGCAAGCGAGTATCGTAAGGGAGGAAGGGGGCAGAAAGATCGGAGGTCTTTTACGTCCCTTTTCTAAAGCCTTCCACCCCTCCACCCCCCTTCCCTCCCCCCTCTATCCGATACCCACTTCTCTCCCTCCGTCACTCGCCGTCCTCTATTCCTCCCCCTTTACTCCCTACCTCCCTCCCTCATCTCCACCACCACCTCCACGATCCTCTTCCTCCCTCCTCCCCCTCCCCCACAAATTCCCCTCCGCACTAACCATCCGACATACCATCACCCTCGATACTATCCCTACGACCCCCACAAATCTTCCCCCACGACGTCACTCAAGACTCCTTCCTCATCCACCGGAATATACGAGACGTTCCCTATCTATCCTCCCTCTTCCTCCTTACGTTCCCTCTCCCTCCCCATCCTGAAAGCTCATTCCTCCTCTCTCTCCCCCCCCCTCCCCGATATCTACCACGCGTCGGGGTAACCTCAGCAATACCACCGCGAGAGAGAAACCCATCCTCTCTCGTTGCACCCTCCACCTTCTCTTGTACTCCCATCCAAAACCCACTGCGTGTACTCCTCTCTCTAACTCCCTCTCTCCCACCCTCCAAGCCCTTCATCCACCTCTCTCTCTCTCTCTCTTTCTCCCCCCCACCTTCCATCGCTCGCACCATCCTTGCCACTGCCACCGTGACAGATGTGTTCTCCACGCCTCCTTCCTCCTTTCCCTCTTCCTTCCCTCATCACGTCCTTGGGGGACTCCTATCCCCCCCCCCCCAAAATAACCCTCCTCCACTTCCCGCCCGCCCTCCTTTCCCCTCAAAGGTACCTTCTCCGCTCTTTCTCACGAATAATGCAAAAAGGAATTCTCGAGAGAGTGAGGGAGATGGGGTGAGCGAGGAAGGCGAGAAATAAAGAGAAATAGATAGAGAGAGAGAGAGCGATGTCTTCCAAAAGATAGAACGGTGTGTTCTGGAGTGCGCAGGGAAAGAAGAATGCGTCTTTTTGTATTAAAGGAAGAGTTATATATATATATATATATATATATATATATATATATATATATATATATATATATATAATATGTAGCAAGAAAGGAGAAGGAACTCCAGAAAATGATAAATAGATTAGTGATAACAGGTAGAAAAGACGGTATGGAAATAAATGCGGAAAAATCCAAGGTCAGGCGAATATCAAGTAAAGGAGAAGAAAATTTGAACAAAAGTATCGGAGGTAAGCCATTAGAACAAGTTTAACAATATAAATACCTTGGAAGCATCATAACGAGAGAAACAAAATGTACCGATGAAATCAGGACTAGAATAACGAAAGCAAAAGCCGCTTTCAGAAGAAAGAAACTCCTACTAACGGGAAATATAAAGGAGGATATCCGCAAGAAGTAGATAAAATGCTATGTTTGGAGTATGGCTTTGTATGGGGCAGAAACATGGACGCTAAGGAATAATGATATAAAATACTTGGAAAGCTTCGAAATGTGGACATGGAGAAGAATGCTGAAGATAAAAATGGACAGATAGGGCGAAAAACGAGGAATTTCTACGAAGAATAGGAGAGGAGCGAACGATTATACAGACTATCAGAAAGAGGAAGGCGAACTGGATTGGGCATTACCTGAGGAGAGAGTGCATGATTAAAGAAGTGCTAGAAGGAAAACTGGATGGAAAAAGAGAAAGAGGTAGGAAAAGGTTTCAGCTGGTAGACGACTTGAAAGGGAAAGAGAGCTATCAAGACATGAAGAAAACTGCGGAAAATAGGAGTATATGGAGAACAAAATTTAACCATGAATAATCACGGACCTGCCTACGGACAGACTATGTATGATGATGATGATGATAAAATGTACTATTTGCTGCCTTTTAAAAGGTTAAGCGTGTGTTTTTTTCTCTTTCTCTCTCCTGGAAATAATTGAACCGAAACCGGAATATGACGGATTAACGTTATTTTTGCTTCTTGTCGTCCCTTTCGGTTACCCGGGGTAACAAATTTCCCCTCGGCGAGCGCGTGTTTCTAAGCGGATGGAGTGATTCAGGCGACAACTTTATCTTGGTTCCTTTCCGCTTCGTCATACAGAATGTCATCAATCAAAATCTGGATTGGTGGATTCTGCGGGGCGAAGAAAAAAAATAATGTGTCAATCACTTTTCAAAAGGAGCTTTTTCCACGGTTGGTTTTCTACGTTGTAAACACACGGGGGAAGTTTTTTTTCCTCTGCCGCCTTTCCGCGTACACGAAATAATCGATGGTCGCGTTTGAAAAAAATTTTTTTTTCTTTTTTGTAAAACGCGCCGCGCGCACACGTACTACTCCTTTCAAACTCGTTCGGGATTTTTTGAAATTTAGTCGCGCCGTAGTCATGTCGTAGTCGTGTTTGTGAAATGGACAAACGCGCATAAATGGGAATTTCGCGGGATGCAGATCTGACGAATTTCGATGGATTAGGACGTGAAATGCGAGTGAAT
This sequence comes from Uropetala carovei, assembly GCA_036926305.1. Classification (NCBI taxonomy): domain Eukaryota; kingdom Metazoa; phylum Arthropoda; class Insecta; order Odonata; family Petaluridae; genus Uropetala; species Uropetala carovei. The sequence continues at coordinate 9,439,776 of JAXCHB010000069.1, forward strand.
TCCACGAATTTCGAGTAGGAAAAAGCGACGAACCTGTCGAAATATTGAGCTCTAAAGCGTCATTCCGTAAAAAAAAAACAAACATCGTAAAATTGGCGATGCAAAAGTTGTATCATTTGGCGTAGAGAAGTTTTGACATTTTGTTCTGACACAAATGGAAGGATTTGCAGGGATTGGATTGCTTCTGTAAAAAAAAAAAGCACGTTCCGAATTTGCATTGGAAAATCGTCCTGTAAAGTTGTCCAAACTTTTGACTCCATTGACTGAGCCGATCATTCTGTCCACGAGAATTCACGTCAAAATTTTATCGGAAATTTGGCTCATGTATCAAAAAAATTATTATTATATAATTGTGATTTTTTTTAGCATTACTCATTACGTTATCTCATATTTTTCAAAGATTTTCTGTGTTTCATATACATTTAGCATACATATGTTGTTAATATTATCAGTTTTGTGCGTGCGTACGTCTGTAAAATATATAGTCAACGTTTTACCGAATTCATTACAGATAAAACTTTTCCCTCTAATTCGAATTCAAATCTAACGAATGTGATTAAGTACGAACTCTAATAACTTTCAAATATTTAAAGTAAAAGTTAATGAAGTGTAGTCATAAATTTCTTTCTCATAAAGTTTTGTTTCCATGATACTTGATTATTATTTTTCACTATTCAAAAATTATATTTTGAAATTCATTCGTGATTTTATGCAAGCGCCATTTACAGTAAAAAAAATCTGCCGTTATTTTCTAACCGAGGTAACTCTTATTTAAACGGAAATGCAATCATACTTTCCATATGAGATTTTAAGCGCGACAAATAATATAGAAGGAAGTTTCGAGTTTTTTTTTTGACGCTATCCGAATTTCTAGGAAAGGGAAACTCGGCAAAAAACACCTACTACCCAAAACGATACCGAATTTTATATCATCTTCATTTTGCCTCCGCCTTATAGCTACGCCTCGCCTAGCAAAATAAAATTCGGTATCATTTTGGGAAGAAATTTTCGGATGTTTTTCTTTACATATTAGTAGTGTAGGCTTTCCTCCGGTGACAACGGTGCCTTAAACTTTGGAAACAACCCAGGAAAGGCGAAGATAGCCGAAGTTGGGAAATTTAACAAAATCGGGTAATAATATGTCATTTATAAAATAACGCTTCCGGATTCTTATTCCCAATAGTTCTAGGTAAATGCCATTAAAATTGCAAGTTGATACATTGTAGGACTTCCGAGTTATAAACATTCAAAATAGTCATATCGGGTCAAGAGGACTAAAAACCGTGCTTTTTAGGCGCGTTTCGCTTCCAGCGTCCGTCTGTCCATCCGCCTGTCCGTCTGTCCGTTCGTAGGTTCGTTATCGGCTTCTACCGAACGGATTTTCATGAATTTTGATATTAAGGACTTACAATCAAATATAATAATAAAATCGCAAAAATGAATCACGTACGCTAATCAGGGGTACCACTTTCCTGGTGATAAAAAATGAAATTTTCGTCATATCTCGTAAAATATTGCTCATATCAAAATATTTTTCAAATAAAACTTGTAGAACTGGTAAAGAAGAGTATTTCCTTTCCTATACATTTTTATCGAAATTATCTTGAATGGTTACTTCTTCATTTTTGCTAACATAAACAATCTCACAAACAAACGTTTCATTTCCTTACGTGTGCATGCACTATTTTTAAGTAGGAAGAAAATGGATTATTTATGATGAAGAAAAGAACTTTAAAACAATGTTTCCCTTACGTACCGGTATATAATTTCTTTCTAATACTCCATTGCACGAAACGCGCCCATTTGTGGGCACTATTGTAGTTGGGACCCCCCCCCCCCTCCCCTCTTGCAAAGCCCCATAAAAAATAACCGATTAAAAAAACCTTTAAGATTGTTTAATAAATTTTAATTAGGACAATATCTATATCTGATTGGCCGGTCTCGACATTTACGAGCCCAATCACCGGACAACGGGGAGGGATACTTTGGTTCCGGGCGAGGAGAAGGGCGCGGTAGCGCCCGGAGACGACTACCCATTAAAACAAAGCGAGCAGAAGGCTCGTCAATACATCCTTTCGATGTTATATCCTCTTGACTGTTGCGCCGCAATGTTTTTATTTATCCTACACATTTACCTTGGAAACGCCAAGAGGGGTACCCAACTACAAAAGTGCCCATTTGTGATACGTTGTAGATTAAAACTTGTTACTTTCTCATATAGGAAGTATATTGAGAAAGCATTGTAATCGCGAAAAAATTCGACCTCGCGATTTTGACGGAAATATACGTTTTAGGTGTAGCTGAGTCCAAAAAAGTGGTTTTTGCAATGCCGTCTGTTTGTCTGTCTGTTATTGGCTCTAGGGCAGTGCCTCCCAAACTGTGGTGCGCGGACCATTTGTGGTTCGCGGAGGTTTCGTTGGTGGTCCGCGAAGGTTTCCAAAATGTAATTTTTTTTTAATGAACCGCATATTTAGTTGAATTGTTTTTGGGAAAATTTAAAGAATTCTAACACTATCACAGGTATTCAATAGCTACTTTAGTAATGTACCTAGTTAGCATAAAGATTCTTCTACTCCATATTTCCAGATTTCACCTCTCTGCAGTCAAATTAACCCTCTTTCACTAATGTGGTTACAGTTAAGTACGTTTGTGTCAGAAATGAGGTGGTCTGCAGGGCCTGGAAGGTTGCTGTAGTGGTCCGCGGGGCTCAAAAGTTTGGGAAACACTGCTCTAGGGCCTAAGCGGTAGAGCGAAAATGAATGAAATCTCGTACTTATCATACTGAGCAGAGTATATAAAGAAGTGGTTGACATTGCTCAATAATTAAGAGTAGTTTATTCTACGCATTTTTAACAACAATCTGATTTTCTCAAAAACGGCTCTAACGTTTTGATAAAATTTCGTACAGTTACTTGAATTTACGTCTTCGATAATCCCAAATAGTTCAAATTTCTCAAAAAATGAATATAAGGCTAGTTTATTCTTGGGCAATTTAACAACAATGTGATTTTCTAAAAACCGGCTCATGCGATTTTCATTTTCTAAAGATAACCAAACGACGCATTAGTATATGAGAAAGTTTGTACAATGTATGTTGTACCGATTTTTTCAAATATAGCTCGATATAAAAGATTTAAATATAAACTAAAAATTGCAAATGTACATCAATTAACGTGGAAATGAATTCTCTACCCGCTACTTTTCATTCCATTAAAATCGGTGGGGCTGTTTTCGAGATATAGCGCCTCAAACTCGGGTATCTAAGACATTTTGCAAGGACTAGTAGAAACATTTTCTCCCAAAGAACATCCACCCTTCATACCGAGTTTAAGAAACCGATTAACCTTTTTCATTTTCAACGTTTCATAGACGAGATCCAATTTGTAACTCGAATTTATCGGAAAGTGTATCTAACTCAGCCTTAGATGCTGATTTTCTCTCTTTTCCGGTATGACCCATATTCACTCTCCTTCTTCTGGGAGTATCTCTTCAGTAGTTATTTATAAGCAAAACCGTAGCAACGACCTGCGGAGCTGAGCAGAATTTTTTTTTATATCCCCCGTCGCGAAAAACAAATAAGGAGTCACCCTCCCTCATCCTTTTGACTCCACCTTGCTCGATTGATTCTCACGCTGCAATACCTCACGGCTTTTACGGCCAAAATAACTCCATTTCACCCTTTGCTTGGCAACGGTCATCCTCTCCCCCGTTGCCCTTCACGCTCCGACTAGCAACAAAAGGATGCGACGGTCTTCGCACGCTTTGCTCCCATTCACCTAACTCCCCATTTGCCTCCCTCCCTCTCTCTCTCCCACGCCGCTTTTTTTTGGTGCGCGGCGCCCACGCACGCACGCACGTCTCTGGCGCAGCATCCCTTTCATCCCTTTTTCTTTCTCTCCCTCCCTACTCCCTCTGCACATTCGTCTCCAGCTCATCCGTCCCACCCTCCCTCCTTCCCCCTCTCTCTTTTTCCACCCACCCTCATTCCCCTGTACTCTGCCATTTTCACCCATCGCAAGGAAGTGGATTACCCAACGGGAGGGAGAGTCTTCTAGACCCATTCCATTAATCTCAACCACCTCTCTCTCTCTCTCTCTCTTTTCTCTTTTTCCTTCCCTCGCCCCAGACTCTTCCTGCGTGTTAGGAAGGGGGGGGAGGTCTTCTACATGGTTAAGGGCAACGATCATATCCCCTCCCTCTCACCTCTACTTCTCCGTCATGTCTCTTTCTCTCTCGCTCTCTATTCTGCCCTCTCTTTCTGTATCTCCCTCTGTATCTCCCTCCCCCTATCTTCCGCTCTCTTTCTATCTCTCCCGCTGCCTTCCCCCCTCTCTCTTCCACCCTCTCTCCCTCCCTCTTTCCAGCACTCTTTCTCTCTCTCTACCTCCCTGTCTCTCCTCTCTCCATCACTCCCTCCCGCCATCTCTCCAACCCTCTCTTTTTCCTTCCCTCTCCCTCTCTCTCTATTCATTCCTCTCTCTCTTTACCCCTCCCTCCCTCTCTTTCTCTCCCTCCTTCTCACCCTCCCTCTCTCTCTCCATCTCTCCCTTCCTCTTTCCCCCTCCATCTCTCTCTCTCCAAGTCTCTTTCCCTCTCTCTCTACCTATCCCTCCCTCTCTGCCTCCCCCTCTGCCTCCCCCTCTGCCTCCCTCTCTGCCTCCCCCTCACTCTCTCTCTACACCCCAGCTAACCTTTTCTCTCACATCTGTCTTTCCCCAATTCTCTTGCAGATCTTACTTTCCTCCTCTTGCCTTCATCCTTTTATTCTTTCGTTGATCTATTCCTCTCGACGTCACCTCTCTGGAGCCATATCTTTTCCTGCCTTCCTCTCTCTCTCTCTCTCTATTCACTCCCGCCCCTCCGTCTACCCGTCTCCTGGAATTGCGACTCATCTTCTCTTTCACCGTTACAATTCCCTCCGCTCTCATATCCTCCCTCTCTTCCGGTTGCATGAGACTTCTTTATCGCTGTGCGCCTCTTCCACCTCGTCTCTAATGCCTTCCTTTGTTATTTTTCATCATTATTTCCACTTCCTACGTGTTCTTCTCAAATATACTACCGATCATTTTTTTTTAAAACTCGCTCTTTTATTGGAGAAAAATGTTTCGCTAGTTGACATTCGTTCGTATGAGGCAAATTTTGAACTTTATGAATTTGCTATCACCTCTCCATTATTACTCTGAAGACCAAAGGGAAGTTTTCTTGACCAGTTTTACGTTACCAAACTACTTAATCAAATGCTGCGTATCTTCACGTTTCTTTCTTATAATTCCTCATCAGTCGCTATTAAAAATCATATTCTTTCTATTGCAATTTAATATGGATGTTTTACCGTATGAAATGCCTACATTATGGCTAAATCAAACTGGTTGATGGTCGCACAAATTATAGCATTTAGTGCTGGGTTTATTTTTTAAAAGAAATTCGTTTAGTTTCAAATATTTAGAAAATTCAAATCCCTTTGCTTTTTGAAATTTCGATTTAGTCTGGATTTACACTTGTAGGAAAAATATATTAGATTATCTAAAGAGATTATATAGCATGTGAATTTCGTCGTTCACCATTATGAATTCTGAAAACTCAAAAACTCTGTTCTTGCTGCTCTTTTTTTCCAGCATAATTACATGTACGCACCACAATTTATTAATCGAACTGTGGCTCTGCCAAAAATTGATAAAAAATGAAATTTACTAGCTATGTTTCAATTTTGATTATAATTATTTTCGCCGAATTTTGGATTTCGTGGCAGCCACGATAAACGATTACGTGTCATTGAGTGTCACGAGATACATTCACTTTTATTTTTAAAATTTAGCTCCAAATCGAATTAAATCGGTAAGCCTTTCAAACTGAACCACGAACGGAAGAAGAGAAAATAATTATCGAAACATTCGACCAATAAACAGAGGAGGTAAAAGGAGAGAAATTTCCATTTTACCGTCGAAAATAGCAAGGATTTACTGGTGAGACTAATACACAGTGACGGTAAGCTGGATGCAATTTACAGTTATTTCACCATGGATGGTAACTTTTTTCAACTTTATGAGTATTTAAAAAAACAGGCACTCACGCACACACGTATGTAAACATTATTGGGCACACACATATATACAAGGACGTATATATACAAACATGCACATAGGTATCTCTCTATATTAAAAAATCGAAATTGTCGTCCTGATGCGTAACGCTCTGATTTTGTGAATAACTCGGTTAGAAATAAACTTGGAAGCCTGAAATTTCTCGGGATTTCAGTGTTAATGAATCTTTACGTTAGAACTAAAAAATGTCGAAAAAGGTCACGGATTCGACTCAAGAGGATGAATGTCGTTTCCCATAAAATAACACGTAAAAATCACCTTTTTGGTTTGAAGGCTTTCGTTCTTTTACTCTTTAAAATATCTTAATATTAAGTTATCGACACGAAAGTTGCACTATAACACGCCAACATGGATGAGGATTCTTATTCTTACCGTCGAATACTCACTCTCATTCGAATTCGCACATATTTTTAATTTATACTCGAGTTTTGATAATTTTTGTAACTTTTCAATAATAATATTCCATGTTTACTGGTATTGGTGTCCTCGGTAATTTCCGTGCATATGCACTCAAATAAAGCCTTAAAGATCGAAAATAAGATTAAAACTTGCTCGAAATGACCGAAGATATGAATTTAATGCAAATAAATCGAACGCAGTATTCATGTTATTTATATTTTTTATCTATATTACTAAAATCCTATTTCTGCTTGTCTCTCTATCTCTCTTTAACGCTCTATACCTCAGCCATTTTTAATCTCCGGGAATTTCAGCCCTCTTAAGTTTATTTTTTATCGAGTTATTCAACCAATTTTCTTAATCAGTTATTAAAAACCAAACATACATCCCTTATAAATGATATTCATTAAACTCATATTCACACATTCCAGTTAAACTAATTTAAATCCAGTAGGTGTATGGTAGGAACGAAGAGACAGCGAGCAAAGAAGGGACGGGGGGTGTCAGGGTTGCCCCCTAGTATGTATATAAATTTTTTTACATACACACACAAACATATACATACCTACATGCGAGTGTTTATGTGGATATATACAAAAAACTATACATATATACAGACGTCACGCCATATCATATTTTCTTCTTCCTTCTTAGCGCAGCACTTCCTCCTTTTACGTCTTGACTTATTGGCCTGTCGCACCCGCTCCACTCTCTAAGGGCGCCCCCTCTTCGCATTTGATATTTCCATTGGCGGTCAGCGTTGGAGAAGTGACTCTCTTTCTATCTCTCTCTCTCTCGCCCCTCTTCCAGTCCCCTTCTCTAACTCCGTCCCCTCCTCCTCCCCCATTCCCCTCCCTCAATCTTCGATATGTCTTCGTCTTTCCTCTTCCGGAAATTGGATTGACTCCAGTGGTCCTCTCTGGAGGTTCGCTACGGCTCATTGATATTTGGAAGCGTCTTGTTCAGGCTAAGAGATTTGCTGATGAGCAATGGCCTTCGATTTGTCTACTCCGCGAACTTTTTTAAATGTGTTCGGTAGGGAGGAATATGGAGTATCCGGAATGTGTACGAGAAAAAAAAACCTCATTAGTCTCGACTCTTCTTTTCCACGAATAAGGAAAAGGAGGAGGAAAAAACCGTCTCGATTCGGTGAGTGGAATTCAGACGAATAAATGAAGCGAGAATATGATATATTGCGGCCGTAAGCAATGTTTTTAAGGAGAGATACTCGGTTGACTCACGTCGAATTTCTCTCTCTCTCTCTCTTTTGTTAATCCTGTTATTGTATGCATTGGGCGTCTGGAAAATCGACACGCTATCTCTAAATGTCTCCGTCCGGACACGCTCTGATGTTTTTCTTAATTAGACTAGAGAGAGGGCTTCGTTATGTCTCGTGTGACGATGAAACATGTAATTTTTCCCATTTACAGAATGATAACGAGAATATTTGGGCTGAAACCGTGCCTAAAACTAATGGTGTTAGCTACGCATCGTTAACTTAATTGAGCGAAATGCGTGGAATGAGGATAATAATAAGCCCGTTTCGTTTTAGTCGGTCTCCAGTTTTCGGCGTAATTTATCGAAAAATTTCTCGTCGAAGTCGAATTAAAAACTATTTTGTGGACAGGTTGATTTATCGAACAGAAATCCGCGCCTATTACCAAAATAATGTAAGCAATGGAGTAATTTTCCAGTCGAAACTCTTGGCGTAAAATATGACATATGCAACTTGTATAATATCGTTAAATTTAGGCATTTTATTGCATATTTGATAAGGTTCTTGTCGAAAAATGCTGTTAATATTAGCGATGACCTATATATAGAGTGAATACTCAATGAAAGTTCCCTACCAAGAGTCATAAACAAAGATGTTTAAATTTTATCTGTTCATCGCCCTGAATAAATTATGAATTTTATCAAATATTTAGCTAAAAAAAGGACCCTGTTTTTTTTTAGAACACCGGTCATTAACCGTAAATTGACCTGATTTCGGATCACACGCTTTGTCCGCCCGGGACAAAACGTATCCACAATTAAGGCAAGGCAATAATAATAATAATCTCACATATCCCATCACATATACCTGTATTTTTTTTTACACACAACCTATAAGCGTACATTTTTAACGCTAGAGAAAAAAAAGAAAGAAAAATAAAATCGTGACGCCTCGTACGCCCCTTTTTAAATGCACTTATCCTTTAGGATCCGCAGCTACCTGAAATCCGTTATCCATGTCGTTTTTTGTCTCTCTCTCTTTTTCTTTCCCTCTCTCTCTCTCCATTATCTGCCCTCCCCATAACTCTCTCTCTCTTCCCCTCTCTCCTTCCCTTTTCTCCCGTCAGCTGTACCAAGCTTCAAGCATACATCCAGACACACCCACACAGGTCAATACTTTTAGGTATCGAGGTAGAGAGAGAGGGGGGGGGAGGGGGGAGAGGAGAGGGGGGGAGAGGAGAGGGGGAGAGAGAGAGAGAGAGAGAGAGAGAGAGAGAGAGAGAGAGAGAGAGAGAGAGAGAGAGAGAGAGAGAGAGAGAGAGAGAGAGAGAGAGAGAGAGAGAGAGAGAGAGGAGGAGGCCGGTGAGAAAGGGTTTTTTTGGTTTTTTCGAAGGGAGAAAGAGGGATAGAGAGAGAGAGTGAGGGGAGAGAAAGAGAAGGAGCAACTCTCTCTCTCTCTCTCTCTTTCGCCGACACGGCTAGCATTCTCTTCCACAACCTTTGGGTTTTCGGGCGAGATCGAAAGGGTGGTTGTTGTTGGAGAAAAGGCAGTCGGACCGTGTGGGTGGTAAGTAGAGGAAAGTGGCGGGGGAGAGAAAAAAAAGGGGCGAGAAGAGAAAGCGGAGGAGGGGTTTTTTTTAGGAAGGAAGGAGAGAGAGAGAGAGAGGTTATAGGGGGATGGATGTCCGTGGGAGGATGCGGTGTGTGTGTCGGGATCTGCTAGAGAGGAGAGGTGGAGGAGGAAGGGGTTAGAAAGGAAGGAAAAGGTGGGGGGGGGGAGTAGGGTTGGGTTGGGTGGGGATAAGTTGTGGGGAGGAAAAGGAAAGAAAAGCGGAGGAGGGAACGGAATTGGAGAATGGAATGAGTTCGGTGCTGGTTTCAGGGGCGAACGTGGTGTGTAACCAGATTACAGGTGGCAGAGGCCATAAATAAGGTCGGAGGCGGCACACGCGTAATGGGGCCGAAGGAAAGGGAGGAGGGAAGGGGGTTGGGGTTCGGGGGGGGAGGTGGGAGTGGAGGGTTATAGGGTGAAAGGAGCGAAGGGGGAGGAGGAAAGTTTTGGCGAAGGAAAAGACGAAACGGATAGAGGAAAGTTAGGTTTGTGGGAGTATTCGCCGAAATGGCCTATCCTCTGCGGGAAGACAAAGGATGTGGTTAAACCCGGAGATGTTTATCGTTATTAATTAATTGTAAGGGGAAGCCATCTTTTATGGCGGCGGAATGTGGTGATTTTTCGGGTTTTACGGGTTTTTAATGAGGAGGGATTTGGGTCATGAAATGGATCGTCGGAAATATATATATATATTTATATTTAATATTTATATTTCACCCGAATCGAGAGAAATTCTTGGCGATTTAAAATTACGCCAGGAAAAAATATCCTCTCTTTTAATTTTTGCAAGATAAATAATAAATAAAATTTTTCAAATGCCAAAATGCTCGTAATAAGAAATGCCCACACGTCGATTCGCATTGGAGAAATTTAGGAACTCCCTCATCGCGGGGAACGTTTTGCTTATTATTTTCTTCTTGCAAATAAATAAATACGAAGATTTAGTCAAGATCGTTTATGTCGAAGGCGCAAACATTTTAAATATCTCGTAGTTTTAATATTCATTGGGTGTTTTTATCTTTCACGTCGGAGTTTGAGAGTGACAGCGCGGATTTGTCTCGCGTTTGAAATTTCGACGTCACGCCGAATTTTATCTTACAAAGTTTGCCTTTTGTTCTCCGTCATTCATTTGTCATGAAATGAATATTTTCCAATCAAAGAGGAAAAAAAAATCCTCGTATTTATTCCATCTGTGTCAGTCACGCGCAAACACATCGTTGCATAAATTTCATCGCCGATCTCCATTTCGGTTTTCCTCGATTTTTTTTTACCTTGCAAATAGCGAATGTTTTATTTATCCCCGTTGGCAATAGCGACCGATTTCCTCTCTCCCTTATTTCCACCGGTCTCTCATCCTACCTAAGCTCTCCCTCTCCCTCCCTCTCACCCCCTCCCCAGAGAATACCCTTCCCCTATATTTTCTTCCACGCAATAGACCTTTTTCCGTCGGTGTCTCTAATTTTTCTCCCTTTCCCATTCACTCCCTCCCTCTCTTCCTCCTTCCGAATTCATCCTTCGCCTCATTTCTCCATTACTTCCTTCATTTCTGTCTCTCTCTCTCATCCCATCTCTCCCCTCTTTTGTTCCGCTTTTCTCCTCCAATTCATCTTCTCCTTCCTCCTTTTTATTTTATTTTTTTGAAACTTTTCTCGTCCTCATTTCTATGCGTTGCATCACACACCCCTCTCCCCTGTACATTATTCCTCTCTCTTGCTGTGATTGTTGCGATGTTCCGCCGCCTCACACCTATCTTCCTCCAATTTCTCTCCCTCCCTCTCCCTTCCTTCTCTTCTGCTGTCCCTCCCTCTATCGCTCTTACTCTCTCTCACCCTCCCTCTCTTGCTCCTCTCCGCCTCTCTCTCTTCCTACATTTCTCTATTTCCCTCTCCATCCCTCCTTCCGTTACTGTTTCTCTCCCTCCCTCTCCTTCCATTTCTATTCATCCCTCTCTTCTATCTCTCTTCTTCCCTATCTCTTTATTTTTCTCCCCCCCCCTCTCTCTCTCTTTTCCACTTTTATTCCCTCTCACTCTTTTTCTCCCGCCCTTTTTTTCCCTCCTCTTATCTCCCGCCCTCCCAATCTCTCCTATTTTTTGCCCACTTTCTCCATTTCCATCTCCCTCTCTTTTTCACCGTCTCTTTTCATCAGTCTCTCTCCCTCCCTCAATATATCCTTCTCCCTCGTCCTCACCCTTTCCATTCTATATTTCCCTCCCTCTCTCTTCTATCTTTTGTCCACTCTTTCCCCATTCCTCTCATCTCCTTCTCCGTCTCCCTCTCTCTTCTTTCTCATTCCATATCACCCTCCCCTCTTTCTTCAATCTTTTCCCACTCTCACTCAATTTCTCCCTCCTTCAATTTCTCTTTCTTTCTCGATCCAACTCTGCCGAATGCACATCCCAAATCCACCTCACTTTTTTACACACTCACATAGTTTATGTGCCTACAAATCTCCTATCAAATTTCGCATTTTTGATCATCTGCATTTCCTCTCTCTCTCTTCCTCTGCATTGATGTATTTTTTCATATGGGCCTAAGCCTCGAGGGAAATGGGAAACGCGAGGTTTGCCGGGTTCGAGCGCTTTTTCAAGTTTGAGCGGGACTTAATGGAATGGATATTATTTACGTGTATTTATGACCCAGTTTCCTGGAATCGGAGGGCAAAAAACGGTCATGCCGTGTGGTGTTTTTCGTATGCTCTCTGATATCCCGTTTGTCTGGAGGTGATGGCGCATTTTTATATTCTTTGATATTGAATATGATATTATTTGGACTCGCTAAATTGCATCAGACATCGCGTATTAAGTAACACCGGTAAAAAATGTCTTTCGAACGACTAAATAAGTAACGATGTTTTTTTTAGTTTTGATATTATTGAACTAAGCAGCGTACATGATACTACAATGAACTTTACATTGCTATTGCTAGAAAATAATAATTATGTCGTGTACTGATTCTGACTGTAAATTATAATTTGTAGCGTTGAAATGATTTTTTCCTCTGACTTATATGAATACTGTTTTCTCGATTTTTGTGACGGGAAATACTTATAAAATTTTACTGATTGAATTTCGGAGTATTTTTTATATGAGATCAAAAAATACCATTAACGTTGACATATAAATTTTTCAGACAAATCACAATTTTTTTATAGTTATAGATGAATGGAAATTCTAACAAACAAAGAATTAGTGCTGCAGACTTAGCAGGCTAGGATTTTGAAATTCCTCCTTTTAATTGCTTTTTAAAATAATAAACTGCGGTGGATTATGCTATCATTTTAACATCCCTTAAAATTCAAATCGAATAATTGTTATTGTTTTTTTTTCCAAAAAGTTTATCACTTGATTTTATGAATTTCGTGCGACAATAATAAACGGATTTGCTTATGGAATGAACTGTCTTCTCCATCTTTCTTGATCGTGCGTCTTCACCCGAGAAAGAAACTTGCTTTCTGCATCTTTCAACGCAAGTCCCCTTGCCATAGGTAGCAGACGGAGACGATGGCGATCTTTATTCTCTATTCGTCCGCGCTTGGCATTTGGGTGGTCGACGGTTGCTATGTCTCGCATGCAGAGTGGACAATGGAGACGAGGACCCACCAAAGCGATTCATGTGCACTGCCAAGACGCGTTATCCGTGGCCTACAGTCAGGCGGCGGGCAGATATCGTTGTGCTGAATAGGTTTGTAGTCTATGGAGATACAAAACTTTGCTGTCGTTGAGTCACTTCGTGTAGAATTTTTGCCAAGTTTCTCCGTAATGGAGGCAGCTGCTTCCTTCCTGATTTTATTTACCTCTTTGTTAAATAGAAGGAAACGACTCCGTATTTAAACAACAATATTATCTTCAAAGGAAGACTTTTGAGCTCAACTTAAAGCTAAAACAAAAATGAAATCTTTATGACCATTTTTGAAGCAATTCGTGAATTTCATCATCTAATCGAGCTTTATTCTTATTTTCTCTGTATAACTGACTGCGGGAGACCCGTAACAATTATTAATTTAAAACTTTGTTGGTGTGGTTCCTTCAGCGGTTTATATTCTCGCATGTTGCCATGGCTTTTCATAAGGGAGAATGGGAAATAATCAAACATACATTTTGCATCGGTTACCATAAGCAAAGGGTTATCAGTATATGTCGATGGTTAAAAGTATTTCTAAGTATGCATTATATTATCTTTTAAATGCCTGACGTATTTTGGAAACTAAGATTGATGACAAACCAATCAAACGAATATTCTTCAAACGTCGCCCTATCATTAATGGCTTAAGAATGTATCGCAAGAGCTTGTAATTACCATCCAATTATTTAAACCCTTCAAAATGTTCAGTTAAGCAGCTAGAATTCCAGTCACTGCCTGAATTTATCTTTGGATTGAGTTTGAACGAAGTTCAGCGCACCGTTATGGGACGCTGACCTTTTTCGTTCCCACGTTCTTTACCTTTAAACATATTGGAGGAAATCCATGCATTTATTTATCCTCAGAGGCACTCCTTACAACAAGATAAGTAGAACCGAAGAAAAAAAAACAGATTTGTCTTTTACTTATACGATACTTATACACCCTAAATTATATCATTCCTCCAGGGTTCAGGGTAGAGATTAAAAATAACGAGGGTTAATCCACGGGATGAAAAAAATAAGTTCCCGTCTGATTCCGCCATTGATTCCCCTTCATCGCGTTCGGCCGCCTGCGAATTCAATGAAAGTAGCCTATCGCTGTAAAGATAGTTTATTTCGAGACGAAAGGACTGGGACGAAACCCTACTACGCCTAACGGCATAAAGAACGAACATTTTCGGCACGCATTCCGATTCTTCCGGATGCCTTCGGGAGACAAGAGTCCTGTGAGACAATCATCGTTGCCCCGCAACGACCTCGCAGGTGTCTTCCTCAATGACCGCCCTCTCCAACTCGCCGCGCGGTGCATCTTCCCCATACTGATGAACGATCCTCTAGAGATGAGAGACGGCGGCGTAGCAATCACGCCACGCATCGGCCGCTGGAGAGCCGTCGGTGTAAACACGCCCACGGGCGAGAGCGGGGTTTGCAGTCAATATTTATTGTGCGTCCGACCTTTGGATGGGTTGGTGGAGCAAGATGCCTTCCTGTAATGAGGTTGCCGGATCGATTCCTGACTCCGTAATTGGCACTTGCGTTAGGGACACCTATCGATATAATGTGATGATTCGATATCGCTTGCGCTCGCGTCGTTGTTTGTAAAAGCCTCTCGACTGTGTTAAAGTTTACGTATATGCAGGTATTTTTAAAATCATCTCATATATTAAAACTAATTTAATTTTAATAAACAATAAAGGAACGGTTAGCGTGTATTCCTTCTGATACTTTGATTCTTCTTTCAAGCATAGACGACTATAATGATGCGTATTGCTGTGTGCAAGAGCCTTGTAAAAGACCGAAGTGATCTAATATATATATATATATATATATATATATATATATATATATATACATACACACACAAATAATTAACACAATAAAATAAACGATTACATTCCACACACTAAATATTTCGTACGATTATTTAATAACGCCTTTCACCAAACGAAGTCATAAAAATACCTATAAAGCGAAGTATATCAATCGATATGAAAATTTCATTTAAATTTACCATTTTTTTCATAGATACCAATGGCATCGAATTGTCGATAACGGTCCACATCTCTAGTGGGGTATTCATAGCTTTTTTTTTTAAATACATCGACGCGACGAAAGATTTTTTTATGGACCCGAAAGTCGCGAGATATTTTCCAGTAGATAAACAAAGACAAATCGATGCTGATCAGAGCGAGAAGATAACAGAGATTAGAGCGCGACGGACCATTTTCAACGCAGTAGAACATTTCCCTATGGTTACAAAAGAGGCACAAAAGGGGTCACAAAAAAGAAGTCCGAAAAAAAAACCTCGGTCGGTTTATTTTTTATTCTTTTAAAACGGAACAATCCAGATCGAACTTCTTTTTTTTTTATTATTCCTGACCGCTCCAGTTTCCCGTGGGGCAACGCGTTCAATTCACGTCCGGTCATTCGCCAATATTCGCCGCATTCATAATAAACGATTTTATTTTTTTTTCATGCCACGCAGCTCGTATTATCCGTCGCTATAAACCGTTGTTCGCGCTTACATGTGTACCAGCGTTAAGGAAACAATTTTTTCTCTCTCTCTCTCTTTCCTTTTGAAATAATAAAAATAATAAAAAAAAGAGGCCACTCGTTTAAAGGTCGACATTCAGCTCGCGTTCATTTGCGGCTGTAACATAAATGCGGACACATTCACCGCCTCAAGAACACTCTCACGTTTTTTTTATTTTTGGCCAAACATTTTCGCGCCTGGCGCCTCTAAGGTGTCAAAATCTCCTTCCCCCTTTTATTTAAAAGAAAAGGTCTTTTCAGCAGCGCGTTTTCTTAAAAAAAAAACAAACATCTTGAAGAGAGTTAGTGCGAAAGAGAGAGAGAAAGAGAGCGAAAATGCTAACTGTAGGGTGCGTGCGTGACGTCGAGTCGAATGTTGCATTTTTTTATAGCGTTTTTAGAGTTTTTTTTTAATTTTTGCTCCCGGATCATGAAAGGCTCTCAAGGAACGACTCTCGACGCCTTAGCGAGGATCGAGGAAAAATGTTCCGCATAGGTAGATGTGAAACGGTTTAACACGTTCGCTGCCCTGAGGATTAAAAAAAATTTTTTTTCTTTACAAAAACGAGTACTTTTGAGTGTTTTTCGAGATCCGGTGTAGTTAACAAAAAAAAACAGCTCTTCGAACAATGGCGACAGGTAAAAAAAATTCGAGAAAAAGTGTCGCATATACATTCCGCTGCTTTCCTATAATTAACTAGATCGTTTATGAAGCCATTAATGAAAACTGCGCTCTCTATGACGTAAACCGTGGTGAAGCGGTTAACAAACTGGTTCTTAGAGATGCCTCTATTCGTTAGAGCAATGATTTTTCCTTTACTAAATTGATAATGACGTAGCACTAACGACCGAATGCCGCCAAGTGTTGCGATACATGCACGCATGAGTACACGCAACCCGGTTTAAAGGTGGGCGTGCCGCGAAATTCTGTTTATCTTTCACGGGGTGACGCGCTTACGAAAATATGATGGACCACCGTGGCGCAGTGGAAAATAACATTGACTAAGGTGATTTACTTGTTGACCGCGAACCTGTTAAGAGGCATTCCATTACGCGAGTGCGGCGACGAAGTTTACTGCGGGGGTCAAGCATCAGAAAAATGACCGGTGGAATGAAATATGTAAGAAACGTAATTCCGAAAGGAAATAAAGTATAAATTTTAGGCGGGAATAAGGGTTCTATATATTGAAAGAGCTGAAATTTATCGAACTGAGAGGAAGTGCTAAATTTCGAAAAGGAGCGCGCAGTGGAAAGTGGCGGGAGAAAGGAAACTGGGATAGAGGGTGGAGCGAAGGAAGGAACGTGATGATGCAGTTGGATGAACAACGAGGAGAGAAGAAATATTATTTATTTTTGAAAGACGCAAAAGAAAAGAAATCGCAGATGAGAGTGAAGGAATAAGGAACAGATGGGGAGGAGAGGGAAATGCGAAACTCTGGAGGAAAAACGAGTGAAATTTTGAAAGAGAAAATAGAACGGCGAAAGAATGATAGAGGAAAGGAAAAAATCCAGAATAATAGAAAGGTGAGGAAAGAGGACACGCAAAAAGAGGGCGAAGGGGCAGCCGAAAAGGGAGACTTAAAAGAGGAGACACCCAGAATATAGGTTATATAGATGAAAAATAAAGACACGAAAAAAGTATCAAGAAAAGGAGGGAAAGGGAAGTTTAAAAGGAATGAGAAGGAGAAAAGGGAAGAATAAAGCGAAAACGGAGGAAAAATTTGAGGAAACTACGGAAGAAAGTAAAAAAATGCAAGAAAGGGAAAGAAAGAGAAAGTGAAATATAAGAGAGATAAATCAAACGAGAGATAGAATTTAGCGCGAACGGAAAAAAACGAAGGAAGAAATAAAACAACGGATTAATATGCGTCGAGCACGGAGAATCGGGAACTACATAAGACGATGCGGGAAATGATTGAAAACCGAGGACGATGGAAAAAAACTTTTACGCTCGCGAAAGTTAGTACCCGTTTAATTATGGAGTGGAAGGAAAAAAGGAGACTTACAAAAAAGACCTAGAGAGATCGCAAAAAAACTTGTCAAAAAACATATAAAAGACGGGGGAAATGGGGAAAGGCGGTGGTTAAAATAGAGATAGGAGGCTCTGGAAAATATGAGGCGTTGGTATATATATATATATATATATATATGTAGAAAGAGAGGTCAAAATGAGGTCCCTTGCGGTGCTAAGTGGAGGAGGAGGAGGAGAGTCAAGGTTCGGGTCCACCAGCGAAGGAAGGAGTTAGGGATCGTAAAAAGAGGTAAGTGGTGCAGAGGGCAGTCGTGAAGATGGTTTGAAAAGAAGCGCTTGATGGAGCATAAAAAAATAGCGCTAGTAAAAGACGCCCGAGTAGAAAGCGAAGAGAGAGAGAGAGAGAGAGAGAGAGAGAGAGAGAGAGAGAGAGAGAGAGAGAGAGAGAGAGAGAGAGAGAGAGAGATAGGGGGCGTGTGTGTGTGGTGTGGTGTGTGCAAGAGGGAGATAGAGGAAAAGGTAAGATACTTGGAAAGAGATAATGGAGTTGAGCGAAAGGAGTTTTGAGTAGAAGAGAGAGGGACGAAAAAAAATATATCGAGTGCTGTGGCGAATGTAAAGGGGGAGAAAGAGAGAAAAGGAGAGGGGCAATAATAGGGAAGAAGTAGGAACGAGATCGAGAGCCAAAACAGAGCGAAGAAAAGACATGCAACGAAAAGAGAAAGGAGAAAACGAGTTAGAGATGCAAAAATAGGTGTGGAAAGAAAAGGGGAAAAGTCACGGTCAAATGGGGAGATAATAATCAAATGGGTCGAGGAGGGATGCGAGAAGAGAAATATGGAAGAGACCGGGTAGAGCGAGAGAAGAAAAAAAATTGAGAGAAAAGGAAGGAGGAAGAAAGGAAATGTACTCACGAAAGAGTTGAGAAGATAAGAGCAGGAGGAGGAGGAGTTGGGAGCGCAGGAGAAAGACGCGTGGTGAGGCGAGTGGGCCAGTAATATGGGCAAGGTTATGATGATGTTCTGAACCATTTCCGGACGAAAGAAAGGGGGACGTGATCTCGCGAAAGAATGCGGTCGAAAAGGGGGAGGAAGAGTCTTAAAAGTTCTTGAGTGGCGTAAAAGAGAGAGAGAGGGGAGGGGGGATGGGATGGAAGGAGGGAGAAAGAGAGGGAAGCAGAAGACGGTAAGGAGGGATTATGTCTTCGTGTAAAGGTGTGTAAATGCCTGAGCGTCTGAAGGCGCATAAAAGGTTATGGGGAAGTCTGTATGCATTCACCGCGAGGAGTAGAAATAGAAGTGGATTCCTTCCCTCCCACTCGCAGGTTAGTGCGCCTCAGACCTAACTCACTCGCACATCAGCCCTCTCTCTCTTCTCTCCCTCCCTCCCCTCCCCCTCTTCTCCCCCCCTTCCTTCCTTCCTCCCCTTTCCCTCTTTCTCTGTTCAGCCTCGCAGTCTCCTGTCGTCTTCATGAAAAATTCATAGTGCAAGCCCGGAGGAGGAACAGGCCGGGGGGAGGGGGGGGGGGGCGGTGGGAGGTGGCGGCAAATGCCTTGGGCACACTGTCGGTGTGTCGTTGTGCGGGCGACCGATAGCTGTAGGAGAGTTCAAGGTACGGCAGTGTGTGTGTATGGAGGGGGGTGTGGGTTGGTGGATGAGGAAGAGGGAAGGGGGAGAGGGGAGAAGTGTGGCCGCGGGAGGCGCCTAAGAAAGACCTCTTTTCAATTCCCATCCCCTTTACCTCTCTTGCACCCTTCTTCCCCCTTCCCTTCCTTCCATATCGCATTTCCTCCGCATTATTCCATTCTTTCTCTCTCTCTATCTGTCCCCTTCCCTAATCTTTTCGCTATATCTCCACCTCCTCTCTCCTTTCGCTCCTATTCCTCCTTCCGCTCGTATGTTCTTCACCGCACCCTCAATTGCTTCCCGATCCGATTCTAACCCACCCCTTCTCTACCTTATTCCATCCCTGACGGTAAAAAAGTTATCTCATCAATGTTACATTCCCCTAGATTCTCCGTTTCCTCCGGTGTTTGCTCGGATACAAGGCGATTCGGAATCAAAGGACGACGCGATAAAGCGATTCCTGTTTGGTTTTGAGGGGAAAAAATAAATAGACGTGTTCTGTACGCGACATGCAGATCAGTAAATGCTGCGACGCAGGGATGAATAAATTGCTATATTTTCGAGTGTGGTTTCTTTTTCATTGATCTCTGGATTGGGATTTTTATCGCTATTGGCTTATATTTAGGTTTCGGAATAAATAGAAGGCAATATACCGTACTAAATCAAATATAGACAGTAACAAGACTCCCTTTCCGCCCTTCAATAAGCTCGAATCCATATTATTTGAAGTTAACTAATCACAAGTAATAGCTTCCAAGTTGTTTTTCCAATGTTACAACCATCCAATTTCAGACTGTTAAATATCAAATTCAGAAATGCCCTTAAGTGTTTTAGCAAGTCGTGAAATTGATTGGTTTCTATGTTAGATACAGATTCAAGACGAACATATATTTTTAGATATACAGCAGAGTCTCGATTATCCGAGGTTCCGTATTATCCGAGACGCATGAGAAAAAATTAGCAAAATATCATTTTGAAAATTTGCAATTGGATAAAATCATATTCAACACAATTGTATCAAATCAAATATGTACTGAACTTTACGGTTAGGGTATTTTGATAATAAATCCAATTTATTTCACAGAAATCTGTTTTTGAAATTTATATTATTTCAACAGATATTGCAACTAAGTTATTGTTACATGCAGTATATATGCCTACATAATGGGCGTAGATGTCGGGAAAATGCGACGGCTTTTGTTAATGGTAAAACGTATTTTCCCGATGTGGACAATTTTCCGTATTATCCGAGTTTTTTTATTATCAGAGGTCGGTGCGGTCTCGTCGACCACTGATAATTGGGACTCTACTATATTACACACGTTATTTCTTTTTTCTACTTATCAGGTTGCATTTTTGTTAATTTAACTTTTCGGAATTTTAAAACGACATACAGTTGAAATTCTGCTTTGGGATTAGCTCAACTACACACAAAAATATCGGTACAACATACATTGTACAAACTTTCTCATATACTAATGTGTCGTTTAGTTATCTTTAGAAAATGAAAATCGTGTCAGCCGGTTTTCAGAATATCCTATTTTTGTTAAAGTTGCCCAAGAATAAACTAGCCTTATACTCATTCATTGAGAAAAATGAAATAGGCAGTATTATTGTAGCTGTATACTCAAGTAACTGTACGAAATTTGATCAAAATCGCTTGAGCCGTTTTTGAGAAAATCAAATTATTGTTAAAGTTTTCTAGAATAAACTAGCCTTATATTCATTTTTCGAGAAATTTGAACCATTTGGGATTATTGAAGTCGCAAACTCAATATACTTCGTATATGAGAAGGTAAAAATACAAATTCAAAACTAAGTCGATAAATATGACCGAGACCGAAAACAAACCGACAAGAGATGCGAAATGTGTACAGACTTTACCTTCTATGCGGTCTCACCCGCAGAGCGTTTCCTCCAAAGACTTGACTGGAACATCAACTCTCTCACCGACCGAGTCAAAACGCTCTTCGCCTGAGGGGTCCAACCTCTCTCTCTCTCTCTCGGTACCAAAGGATGAGAGAGAGAGGGAGGGGAAAAAAGAAGGGTGGTCTCCCTCTTTTTCCTCTACGACACACCCACGATCCACCGCGCTAGCCGTCAACGCCACCCATGTCACCGGGAATGACGGCGCGTTTATTGGAGGTCCGGACTGCAGCCCTCCCTCAAGAACATCCCTATTCCCTCGACTTACACGCCCTATCGTCCACGTCTCTCTCTCTCGCTTCCTCCCTTCTCCTATCGATTCCTCAACCTTCACTCTCTCTCTCTCGTTAACTTCCATCCTGTTCTTACACTCACTCTCTTTCTTAGTTCTCCCGAAATTCCCTTTCTCTTTCTCCTTGCCTTGCCTACACCGGAAACTTTCCCTTCCTCTGACCTCCTGTCCTCCAATCAGCCACACCTCTCTTTCTTTCTCTACCTTTCCTCCGTCTTAAGCCTTAAGACCCCAATTATATCTTTCCTCCCTTTATTTTCATGCATTTTTCACGTGGCGCAGTGTGCTTTAAGACGGGATCGAGTTAACCGGTGTCATTTATTATTTAATCCACTCGCCTGTCTCTTCTCTTATCCTTTTTTCTCTCTCTCTCTTTTTCTCACTAGCGACTTAGCTTCTTGTTAAATTTTCCAGAACTTAATCCTCTTCGACTCGATTTTCCTAAAACTATTAATTATTCACCGTTACCTGTTTATCGCTGTGGGGTATAAGGCACGTATAAAACCCCCTAACGTCTTCTACGGAAAGTGAAATCGACCCTTTTGTGCTAAGGAGGCGCGATAAATGTGCATATTTATTTTTCGTTAACGCCTATTTATAATTTGAAACTTTTAATATAATTTATATAAATTGGCGAATTATGTGTACAGACAAGTTTTATATAAAACGATAGTAATGTGAAGAATCACATTACTCAAATAATATTATTCCAACAAAATGACCGTCAGACCAACTCAACGACTGAGTTTGAATCATTGGTTCTTACCATCTGATTTGCAGTTGTTGTAAGCAGTGATCAATGTCGATAAGAATCTGTTCATATATGAATGTGAATAGTGGTAGAATTTTAACTTATTACGAATAGTTTGGTAGTTGAAACGTAATTAACCGTTGCGCAATAATTGATAAAAATTGTAAGCTTACGCCGTTTATTCCATCGCGTTACTCTTGAGTTGATATAATAGTTTCTAACGTACGTAGACTTGAGTCGCACAAAAAATATACATTAAATGTGGGATTGTTGAAAATAAAGTCTCAAACCTGAAACTTCTAGTTTGGTCTTGGTGTGCATCAATGCGTCATGTATTTACTAATTGCGATGGTTTCAATTCCATTTTACTTTATGCCAACTTCTTTAATGTCCCATGAATCATCCTCTAGCAGATCGTGCTTCCCTCGCCCTAAAACCAACGTTTTTAACTGCCCCATTCTCCCTAAAACTGTTCCACATGTCGTAGTTCATAGTCAAAAAGGCGGAAAACAACCGAAATGGGTTTCTCTGCCTTTTCCCTCCCATTCCCACCGACGTCACCCCCTCTCTTTGCCACACTCCCCTTTCTCCCAACTGGAGTGAGAGAGGAGAAGGGGGGGAGGGAGGGAGGAGAGAGAGAGAGAGAGAGAGAGAGAGAGAGAGAGAGAGAGAGAGAGAGAGAGAGAGAGAGAGAGAGAGAGAGAGAGAGAGAGAGAGAGAGAGAGAGAGAAAATGGGATAGGGCGGGGTTAAGATAGGGAACCGAAAAATGTGGTGGGATTTCCCCGGAGAGTCACCATGCTACTGAGGCGCCTAGGAGTCCTCTTGGGGAACCACAATGGGTGTGAGAAAGGGAAGGGTACGCGTGTATATACGCGTCCATATACACATAAATACATACAAATAAGGGAAAGGGCGGACGGGGGAGCGAGGGAATTGTCGAAACGAGGAAGTGGACGCATCTTATTCAATTTATTACTTAAAAACCAAAAAGTGGTGCTCGGAAAAGGTTTTTTGAAATACCCCGAATTTCGCGGGTCATTTATTTTTTTGTTCGGTAGATGGCAGTACTTTTGGATGGAGTCGTTACCCTCTCTGCGACCGTTCATGGTTTTCTGGAGAAGTTTCCCTAGTGGCGCACTTCTGAGTCAGGAAAGATTTTAATGGCATACGCATAGGGTTCCTGGTATAAAGATGGATCAAGCCGACATTATTCCTGGTTTTTGCATCCTTTATAGTTTTACCTATTTCTTTTACTAGAGAGTTTTGGGAAATGAACTAATTGAAAATAGGGGTGCGAGGGCGTTGGCCTGCTGCGTCCGAGCGTATCCGTTGCGAACCAGGTAGTAGGAATCCTGCGAAAGTAGGATTTTTTCAGAGGTTGCGCGGCTCCCTATTTGCGTGGTTAAGAGGAGAACACGCAAATCAGCGCTCCGTCCTTCGGGAGGGACTTTAAAGTCGTTGATCCCCTTGGTGCTTCTCGATAAGAGTAGGCTAATACCGGCACCGGGTTTCTCTCCTCACGTGCTTTGTGATTTATACTGAAAAGCGTACTGGTCGTCGCTTGGAGTCACAAAGTCTCAATTCAATTCATTTGAAAATCGGTTAATAAAATAATATAATACTGATAATTCAAATGTCCTCACTATATAGTACCTACATAGTGCATCCGCCTATCTCAGCGGTTCCTAACCCAAATACACCCAGAAAATAAAAACGAAAGAGGTAATTATTTAAATGAACTTTGGAAGGCCAAGGATAGGGTGAGGAT
The DNA here is from genome assembly GCA_036926305.1 of Uropetala carovei. Taxonomy (NCBI): domain Eukaryota; kingdom Metazoa; phylum Arthropoda; class Insecta; order Odonata; family Petaluridae; genus Uropetala; species Uropetala carovei. The sequence goes on from JAXCHB010000069.1 coordinate 9,463,594, forward strand.
TGGAAGAGCAGTCTTTAGAATTCCTAAATAAGGAAAATAATAATTTGGCACTCACAAAGAGAAAAAATAAATTTCATCGTTCAATAAAGACTAATTCTTTCCGTGTCAATTTCTTCTGGCTCAGTTTATCAGACGTAGATATTTACTACGCCTGTTTCGACATTTCATCTTTAACTTTTAACGATTCCGAGTAAAATTTTCGTTCCTAGAATTTTGTAAATGAAATCCACTTTCACATTCATCCTTGCCATATAGAATTAACAAAAATGTATTCTGATATTAAAGGTAGTAACCAAATAAGTGAACATTAATACATATATGAAGGAAACTGTTTCCCATCCTTAAATATTTCAGGGTATGTTCGCAAATATTGGCACACACAAGTTAAGCTGTAGATCATCCGAATAGGGTATGCGAGTTTTTTTTTGGGCGTTTGTAAGTCAACACGATGCTCGTTTTCAGGAGAAAAAAACGCAGGAAATGTTTGAGTAAAAGTGAACAAACGACTAACGGGAAATGGATGCGAAGAGCGGGCGTAATCCAAAGAATAAGCACAGGATATGCGTGAATGGCTGTCAGTCATTCCAATTCGAATCCTTTCCAAATCCCCGCGTATTTCCTCTTTCACTACGCTCGTTTACGTAAGCCTTATACTCACGGGCAAACATTTGATCAGATGCTATATTTAAAAAAATATGTATTTATCCGGACTAAACATTAATATTACGTCATCAGGTTGGAAGGATGTTGACTGGTTATAGTCGGCAAACGTTTATTTCGCGGAAACATTTTTCATTTTAATGGTATATTTTAATTGCATTTGAGGTAAGTAAGGATAATAAGTATATGGAGGTAATTTTGTATCACGAGAGTGCCTATATGATACATGGAAGATAGCCAAAATGCTGAGATTACGGAATGGAGAGTTTTTGATATGCAATTATACTAATTCGAGTTTGACCAAGCTTTTGAAGGGAATATACGTTTTATGAGTCACCGAGTCCAAAAAAGTTGTTTTCGCAATGCCTTCTCTCTGTCTGTGCGCGGCTCTAGAACCTATAAGGTTCAACGAAATTATTAACGAATGATATTTCCTTTTAACCATAATATTGTCCATAGCAGAAGCTATGAAGAGATGAATGATATAGCGAAAGAGTGAAGAGTAGTTTATTATGGACGATTTTCACAAAAATTCTTTTTATTCAAAGGTAGCAATACTTCAACTACGTATCAATTTTCATTCCTCGATTGATTAGTTAGCTCAAAAATACTTTAACTGAAATTTAACGTTCAGTTTCATTAAAAAATATAATTTGCGCATGTATTATTTTGTTAAATAACACTTTGTACTAATTCGTATACTGCTACGTTTACAGTATATATCGTGTCACGGCGTATGTGGATGTAGCTTAAATATGATTGGTAGAATTTGAAACAAAATGATGGCAGACAATGTAACATTTAACATTATATAAATTGTGTATGTATGATGTTTCCGGACATTTTATTGTGATGCTATAAAAATCAACATTCGTGTTTTAGTAAATTAATAAACAACGTAATAATGGCGTTATAACGTTGGCACTTTAATACGAACCCACGCAAAATTATATTAGTTCCCTCTCGTAAATGAATTCACGCAGACCGAATACTATCGACGGTGACCAAGTCCGGTCGTGCCTTTCTCCGTTTACTCAGCAAAGCGTTTATCAATTTCGAACGGCAGAGATTCGAACCCGTGGAGCGCAACGGACCGAACCAGCTAATTAAAACCGACACAACCAATCTGGAGATTTCAGGAAAGGGGTGAAGGGGCGGGGCGACGGGTGGGGGGGGGGTGGGAGGAGGGTGTGGGGTAGTTAGGAGAGCACGGAGCAGGCATTAGAACGGCCTCCGTGCGCGTCGCAACACCCTCGGAGAGAACCATACCGAGGGGGGCAGCAATTTTCTTCCTTCGTAATACCAACTCGTTCGGGGAAAAAAAAGTAAAAATGACGCCTCAATTATTATCGGCGCGGGAAAAAAATAATAAAGGTTTCTTCAATTCGGTTCTGTCTTTCCTCCCGTTTTTACCCCTCCCGCCGCCATTAAACCCCTCCCCCAACCACCACGCACCCCTCAATCCCACGTCCGCCTGGCCCTCGTTCCCACCTACGTCCAAAGTGCTAAAACCCACACCCGTGACGCCAGCCAATTAACTCCTTCCCCCTTCCACCTCCCCTTCAATCCACACACTCCTCCCTCCTCCCCCTCAACACGACCCTCTCCTATTCGCTTCGGTCAAACCTCAAATCGAGTTCCCATTTTCTCTCTCTCTCTCGCCGTCCAATCTTATTTCTCTCCCCCTACTCCTCCCATTTTCCCCACCCCTCCCCTCCCTCCCTTTCCACTCCACCCCACCCAACAGACCGTCCTCTTCCATTTCGTTCGCCTATCCCTCTTTTTCGTTCCTCTCCCTTCCCTCGACGCTTCTGTCCCTGCAACCCTCTCTATTCCATCACACGCTCCAGTACATCCGTCCTTATAAACGGCATGTATTTTATAAGAGTCTGTGATATTGCTTGATTTTTGCTATTCTGCAAGGTATCGGTGTATCACGTTTGATGTTATTTACTATTTGATTTGTTAGCTTAATTGTAACCTCCTCATATATTATCAATTTGAGTAAAAAAAAACAATTTCAATTGCAGCAGGCTCTCAGAGTCAAATCCGTGAATGTTACAGTTCCGTCGATGACAACAGCCTACGCACGATGCCCAAGTGGATCCGTGGATAGTCAAGCTTATAGGCCGCGAATGTCGAAGCGGTGTGCGCGGGAATCCCTCGCGAATAATCAACGAAAGATTTTTTTTAAAAACATTAATTAATCTAGCATACTTTCCGATAGATAGGAAGAGTTTTATTTGCAATTTTTTAAAACAATGAAATCGCGTTTATGCCTCTTGATTTCCCAAAATTAGGATATTAAGCTTTATTCGTAATATTTGTAAAGATAATCAACAGTTATAACGGCAGTTAACGCATTGCTCGTCACAACTTGGAAATTATTATCTAAAGAGACTTTTTTTTAACTGTTCCCTTCCAGAATATTATTGCATATCGTCCGTTGATAGGAATCTTTAAGTGTATATTCTCTCATTCCTGAAGCAGCTATACGTTATTGTCGACATTAGCGGGAGAAGAGAGATCTCCACAAAACCTCGACACAAAGAAAAACATCCATATACGTACGTATCTGCGAAGAAAAGATCCGATCCTCGCATCCGTGGCTTAATGTTCCTAGCCGTACACATTCCTCATCCTATTCTTTCCAATTTTTTTGTCGGCCATACAATCTGTCAATTTCTCCGCCACTCAGCCCAACTTCCATTTCTCAGTTTTCAACAGATTCTCTCTCTCTCATTTCCGTTATTGTACCCCCAAAAGTATTCGCGAAAGATCTCGCGATCCTCCTTATCTCTCACGTTGATAACACTACGATAGGTATACTAGTTTTCATGCTACGGTATGCGTATCCATGGAGATTCGTGAAGGGCTTTAAAAGGGGTGCGCGATAATAGCGACGATAACGAATATTCGCCACACTTCAGTTTCCGTGCATGACTTCGGAATGAGAGATGGTGATGTTACCACTACGAATTACGCTATAAAACCTCGTAGGCATCTTTATCTTTGCCTGCAGAATTTTATTGGCGCATAAAAAATTATTTGTTTTTCGAATATCTATTCGATAGGTTGCACTTTATTCGGGAAATTAAATCATTGTCTTTTGGCCTTTTTCCCCGCGCGCGATCATTTTGGCACTGTTGGAAAATTATCAGAACAACACATTAATGTTTCACATCATTTGAATTGTTTTCCTTTATAAATTCGGGTTATACACCTCAATAAAAGTTTATCCCTTTCGTTATCTCTGCTACTGGATACACCAAAAAATAATGCTCAGAAGTGGTAGCTGATCTCTGCCTTTACAAACGAATTTCTACTCTCTTAAACTCTTCGTTCCCCAAGACCTCGCCTCATATCATATGCGGAGCTTCTCCTCCCAATCAGGTCAGATAGTCAACACGGACTTAAAATTCCACTTATTTTTTTTTCACGGCCCAATTAGTTTCAGAAATTCATGTTGATGATGACGTCATAAAGTATTCCGTAGTTTTACCGGCCGCTAATATAGATAGCGGTTAAAATAAGCTGTCGAAGAAGGGAAGGTGCAGAGAAAGAGAACCAGAGATCTCAGGGCGATGAAATGCCGCTGTAAAGTATCCCCATTTTATTACTGGAGGCTTATGCGGTCCTTTTTTATTTAACATACAGTCATATAAATATATTTTCATTTTTAGTGCTGAGGGATCTGCTTTATTTTTTATTCGGTTTAGAATTTGACGATTTGTGGGTAATTTTCTCGTCTTGCCAGATACGCAGTGATGCTTCCTCAGGTGAGTGCACGTTCAATCGGCGCCATCTTTTCCTAGATGGAGGCAATAATCTTATCGCCGTTTTCGCTTAGAGATGTATGACGTCAGAGTGTCTGTTACTAATTAATTTTACTTTCCCTTCCCTCGAGGACGTTCCTGATTTTAACTCTGGCACAGTTACTCGTGTGATCTGTCTGATAGTTATTCTGTACGGTTTTCGATCACATTTTGAAATAGGTTTTAATAGCTTATAATTTTGGCGCTACTTCTATTATACTTTTGCTAATGGACAACTCATGGATTTGAAAACAATTTCGTCTCTGCGCAGCGGAAGGAAAAATTTCTAGACGATTAAAGACTTTATGCTGTCAAATGTCATAGATTCACACCCCTGTTGAAGCTATTATGCTCTATTTCCAACGCTCGATATGTTGGAATTCTTGATACATTAATTAATTTCTCAAATTAATAGAAAAGCTTAAGTTGAATGAACGGGTTATTGAGGAAATCGGCGACGAAATATTTTCTTAAATTAAATTTATCGAATCGAAGTTTTAAAAAAAAAATCACCCAATGCCTCTTTGAAATTGTCAAAGCGATTCAATAACTGGCAAAATTAATTTCCATTCTGTTAATTTTATTTTCTCCCGAAATTAAATCGCTTATAGAGCTAAGGCACGCATTCTCTGGCGATGGGTTCTTAGAAAATCCAGAGAGCAAGGGTTTTTCAACACTTTACTTATAATTGAAAAAAATAAATTGATTCACGTCACGTTTTAGTCGGATACAACGGTGATTTTCTTTCCCATGGAAAATATGGCACGTTTTTTCTCTTTCAGTTTCCATCGAAAATATCGGAAATTTATTATTAACATTTTTTCAATCGAGTTAATAGCATGAAATTGCTTATGTCATTTCCGATAAATTACATAAAAAATCTGTTTTTTTTGTATTCCTTAAAGAGACCGATAGCTGGCGAGCTTATTCCACGTGCGTCAAACGGCGTACCGATATCGCCGCGCGCGTTTCATTTTTCTTTATTCCGCGGCGCGTTGGATAAAGGACCTCCAGAGGCTAGACGGGAGCGGAAAACATTTTTTAAAAAGAGGGAGAGAGAAAAAAATGGAAGCGTACAAGGAGGGGATTGCGATAGACGCCGTCGGAAATTGAAACCGCATTCCACTTTTCTTCGTCTTTCTCTCTCGTACTTTTTTACAAAGGTGGTTTTTGTTTTTTTTTTTTATCCTTCGCAATTCCGCGAAGTTCCCTCCTTTTACCCTCCCTCCTTCCCCCATCTCTCTTTCTCTCCCACCCCCCCCCCTCTCCTTCCAACTCTCATAGGACGGGTTCTTTGTGCGGCTCGATAGTACGAGGAATATACTTATATTTTTAGCCGTGCGGGAGATATCATTCCATATACATAGTTACATGCGTCCCGTATCCCGCTCTCATTTCGCTTCGTCGGTAGATGGCGCAAATGACGCCAACGATTTAATGTAAGTAAGTTATGGATTCGGAGAAATCCCGACGTGTTAGGACGACGTTTCACGCGAAAGAATTTCGCCGAAAAAATTAATGCGTCGCATTTAGACGCGTGATTTTTTTCTATTTCTTTAGGATGTTTTTCTTCGTAATGGAAGTTACATCCCATTTTCTCGTATTAATCTCCTTAAATGTTTATAAAAAATTACGTATTTTTTTACAAACGGCCGCATTTTAAATGAATAAATATATCTCAATATAGATTTAACGCGAAAATAATATTATTTTTGAAAATTCATTGGATTTCATATCCGCCAAAGTCATTCGACCCGAAAATAAGAATGCTGAGGAATATGAAGAATATTTCGTCAACAAAAAATAATATAAAGATAAATTGAAACCGTCGCAAAATAAATAAATACCAGTAGTCTGCAAGAATTTTATTTCGGAATTTCTTTTAAATTGTAAAATAAATTGGAGAAAATCTGTGTAAGCAACCTTTGGCAAAAGAGCATCATATATCTCGATTTATACTAACGTGGTTAACACCGTTATAATGTTAAGAGATAAATTGTACGTCAAATAAAATTTTTCTCCAAAAACTGAAATAATTTCAGAAAAAGGAACCATTTTGTCTTCTAAATTCATTAAAAATACTGCCTAATGGAATGCGTAATCAGATTTAAAAAAAAAGTCACAAAAACACGCAAAGGAGACATGCTGACGCTCATTTAAAACGACACATCCTGGAAATGGAAACATTCTCCAGAGTCATCGTTATTCACGAAGTGGGCATTAGACGAGATCGTAGTCCAATCATCGACCACCAGCACGCGCAATCCACGCATCGAAGGATGAGAGAAAAAATAATCCCGGAGCTGAGATTAATCCCACATTAAATGACATTCAAATTACGGTCGTTCTACACGGCACCCTGAGGTGGGGGAAAAGAAATAAGCGATAGCACACATGTTGTGACCTCGAAAATGCGGCACGAGGGAGGCATTAATGATTTAAAAAATCCTCTTTCGCCATGTTCCGAACGAGATCGGATCTAAAAAAAAAGCCCTCCCTATCCACAGTTCTGTTGTAGTTAATGTGAGTTTCAAAAAAAAAGCTGACAGGATATACGCTGTTAATGGTCGCAGGTGGCTTGTGGGACGAAAAAGGAAATTTTTCCAATTTAACAACGAGAATGTATTCAACGAGTTCGTCATAACGAATGGAGAGTTTATATTCGGGTCCTAATCCAATATTGGTTTTCTACGTCCCAAGATGATCTAATAAAATGATAAGTGCGTATTTTTAATGGGGTATTTAAATATAATAAACAATCATTTCTCTAAAGATTTATTTTTCGGGCTTTATTTACATTCTGGGTTGCCACCTCTCCGGGTTTGACCCGGAGTCTCCGGGTTTTGAGACTAGTCTCCGGGTTAAGGATATCATTCTCCGGGTCTACAACAACCTATGAAGCAGTGTGGAATTGATCAATAATTAAATGCATTCCTCACATTTGTATGAATACTATTTAACTATTGCGTATCAAACATGTAAATACAGCAAAACATACTTTTTCTACTTCACCTATGAGAAACTCCAAGTAAAATTATGAAATAAGATCTCCGGGTCATTGACGATTTTGAGGTGGCAACCCATACTGTCAGAATTTTACCGGAATTTATCATATTATATAAAACACAAAAATATTAAATCATTATCAATTTCTTATAGACAGTTGCCTTTGAAGAGAATTTATTGCCTGATGTACTGCATCGTAGATAATATTTTCTGTTGTTTCAGGTATTGAGGGCACTTTAGTTTCCATCGTGTCATGAAATTTCAGGCATATAAGGCAGGGTCCGGAGAATGTACAGCCATTCTGTTCGGTGATAATAAGAATAGGTATATATAATATATATATATATATATATGTGTGTGTGTGTGTGTGTGTATGCATGTCTGTATATATGTGTGTATGTAATGTATGTGTGTATGTACGTTATATATGTATATATATATAATAAGGTAGCAACAAGGTGTTGGAGGAAGCCCAGTGGACACTTACCTAGATTGAAGAGCCGCTGAGGGTGCTGAGGACACACGAAAAACACAAAAGAACAAAAACGACACAAAAATGGAGCTTTCGGGCTGACGCCCTTCAACAGCGAAGGAGAAACATATACGTCGACTAGTGTGTGTGTGTATATATACACACACACACTAGTCGACGGTGCTTGCATTCTGCAAGCATTTCAGCCCATTCTGAATAAAGGGGTTAAAAAAACCCTCAAAATTGGAATTTTAACAATTTCGGATTTTTCCCATTGGTTGTGACCAAAAATCTATAATCGTGTCAAATTTCAAAACTCTAGCTCATCTGGAAGTGCCTTATTATTTATATCCTCCTCCTCATACATTCTCCTATGTAAGAAGTACCAATATATTATAGACACACACACACATATATACACATACATATATATATATATATATAAATAAAATTGCAACTAGTAGTTGAGATGGAAAAGAGATAGCCGGTGGTGTTGTGGACGTCCATGGCGACAGGGGAAGGCTGTTTCTTGGAGCTTTCGGGCATCCGCCCATCTTCAGCACAACTAAAACTAAAACTAAGTGTCTCACTGGGGGTAGAGGGAATGGGAAGAGGATGGGGTTCATGGAAAGGAGGGTAGGGTATATATAAATAAATATATATATATATATATATATGGTGTTGAAACTTAATCGGTAATTTTCCTAATTGATTTTGTGTGTACGAACGATCTAATTCCTACCATTGCTTCTATATTTTACGCTACTTTCCTTCTGAGCTTCTCTCCTTTTTTTCCTCTTCCTCTGTCTCTACGCATGTCCCTTCCGTCGCTGCTTTTTCTTTTTCATATTTTATTCTCCTTATATCACCTCCCACACTCAACACCCCCTCCTCCCTCTCCATATTCCTCGTTCTTTCTTATTTTCCCATCTTCCTCCCTGACTCTCTCCCTTCCATCTCTCTCTCACTCCACTCTCTATTTCTGTTAGGTCTCCTGCTTTGCTCTTTTCTCTTGTGGCATATCTGTTTATATTTACACTTCGTACCGCTTCCCTCTCCTCTTTGAATACATCTTTTCGGCACAAAGAAAAAGATCCTTTAAACATTGTATCCATCCGCATACTCAAGGTCGGATTCAGTACGGTTGTGGTCTAGTCTAGCTTGAAAGCATTAATTTATGTTCACTATAGAATTATCGAACTCGTGTTATGGTTGAAAAATAAATTGTAAAAAAAACACTTCGAAAACTAAAGGTCTTTCTTATGCATCACTAATTCCCATGACATGACCTTGTTATGGCTATTGGAGATATACCTAAAAACAAATACCTGAAGTGTTTATTTTTTCAAGCGCTTATTCATAAAAATTCAAATAAAATTAAAAGAGAATAATTTACATTTTATTGGTGGTTATTGCTGTAAAATGAATTTTAAATAGTAGAGACTGCATCATTTCCGTACGAATTTTAAATACCCGATGTTGACCGTCTTTCGTCAAAACCAGTGGTTTTTTTTCCTATGAGCTTGGAAACAACACTAATTTTTCTCCTCTTTAAAGTGAATTTTATTTCAACAGACACTACAACTCCTAGCGTGTATTTCAAATAAGCGGCATCCCCTCAAGAAGCACTTAAAAATGACAAACAATACCATTTTTTCCTCGACGTTAATGCCTTACCAATTTTTAGCGTTACCGATCCGTCCGCAAACATTTCCTCGATCGCCGTTTGAACCGGAATCCTCCACGTGATTCTCCACCTTCCGACGCCTCTCTCTTTTCTCCCTTCAAGTAGCATTGGAAGAAATTTACGTAGCTGAACCACGTTTGCTTCGAGCACCTTTCTCTCCTCTTAACACGGTCGGGTTAGTTATGTGGCGTCGTAAGTTACCGTGTATTTGTTATGCAAGCGAGGGACAGAAAGAATAGAGAGAGAGAGGGAGGGAAAAACCCGCGTTTAAAATCATTTACGGCGATGTGACTAAGGCGGGGGATGTAATAAAAAAAAAAGCCTCGCTTCCATATAAATAAAATCCTCCTCCCTACCTCGTCCCTCCGTTCCGCGCGTAGTTCTGTCTTCTTTCTCCCGCCGTCACTTTTCCCTCCCTGTCTACTCCTTTCTTCCCGCCGCCTCCTCTCCGTTCCGCATCCCTCAATCACACGTACCCTCACGGGACGCGCCGTTCCCCCGGTCATGGCGTGCTGCTTCTCCACGGTCCGCGGCCAGGGATAAAGGCAAAAAGGGTCGCATTCGGGGGAAGGAGTGGGGGGCGGGGGAGGGGGGGGAGAAAGTGGGTGTGCGCGTCGCCGGGTTTAGGGTGGAGCGTTTTTCACGGGAGAAGGCGCCCCTTCTCCCTTTCTACTTCTTGTCCTTGAGGGATGCAAAGGTGAGGGCGGGGGTCGGAGGTGGCGGTTCGGTGAGAGAGGAGAAAATTTGTAATGTTGTCCGCCGTGGGAAGCGGCGGTGGTTTTTAAAAGGGAGTTAGTTGTGCGACGGGGGGGGGGGGGAGGGAAAGGGGGGTGGGGGGGAGGAGGGAGGGAAAGGGGGGGGAGGAGGGAGAGAAGAGGAGGAGGAGGAGGTAACCCCCTGAGGGAAGCTTTTTTGAATAAAAGAGGGAAGAGTGCGTCCCCGCTCAACAGCTTTGCGTCGCAGTCGGCAGAGAAATAAAAAGGTCCGCAGGAATAAGGGAACGACCGCGTTGAGACTTTACTTTTTTATCATTGACGCGTAAGTTATTTTTTTACTCGCGAGCAGAATTATTCATACAAACGTGTAAGGAAAGGAAAAAGTTTGGAAACATCTACGGATAAGTTCGCATTGGCGTCGGATCTAATTTTTTTGTAGTTTTTGAATCACTTCATATCATTCCGTTTGACTTTTTTTTTAAATATGACGATTACTCCCCTAAATTCAAATATTAAGGAAAATAATTTAATTTACTTTACGTTTTTTACGGTGAACATTCCGCGAATTAAAATTGTAGGGAACAGTCATCTCTGGACTGTCACTCGGAACTTTTTTCTAAGCGGTAAGCACTCGTAAAGAGGACGGTGCTTAAGAAGTTTGGCTGATTATCCGAGATTATTTTTAAGTCTAAGTTTATTCAGCTCGGGAAAACTTGGGAGGCTCGAAGTCGGGCATTTGGCGTAGTAATCGCATAGGATAAGGTGAGATAAGGAAAGGGAAGAGGGGAGGGTATGCATATTTAAGATGTGACGTTGTGCCCAAAAATTATAGTTCCTATGTTCCGTAAATGGTGATTAGTGATAATTTTGTGGTGAGGGTTGTTGGATCTTTTGTGTGCATGGGATTAGAGTTTGTCGGTTAATATTTTCCATGTTTAGGCTTATTAATAGTTTAATTTCGTACATTTGTTCCGAAAATATTACTTTTATGCGCGATTCGGCGAAAATGCACCGACTACAAGGGTGACTAATGCAGTTTTACGAGTAAAACAATATATGCGCTATTGTTTGAAGGATTTTAATATGTGCCCCTGTTCATATTTCTTCTGCTCTTTTTATTACTTGGTTTATTTTGTTACAGTTAAATATAATTTTAAGTTTGTACTGAATTGATATAATACCACATTTTTAATCAGAAGTTCGTCCGAATCATGAGTTTTTATTATATTGAAAATGAAATATTTTCAAATAGATTAGATTACAGCGGTTGAAACCATGGTCGAGAGAAAAATGAAGAATAATTATGAGAGGCTGGGAACCACAATGCGTTAGATTTTTGTTGCATGAATATGTAGAACATACTTCAGATCCATTGGCGTTACAATGCAAACATTTCAGAATTTACATGGGCTTTTCTCTGACTATATCTATATAGTACAATTCTTCACCTGGCCTTGTAACATCTATGATTCCTGTCATTTTTTATTTAATCGCATATAATTTAATTTTATGGAAAATTAATTTTATTCCTGTTTTTAGTGCACTTAAACTAAAATTTGATTTTGCGGGTCTATGACATGAACTCTACCGAGAAAATTATAGGAGTCGTAGTCCGCGTAGATCACGAAACGCCTTGTCCCACCTGCCGGAACCGCGTAACCTCTGAGATATGAGGTTTGGAAGTTTACGCCCCGCACCTCGAGGTAGGCAACCCGGTCGTGTGGTAAATCAAATGTATGCGATGTGTTGGTTTCCCTTTGCTGTGAGATGCAAGAAGGAAGAGTGAATGTAACTGGCTCTTTGTGTGATGCAGGTTTTTAATACCCTTACACCATGCTCATCGACCACAGAAGCTGTTCGAAATGGCGGCCTCGAACCTCACAACACGTATCGACGTGACATTGATTGCCGAACACGTTCAAAGATACCAGGCGTGTTCCTAATTTCGTCACAAGCAGCCTGAAAACGGGAGACGAGATTTTCCTCGCGTTCCACAGCTATATCGTACACTTGGGTCTTGAGATGTCCACACAAAAAGTAATCCAGTGGATTCATGTATGGGGACTGCGCCGACCAAGGCACGGGACAACCATTCCCAATCCATTTCTCGCGGTACCTCAAATTCAGATATTTACACGCCACCAAGCTGAAATGGTCAGGGGCAACATCATGCTGGAATCACATGTGCTGGCGGATCCTCAGGGTAACATCTTCTAGTAACTGAGGCAGGGTTAGTTCCAAAAATTCGCGATGCAAATGGCCCGTCAAACGAGCAGAAAGGATGTTTGGCCAGATGAGTTAATCGTTTAGTATCCCGCGCCAGATATTGACGGGAAATCGATGTTGGTGTGCTCTGACAGTTGTCACATGACGGTTTTCCTCCTGCCACATGTGCCTCATCAGTGAACAACTCGTTGCTGGCAAAGAAGGGGTCTGCAAGAGTGCGCTGCAGGTACCACTGGCAGAAAGCTACACGATGTGGATAGTCGTTGACATTCAATCCTTGCACTTTTTCCATACGAAAAGGGTAAAGCTGCTGCTCGTGCATCACTCGCCACACAAGCGACTGGCTGGTCTCGACAGTGCGCGCAATTCTGCGAGTGCTGGTGGAAGATTCGGCAGCAACCAAGTCCAGTATTTCTTCCTCCAAATCCCGTGTGCGAGGAAAATCTCGTCCCCCGTTTTCAGGCTGCTTGTGACGAAATTAGGAACACGCCTGGTATCTTTGAACGTGTTCGGCAATCGGTGTCACGTCGGTGCGCGTTGTGAGGTTCGAGGCCGCCATTTCGAACAGCTTCTGTGGTCGATGATCATGGTGTAAGGGTATTAAAAACCTGCATCACACAAAGAGCCAGTTACATTCACTCTTCCTTCTTGTACCTCACAGCGAAAGGGACGCCAACACAACGCATACATTTGATTTACCGCACGACCGGGTTGCCTACCTCGAGGCGCGGAGCGTCAACTTCCAATCCTTATATCTCGGAAGTTAAGCAGTTCCGGAAGCTGGGACAAGGCGTTTCGTGCTCTATGCTGACCCCCCCCCTATGACTCCTATATCGCGATCGTGCGATTTCGGCTTGGCTTTAACCTTTCTCAAAACGCTTTAAAATTTCTAATTTCAATTCATAACTATGAATCTTATGCCCTCTTTTATTTGATTCCCTTACATTATCACTATTACATTTCCTTTTAGATGCCAGGTCAAGCGATAAATTTATAAATAAATCAATAAAATAAATAAATTTAAATAAAAGATTAACAGAAGAAAGAGTGAAATCAGCACAAATTCAAACAATTAGAGCAGATATAACTACGTCTACACCAAAACTAAACCTCGCGTTTGGTCGGAACCAATAACTACGTTAAGTTTATTTCGCGTATATTATCGATCGGCGGGATCGAAATCTGGAATTAATCGAGACTCGAACAATCGAGACTCGGGAGTCGCCTATATATATATATGAAAAACCCAACCTAAAGCAACTTCTCCGTAGGCAACTTTAGTGGATCACATCGATAATTGCACTATCACTTCTTTTCGGATTTATCTCCTATGAAAGCGGCGACTTTTAATTTACGGCCGATAACTTTCGACACAATAAAACTCAAAATATAGAACACCGAACACACAAAAAGGGCGTTAACGATCTCTTGAGTCAAGATAGATTAATTTTATTGCGTTTTGTCCAATTGAAGTCCAAATTGAGTGCCCGCTGAAAATATGCGGGGCGCTCATGCGTTTTACGTCCGCAATAAATCACGGAGGTGTCATTCGATGAAGAGGATCCTCGTAGTCGAAATTATTTTCCTGTACTTTTCCACTCGTCGGAAATGCCTTGTTTGCAAATGGACGGCGAATTTACGCTCGCTAAGGTATATAAATTCGTTATTTGTAAGCCTCTCGAACCTTAAACGGTACCTACTCGAAAACGATCGTGATAATTACAAATGTTCCTTATAATATCGCGTGCAACTAAATCGAAGGAATGAGTAGTATCGCTTTACAAAGAAGAAAAAATATTTAAACTTTAGATATTAGAATTCGGGAAACAAAAATACACTGGAACTCCTATAAGTCGAACCCCAAAAGGAAAAAAAATATTCGACTTGAAGAAAGCTGGAGTTATAGAAGAAAAATAACACGAAAAAGATTTTGTCCTGTAAAATGAATTCGCTTCGATTTATGTAAAATTCGAGTTATAGAAGTTCGACTTACAGAAGTTCGATTGTATTTTTACTTATGTATAAGAAAAAAGATGCATCGTCCGCTGAATCCTTACAAACGACGTTCTCCGTTCAAAGTTTAATCTCCGATTACTCTTTCCAGATCTCATCCTGTCTTCGCCAAATATATTAATCGTATGGATTAAATTCGTACGATTAAAAAAATAATAATAAAATTTCACCTCTGCCAAAGAGAGAGGGAGACATTTGTCTGGGTTACCGGTCAAGAAATTCGGCGCCGAAAATCCCATGGCTTCAAAGTGCGAGCGGAGGATTTGATTGGTTGATTAATGCCTTATCCGTTCCGAGAGAGCGAGGCTGCGGTCGGAGAAGAAGGTAAAGCGGTCAGGTTTGCGGACCAGAGAGGAGGGGTGCGTGGCGGGAGAAGGGGGGTTTCTGGCGTTGCCATGGTAGGAGGGACGGCTTGGATACGGGAGAAGGGACAGTTATTGCGGCGGTGGGCTGACACGTTTGAGAGATGGGAGTGTTGGGGATGCGGGAGATAATGGAAGGGAATTTTCGGATACCGAGTCGCTCTCGGAAAGGACGGCCACTCGTGAACGTTATTCATCTCGACTTTGTCGTATAGAACAGCGGCCGTGGTTATCTATTTTTATTTTCTATAGATTTATTCGATTTGATAATGGAAGACCTCAAAGAGTTACGTATTTTTTTGGGGGAAATTTCAATGCCGAATGAGTTGATAATCCGAAATCTCATCAGGGACTTCGTCGCTGGCTACACAAAAGATTTTAAACAATACCTGTTCCATAGTGACGGAATTTTATTGTTTTTAATAAATTGTTATAACATATTCTGAGCAATCTGTTACGTTGTTTGGATTTCGGTATTTTTTTAAGTCGACATTTCTAGGTTGAAACATTTACATGAAACACATTTTAACTGCTGACGAACGCAATGCAAAAAAATTTCTTTTCCATAAATATGAAAGCAGGTGGACGAAGCTTAGAGTCATGCATACTAAAAATGTTTTATTATTTGGTCTAAAACTCTTCGTAAAGCAAGGATAAAATCACCTACCCTATAAAAATTTACTTTTAGTTCATAACTATAGGCGTATAAAAAATGACTTTGATGTTTGATTTTTACATTTTTCAAAGGGATCAAAAGATAGATCAGCAATAATTTATTAGGGACTCGTGTAAAATATTTTATAGGTTTAATTGTTTTTATCGGTATTAAATCATTTTACGAGTTATGATATGGTCGAACGATTTGACACCTATTAACCTTAATATTTATGTCAACCAGAATACATTTTTTATCTTTGAAATAATTTATTTTTAACGTAATTAATTTTATTTTTTCCGTGAAACTGTTTTTTCAGCATCAAAAGTAATCAGTTTATGTCTATTCCTGATTTATCATCTCATTTTTATACTACTTGGTTAGTCTTGTTTGGATAGTTCGAGAAATGGCAAGGTATTCTCATGTATCAGTAGTTCTTAACCTTTTTGAGCCGCGACCCAGATTAGACTATGGTTTTGGTCTCGCGACCCGTGAGTCAGAAATAAAAGAGAGTTGTAAAATAAAAGACACACGAATCAGTATAACGAATGTTACATTTTAATGAATTAGTTAAATGAAAATACACATATATGTACACACATTCATACATAAGGAAATCCCCCCAAGCGAGATTAGTAATATTCCAAAACCTGATATAAATATGTAAGATAATTATAATATTGTGCATGATAATGTGAACCTTGACTTCGTACAAGTTTTGAAAGTTCTTCAAATCGCGGTTTTATGTTTGAAAGTCTGCATCTTAAGTCATGCTCTGTCTGTAATCGGTTTCGTAACTTGGTTTTTGTAATTGTGAGGGCTGAAAAACCTGACTCGCGCAGATATGTAGTGGTAAAGGGGAGTATTACCTTCAGTGCTTCATTTCCAAGGATTTATTTTTCCTTTTTTACGTTCATCCAAAATGCACTCAAGGACTCAGTATTTTTACTAAAATAGTAATGAAATGTTTCATCACTTTGTACTTCGATAAGTTGCTCTTGCAAATTACTAATATTTACAAAATCATCATGCAAATCATTGACTTCAAAATTAAATGGGATAATATCCCCTGCTGGGATGTAGCGATCGAATTCTATTATCAGCTTCTCTAAATGCCCCACGATGATATTCTGTATGTCGGTGAAATTAACATTTTCGTCTTCAATAAGTAGATTCAGAGTCGGGAACGAAGCAACTTTCCTTTCCTCCACTTACCTCTTTCACAACTTCAGCTTTCCTTAGAAACCAGGTATCTTCTCAGTTAACCCAATACGTGTCTGATTACGGCCTTGCATAGAGATATTTAGGAAGCTGATTTCGGAAAATATATCATAAAGATAGGCTACTAGTAGCATCCACTTCGAATCTGATAATCCCGAAACCAGAGGGTGATTTTTCTCTCTTAAAAAATTTCCATCTCATTGCGTAATGCTATAATTCGCTGAAGGACTTTTCATCGAGACAACCACCTGACCTCAGAGTAATATAGTGAATGTTCACATTCAGAGCCAAAATCAGAGCACATCTGGCTAAAAATTCTACTATTGAGAGACCTCATTTTTATAAAATTAACAATCTGAATTATATAATTCATCACGGTCTCCAACTCTGGCGACAGACTCTTTGTAGCAAGGTTTTATCTATGTAGGAAGCAGTGAAAAATTTTAACCTGCAGATTAATTTCCTTTACTCTGGCACAAAAACCTTGACGAGCTCCAAGAATAGCCGGTGCACCATCGGAGCATACACTGAAGCATTGATTCCAGTTCAATCCTTCTTCATTAAAAAATGAATCTACCATTTTAAAAATATCTTCTCCAGTTGTTGTGGTGGAAAATGGTCTTCAAAATAAAATGTCCTCTTCCATGTCTTTTACCCCTGGATATCGCACACAAGCCGTGAGTTGGGCATCGTTACCTACATCAGTCGATTCATCCAGCTGGATACTAAATACCCCGCTTGTTTTTATAGCTGCAATTACTTTTTGTTTAATGTCTTTCGACATGTCGTTAATACGTGCACTAACTGTATCATTTGACAATGAAGTCTGTTGGAATATCTTAGCAACTTCATCTCCGCAGGTGATACGCACCATATCAATAGCTGCCGGTTTCACAAGGTCCTCCCCAATGGTATTTGGCTTCTTCTGCTATCCAATCCGTCAAGCAACATAATAGGAAGCCAATGTAGCTTGTTGCACAGAATACATAACGCTGTTGTTTGGAGCATCTAGCCGCTGTCGTTTATAGTCGATCCCCCATCTGAAGTCTCTTGGCCTACTTAGAGCAAGTAGCCAATCACGAACGTTTCCCCTTCCATCGCCCCTCTCAACTTTCGTGCGGGAGAGCAGATACCGGTGCGCGCTGCCAGCTCTTGCTCAGCTGATATACTACGCAGTTTCTAAATAAAAAGGAAACGGCGGTAGAAACGGCAACGCAGTCCGATGCGATCTCTTCGAGAGCAGGAGTGAGACTGGTTTCCTCCCCACTACCTTCCCAAACAAACAGTCTCCTATTGGCTGCTGCTAACTCGTGCACGCCCAGTTTTCGAGGCCATCAGACTTCCGATGATGGACCGACTATAATCTGTTGTTATTTTCTTTCAAAAAAACATCGTTCTTTTCGTACAAAAGCGTTGTGTTTCGCTTGAAATTAATACAGTCATTATATCACGAACTCTTTCTTCTTAACCCGGGAGCGGTCGCGCTAAAAAAAATCACACGAGCGGGCGCGTAGTGAGAAATTTGCTCACCGACATCCAGCTGTCAGATGACTGGTATTTTCTGATTTGATATTGAAGAAAACAACTTAATTATCAAAGGGAATACTCATACGGATAGTATAAAATTAGCCATTAACAACAGAATTGGTTAAAATGAGCATGTTATAACAGGCTAGCCAACTCAACTGTAAAATAATGCTCGAGTTCCTACGTAGCTATTCCTATCC
Organism: Uropetala carovei; assembly: GCA_036926305.1. Lineage (NCBI taxonomy): Eukaryota > Metazoa > Arthropoda > Insecta > Odonata > Petaluridae > Uropetala > Uropetala carovei. Next base: position 9,482,154 of record JAXCHB010000069.1, read on the forward strand.
AGCATGAATAAAAACTCAGCTAGACCGAAGGATGAGCATGCGCAATCAACCGTATCGACGTGGTAGATATTTTTATGAAAAGGGTGAGCAAAATGCTCATAGCGCGACCACTCCCGGGTTAATTGAATGGCGTGGCGATACGTAGTTTGAGCGTGCTTCCGTTAATCCGACTAGTTTAAATGCCTGTCAGAAATGATGGGTGGGTTCGAACGAAGTACTAAATGAAAATAAAATTTGTTTAAGACGTAGACTTCAGCTGATAATTAATTCAAAATATCAACGTAAATAAACAAACCCATGCCTCATTGTCAACATATTATTAATCTAACAAATTGCATGTACATTATGCCGTTTACCAACATTGATAGTCGTATGACTGTCAACGTAGGTTAAAGTCACATAATTTTCCCGACCTCTCGCTTTTGACAATTTTACAGAAACAACGGTTGAAAATGAGATCAACCACTTGTGTAAATAATAAATTTATGCATATAAATAAAGCAAAACCGTAATTGCGCTCGACAATTGAGTGTTTCTTTTCAAATTGAAACACATTTTGGAATACTAAATTTTTTGTAAAATATTCTAATTTAAATCTTTGGTAATGGTTTTTTAATTTCTATGTAGCCACCCCAATCATTTCTTTCGTCATAACTAGGTTTAACCAATGTCGTATCTGCTTCTACTTGATTTATAAATAGTACTGTATTTAATTCCTCAATATAAGAACATTGATTTATTTATACTTATTAGAAAACACTGTTCAACGAATGGAGAAAAAATATCGTTCCACGAAAGATTCCTTGTTATTTATGTACCTTTATAAAAAATGCATCTGATTTATTTTTATTAAAACCATTAATCTTTCGAAGAAAAAATTTTGCATGATAGACATTTTGAATATTTTCCGGATAGCACGGTTGTAATGGAAATTCTAGTTTCAATATGATAACCAGAAATAGCGATGACATTGAGTTAGGCACTGTCATGCAGCGTTTATATCTATGAACTTCAGCACATTTTTCGTGTTAATCGATATATCTCGAAATTATTTCCTATGGGCATTGACCACATTAAAAATGTGTCATATCGAATATAAGTATGTTTGCTTTAAGAGTTAAACTGGAAAGTGCTCCTAATAAACTCTAAGTTATTTTAAAATGAATTTTTAGTTTACGGAGCTCATTTTCAGTCGCAGCATGCATCTAATTCATCCGAAAATTTCGGAGAATCTCGGAAATTTCTCGTTTTATTTAGCATGTTATATTGCGCATTATCCAGGATTAAATAGCTACCACTTTTCTTAAGAAATTTCGTACAATGTCCGGATGTTATCATGGAATGTAAAGGGAACGATATCGTGACGAAATTGGTACTAACATTTCTCGTAATTGGAGTGTTATTACCTCTTTGCAAAAGAAATTCTGAACGTATATCATTATAAAAATCTTTAAAAAAAACGGGAATTTTTATTATAACGAACAGGTGTTTCAAAAACGTCGTTATTTCGCTTCTTTACTGCAGGAAATAAGTATGAAATGTTCGGGCTCTTTGAAAAAAATAGAAGTTTATATTTTTTATAAATTGACGGAAGAAATTATCCTTTCCTCTCTGGAATAAAGCCGGATAAAAAAATTTGCCGAGATTAAAAGCCTATAGCGAGTGCGAGATATCGGGTTCTCGGCGAAAATAACCAGACGCCCAAAGGACTTGTATACACTCTCTCAATGCCGCATTAAAAAGAAGAAAAAACAAACAAAGTAGTTTTATACCACGAAAAGGAGGCCCTTCGGCTGAATCTGCAGGATTCGAAATGTTAAAAAAAAAAAAAAAATATTGTTCATTCCGGAGCTCGTAGTAACTCACTTGATGATTCCGAGATAATCTTTTATTTAAAAAAATCTTCCGTCGAATTTTTAATTTTAATCTTTCGAGGAAATAATTCGATGGGCGCTCTCCTCAACCTTTCGAGCATCCTGTCAGTAAATATCCCTCTCTCTCTCTTTCTCTCTTTCTCTCTTTCTCTCTCTCTCTCTCTCTTTATCTCTCTTCGCTTATTTTTTCCACTCCTTATTTTTCGACTCTCGAATATTTCGAGAATTGATACAATTGAAGGACGGCTGTGAGTGAACGATGAAGGAAAAGTTTCACGATAAAGATCTCTGCTCTCAGTCGCACGGGGATCATTCTTCTCTCTTATTTTTCCTCTCCGAGGGAGGGAATACATTTTTCTCGTGAAATATTCACGTTATTCGCCGAAACGCGCGCTCGCTTTATATTTTTTTGTCTACGTTTGAACGCGGATAATGTCCGACACGTCAAAACAAATCCCAACCAGTCGAGAGCACGCCCAAATAACTTCAGAGCGATGGTAACGGGAAATAATTAAGATTGACAGATAAAAATGTTTCTGCTATTTATAAACTTACCGGATTAAAAACAAGAGAATGAACGGATGAAGAGATAACATAATTTCGAGAGTTTTTTTTAAAGATGTAGGTATTTCTTACCTATAATAATTTAAAGGTTAAGCATACACATTTTTCTACTTTTATTTTCATCTATCATAGGATTAAAAACAAGGGAATAAGCGGATAAAGAGGCATAATATATTTCGAGAGGTTTTTTTAAAAGATATATTTCTTACCTTCACTGACTCAAAGGTTAGGAATACGAATTTTTCTACCTTTAATTTTATCTGTCAGAATTAAGTTTGTGCCCATAGCAACTGAGATTTACAAATTTGATTCTAATTTTATTCGTTCTTTTTTTCGTTATCAAACCTCACATGACTGACGTATTTTTTCCGTTTAAAGGGTTTTATCATCTGACAATAAATACAAATTATTTTTTAGCCGTAGGCGAGGGTAATTGCCGAAAAGGGTCGAAGATATGGCAACGCGTTCGGTCGAAGATTTTTTTCGTGTACTTGTTACAGGAAATATCTCAATTCTCTTATCGGCAGCAGGAAACCCAATCAAGCTTTTGTTTTCGAGACACATCCCATGTACTCGTATTTAAGAGGATATTCATCCAATCTCTCCATATTTTCCGGAATCGGACAGTTTGAACGGTATATCAGATATAGCGAGCGAGAAAACGCTTGCTATCAAATTTAGAAAGTGTTTTGGTACGCAAATAACCAGATAATCGAGCTCTATGGAAAATATATTTTTATCGCGAAAATTTAGGGCTCCTTTGCAATTTTGTTGGCTTTACGGACAAAAATAATTATTTTCATTTGCTGTACCTATTTACGTGGTATTATAGATAATTTCGATCATAAACACTGTGGATAATAATTTGTGACAGTAATCATCTAAATAAACGCCTTCGAATCTCGTCAGAAGACGTCAATGAAACACCTTATAAAAATGGAAATTTTCATTTACTTTGAGCAGTCATTATACGAGTGAATAACTAGATTATTAATCCAAATTTAATTTAAATTTAAATTGATATCTGTGTCCTCGTGTATCGACTTTTATTTGGTTAGAACGAAAACTTAGTTGCGACGAGCTTTCGAATCGATTTTTGACCCATTTGTATGACGAAATAAGAATTTTTCTCTCATGATACATTAAAATTATAGTAGTGTTTAGATAACAAGCAACCTTTCCATCATCTACAAAAATTCAGTGCTCTCAACCCCTTGATTTTACTGTAATTTAGCGGAAGACAGTTTGGGCGACATGAAAATTGACTGATGCAATAAAAAATGTTCAATATTCCGCAATATCACGAGATTGTGTTTCTCATTAATATAGTGAAGTGTTTTAAGTTCTAGCGAAATATTACTTACGTAATTTCGATGATATAATGGCCGCTTATTCGGGATGGTAGCAACGATCCATTTACTGCATCACGACTCGATCGCCGATGTTAGCTATTATTTGCAACCATCCCCGAAGACGTCGCAAACTTTAAGAAATATGCCCTTGCGGTATGCAATCCCTGGATCTTATACAGCCCGCGGAGCAAATAAATGCGTGCATAGCTTATTATTTACATACATTAGCAAAACAACTCTCGTGACATTTAGTAGGCTCTAATCCAAAAATGCGTCCCATCCATCCTGGAGATAAACCTCTTATCTTGAAGCAGGTATTTCCTCCACGCACTCCTCGGAGATCGACGCGAACAACTTTTAAGAGCCCATCCTCCCCTCCATCCCTCTCTCTCCTCCTCTACGCTTGTGTGACAACGCGACAGCAATCACTACGATAAAAGGTGTTTGAGTTTGTAGCAGCGTCGGACGTGAAGAGGATGGCCAGAGGGACAGGGATTGAGCAGAGAGAGAGAGGGTAACGGAGGGAAGCAGGAGGGGAAGAGGAGTGGGGTTTTTAGAGGCAACGATAGTGAGAGTGGGGAGTGGGGAAGACGTCAAAATGCTGCCGAAGCAGGATGGGGGAAATCGGATGTGCCGCGTTGAGATTGCAGACTAGGAAAGAGGGGGGATGGGAGGAAAGGAAAGGATAGAAAGAATTGTACGGGCATCGGGGAATCGAAGGGGAGGAGAAGGAAAAGAGGAACGGGAGGGGATAGGGGAGGATGGGAAGCGGAGTGTGGAGGAGGGAGAAAGGGGGGGAATCGCGCAGGGAGAGGTGGGAAATTGTCGGGTAACTCGGTTAGCGCTCCCTGCGCCCGTACGAAAATGGCGAGATTGCTTTCGTAGGTGGAGTGGGGCTGGATTGTAGTTGGAAGGTCCAGAGGAGGAAGAGGAGGTTTGGGGAGGGGGGAGGGGGAGGAACCACGGGGATAACTCGATAAAAACCCTCCCACCCCTCCTCCCCTTCCCCTCCTCTTTCTCTCTCCCTCCCAATCCATCCTGGCGCTCTCTCCATCTTCTTCCCAACACGCGCTTTCCTTTTCCTTCCTCGCTACATCTCTCCCTTACTCTCCCTGCCATTTCTCCCGCATTTATTCTCTTATCTCTTCCTCTCCTCCGCTACTCCTCCTCACGATATTGATTTCGTTTTTTTTTAAAGAAAATATTCTCGTCTTGCGTTTCCGATTTGGAAAGATGCAATTTAAAAAAAAAGCCTTATTTAGTTTTTCCTTCTTTCGATTCCAAATCTATATAGGTAATACTATACCTATCTGGATGCGTCGCTTTTTTTATTTCGTAATATCGACCAAGACGAATTGATTCCTTATGTGGGAGAAATTTTCCATCCGGTGTTTATATTTTGGAAGAGCGTTTTTCGTGTTTCGATGCCACTTGCATCGAATTTTCCGTTGTCGTGGTTGTGTTTGCGATGTACGGGGAACAGGAATCGAATCAACGAAAAGGGTCGTTATTTTCCAATTCGCAGTAAAAGATGGACGTGAGAAAAGTTGTACAAAAAGTGAAGAAGACAGTGGTTAATTAAAAAAATCATTTTGCATGAGAAGGGACTCGTAAATGAACGTGCACTTGCGAGCATTTACATAGCCATTATATATATATATACATATATATATATATATCATTCCAGGTGATAGAAAGATTTGCTTTTGGAGAACTGAATAAAAACCCTAAAGAACCGTATGCGGCTCACGCGCGAACATTATCGGGTAATCAGTCCCTTTTAAGCGCGTTTGTTTACTTCTTTTACTTATTCCGTTGTTGCATTACGTCATTATGGGACTTTTCTTAAAATGACTTTCTTCGCCTCCACGAATCCCCCATTATCTTCATTTCCTAAATCCATATTAGCAGCGTAAGTTTTTATTGAAAGTAAGGATATAATATTTCTCGCCATCTCAAAAAATTATGTAACGGGGCGTGATTAAACAAAAATAAAATTAATTTCGGAGGTTGATTTATCATCTATTAGCCTACTTGTTCCGACGAATATACTAAATGCAATTTCTAACGGTTGGGAATAAGCCTATGGGAGAGAATTCATGAATTCTGTATATTTCTCTTTGCTACATGATATTTGGTCGTTCTTACAGTTTTAATGGTCAGTAAAAGTAATATATATTTTGAAATTACGTATGTTGTGGTTATTTTTTAGGATACTGTAAATGGCGTAGGTTTGAATGGAATAACAGCGTTGGTTAAAACATCCACAGAGGGAAATTCGAAATATAAATTATGCCAATATAATCGAATATTGTAAATTCAAAAATGTAATTAGATGGACGAAAGTGACTTGGCTATCAATTTAAATTAAATGAAAAAATAATAGACAAATGAACGTCAGGATAATAAAGTCCTCCGCAGCCAATATAATAACTGTTATTCCCCATCCCGCAGATTCATAATGAGAAACGTATCCAAACTTCGTTACTTTGAGCTCCACCAAACCCTCGAGCAAAACTAATTTCGAAAAAAAGCTCCCTTTACTATCACAAATTTAAATTGCGTCCTTTGGATCTTATTTATTTTCTACACAGCCTCTCAGGATCCGACGTCTTAATGATATCTCACGATTTGTTTTTTATTTTTAGAAAAATAATCCGGGATTAAGATGGAATCTATTCCGAAATTCGCGCCTTTAGCTATGTAAAAAAAATTGCTCGGATACGTACACTTCCGAAGGTAAACATCTCCCCAATACCTCTCTCTCTTTCTCCCTCTCTCTCTCTCTCTCAAATCCCATTTCGTCCATAATTCCTTTCTTTAAAAAAGAATCCCTTTAAGATGTTGAATCGCCCATCCGCCTCATCCAACGTGTTCACATCTTGTTGCAATGCGTTTACCGCTCGTTTCTTGTTTATCTTCCAAGATTCCCTTCTTCCGCGTCCTGAATATCTTTCTGATTCTCTCTTTTTTACGTATTCATTTTATTTTCAAACGTCCATTTATTTTTCCACCTCTTATCTTTTTTGTTCAACAAGAGGAGTCTCTCTCTCACACACTCTCTCTGAATTTTCTTCTTTTTATCGCATCTTCTTCAATTCCGCTTCAACTTCTGCCCTCTAAAATACCATCTCTCCCACGCCTCTCTCTCTCTATCTCTTTCCTCTTCTATTCCGAATTCATTTGAATTTCATTCCTTCGATATGTCCATCCTTTACCTCTCTCTTATCCCAGGCTCTCTCTCTCTCTCTGTCCCTCACACGCGTCGTTCCACCGCTCCTACACGCATGTTCGAATCCCATTCTTCCTGACAACTTTTTCTCATCTTCGATTTCTTCTTTCTTTCCTTCTTTCTTCTCTCTTATTCCTTCCTTGCTTTCGCACCTTCCATCCTTTCTCTCTTTTCTCCTTATTGGCATTCCGTACTTTTCTCCTTTTTTCTTCCATCTGTCTCCTATATGCGCTTCCATTTCTTCTTTCTTATCCCATCCCGGTCCGAACTCTTTCTTTCTTTCTTTCGCACCTTGCCCCACCTCGCCCCATCTCGCCTCACCTCGCCTCACCTAGTCCCACCTCGCTCCACCTCGCCCCACCTCGCTCCACCTCGCCCCACCTCGCTCCACCTCACCCCACCTTGCTCCACCTCGCCCCACCTGGCCCCATTTCGCTCCACCTAGCCCCACCTGGCCCCATATCGTCCCACCTAGTTCCATCTCACCCCACCTAGTCCCACCTCGCCTCATCTTGCTCTAACTCGCCCCATCTGGCCCCATATCGCTCTACCTCGCCCCATTTCGCCCCACCTAGCCCCACCTGGCCCCATTTCGCTCCACCTAGCCCCACCTGGCCCCATATCGTCCCACCTAGTTCCATCTCACCCCACCTAGTCCCACCTCGCCTCATCTTGCTCTAACTCGCCCCATCTGGCCCCATATCGCTCTACCTCGCCCCATTTCGCCCCACCTAGTCCCACCTAGCCCCACCTCGCTCCACCTCTTCCCACCTCGCTCCACCTCGCTCCACCTCGCTCCACCTCGCCCCACCTCGCTCCACCTCGCCCCACCTCGCTCCACCTCCCCCCACCTGGCCCTTTCTCGCCCCACCTGGCCCCATCTCGCTCTACCTCGCCCCACCTGGCCCCATATCGCCCCATCTAGTTCCATCTCAGCCCCACCTAGTCCCACCTCGCCCCATCTCTCTCTACCTCGCCCCACCTCGCCCCACCTCGACTCTCCTCTCGTCCACTCCTTTTCCACCCCACACTCCGTCCGATTTTTCCTACTTACTCGCTCCGCTCCTCTTCTTGTACGACTGAAATATCCGGTCCCATTCGCTTAGCAACTAACGTCTCGTTTTTTTTAAAAGCCAATATCTTATTTCCGATAACCCTATATTCTTCTCTTTCGTTCCAACGAAAGGGTGTTTTCCGACATGAAATTCCGCATGCGCGTTCTCCGTCGTTTTCGCCAAGAGAATTATCGCTCTTATTCGAATAAAATGAGTTAGTATGGTAGAATATACACCGAGACATGATACGAAATGGACGCTCGCAGGCATCCGAATGATAACTGAATTCTTATCGAGCAGAAAAATCGTTGCTCTGATATCAATTCCGTGCCTCTCGGATGAACAGACAATTTTGTTTTTGCCAAACGGTAAATGTTGGTTATTTTTAGGATTCAAATTACATTTCAAAGTATACAAAGTAAATTTTATTGAAGATCGTTCCGAATTTTTAGGCGTTACTCCTTTTTTTGTTTCGTGATTTCTCATTTTCGAATTTTTTCTCTTTTACTTTCCTCTTCCACCCTGCCTGGGTTTCACTGCGTTACTGTTATTAAAAATTTACGAAACGCATTTACAAGCAAATTTTTTTTATTTTTTATTTTGAAGACTAACGCGAAGAAACCTCGAAAAACCTGAATAATTTCTGAAGCAATTAAACCGGTTCTGATTAGTAGTTCCCCTTCGTTCTTAGTAAGAAGAGTTCAAAATAACGCGTTGCCCTGCTCTTCTTTCTCCATATGGTTCTCACGTCTCTCAACTCCCTCTCCCTTACTCCATCGCTCCCTTCCTCTCTCTCTCTCTCTCCTTTCTTCCATCCATGCCTCCCTCTTAACACTTCGCTTTCCCACCTATCCATCCCTCTTAATCTTTTTCCTTTTCTTTCCATCACTCCACCTTCTCTCTCCCCCTCTCTCTCCCCCTCCCTCCTTCTCCCTCCCTCCCTCTCTCTCTCCTCCCTCCCTACAACTTTACTACCCTCCCCCTTTTCCTCCCTCCACACTCCCTGTCTCTCTCTCTCTCTCTGCATTTCTGCCGTTCGCCCTGCCACTGCATTTATTGCCGTGTTGTGTCCCATCGGACCGATTGCTCTTCCGATCCCTCCAAAACTTGTCTCCTTGAAAAAACAGCATCAGTCTCTTCTTCTTCCTCCTCCTCCTCCTCATTCTTCCTCGCCACGCCCTTATCCGACTCCTTTCCACACCCTATGCACAACTCCCTCCATCCACGCTCTTACTCCTTTCCTCTCTCTCTCTCTCCTGAAACATCTCTCCTCTCTATTCTTCTAACACTGGTGTAATGCCCGTTGAAATATCAACGGAAGAAATATAGATAGATAGATAGATTATTATTATTTTCATTTAAAATAATTAATATCACACTTTCACATATGAAATATTTTGTCATATAGAACATTTCTAGTGAATATTCTGTTGTTGACGGGCTATCCATAGTTAATCATAAAATATTTGCCTCTCTTTCCCTGTCATTCTTTCTATCTCTCATTCCCTCTGTCTTCTATCCATTTTTCCCGTTCTCCTTGCTCCTTCTCCTTTTTCTTTTCCCTCCTGTCCTCCAATTCCTTATTTCCTCAACTGTTTCTTCACCCATCTCTTTCTTTCGATTTCTTTTTTTACCTCTCCTTATCATTCTCCATTTCTTTATTTCCCTCCATTTTCGACTTTTCTTCCTCTTTCTCCTAATTTTTCCTTCTTCCTAATACTCCCCCCCCACTCTCTCTCTTTCTCCTTACACTTATTTTTTCTTCCTCTCATTTTCCTCTTTCTTCTTCCTTTTAAATCTCCCTGATTTTTCTTTCTCCCCATACCACCTCCTCCTTCTTCCTCTTTCCTTGCTTCCTTTCGATTCCTCCCTTCCTTCTTTACTCAGTTTCTCGTCCTTTCCCTCCCTCAAAATTCACCCGTTATCCTCCCCAGAAACCTCTTTCCTATTTTTCCTCACCTTTCCCTCTCCCGCCCACCCGTTTTCCTTCTCCCAAAAAAAACCTCCCTCATCCCTCCCCTCCCCCCCATGCCCCCTTCCATTCCATCAGCTCCCTTTCTTCTCCTCCTCCTGCCTTTTCCTCCCTCCGTTTCACTGCAAATGGATGGACACGTTCTCCGTGTCTCCATTTCCCGTGCGCCGAAACGAGGAAACGGAGAGAGGTAGAATTTTTAAGCCTCCCCTGAGTATTTCGGGAGATAAAGTGAGGGAAAGGGGAGGGGGAGGGAAGGGGTTTGCATCTCTCCTTTCCTTCCCTCTCCTTTCTTCCCATTTTCCTCCCTCTCCCTTCTCTATCCCCTCCTTCCCCCTCCCTATCTCTCTCTCCTTCCCTCTCTATCACTCTCCTTCTCTTCTGCTCACTCCACCCCTTTCTCCTCCTCCGAACATCCTCATGCGTCCCACCGATCAACAATTCCACGCTTCGAAAGTGCTTGCCTCGTGTGCCTTCTGTCTCTCTCTCTCTCTGCCACTCCATCTCTCGATCTTTCTCTCTCTCCATCTCTCTCTCTCTCTCTCACGATCTTACTCTGTCTCTCTCCATCTCTCTCTCTCTCTCTCGATCTTACTCTGTCTCTCTCCATCTCTCTCTCTCTCTCTCTCTCTCTCTCTCTCTCTCTCTCTCTCTCTCTCTCTCTCTCTCTCTCGATCTTACTCTGTCTCTCTCCATCTCTCTCTCTCTCTCGATCTTACTCTGTCTCTCTCCATCTCTCTCTCGATCTTACTCTGTCTCTCTCTATCTCTCTCTCGATCTTACTCTGTCTCTCTCTCTCACTCTCTCTCTCTCGATCTTACTCTGTCTCTCTCCATCTCTCCCTCTCTCTCACGATCTTACTCTCTCTCTCACTCCCCCTCTCGATCATACTCTGTCTCTCTCCATCTCTCCCTCTCTCTCTCACGATTTTACTCTCTCTCTCTCCCTCTCTCTCTCACGATCTTTCTCTCTCTCTCTCTCTCGATCTTACTCTGTCTCTCTCTCTCACTCTCTCTCTCGATCTTACTCTGTCTCTCTCCATCTATCTCTCTCTCTCTCTCTGTCTCTCTCCATCTCTCCCTCTCTCTCTCGATCTTACTCTGTCTCTCTCCATCTCTCTCTCTCTCTCTCTCTCTCTCTCTCTCTCTCTCTCTCTCTCTCTCTCTCTCTCTCTCTCTCTCTCTCTCTCTCTCTCTCTCTCTCTCTCTCTCTCTCTCTCTCTCTCTCTCTCTCTCTCTCTCTCTCTCTCTCTCTCTCTCTCTCTCTCTCTCTCACTCCCTCTCTCGATCTTACTCTGTCTCTCTCCATCTCTCCCTCTCTCTCTCCATCTCTCTCTCTCTCGATCTTACTCTGTCTCTCTCCATCTCTCTCTCTCTCTCTGACTGGTTTTCTCTTCCCTCTCTCTCTCTCTCATCGTAGTCGTTCATTTGTTTCCTTCTTCCCCAATTTTTACCGCTTCTCCCTTATTGCGTTTCTTCTTCGTTGTCTTTCCTAATTTTTTTTACCACTTTTCCTTCCACTTCCATTATGTATTTTCTTCTCTTTATTCTTTTCCGTTACCCTAATTTTTCTTCATCTCTTCCATCTCGACGTTTTCCTTGCCCTTATTCATCTTACTCCCTCTCCTTCGTCTCACGCTCCGACGTGCTTAGGAACTTTATCACCATTCCTTCTTTCGCTCCTTATTTATTTGTGTTCCGCTTCGTCTATTTTATTTATTCACACCCCCCCCCCCCCCTTCAATGAAGAGCTCTAAAGCACTTTTTCAGAACTTTATTTTATTCGTAGCAGTCTTTTCTTTGGGAATTCTGATTACCGAATAAGCTGTGAGAACTTCAAACCTTTTTTTATTCTACGAAGTAATTATCACGACGCAATTTCATCTCGCCTAAAATATTGAAAGTTTCGATTTTATATTATGTTGCTGTATGCTTTTAAATGCTCAAATTAAAACCTACTCAACGGGAAGATGGAATTACGGCAATTGCAATTTCGTTTTAAAAGGGGCATAAATTAACTTAATATTCATTTCCTACAGTTTCATACGCCGAATGCCCGTACAACGAATTTGTTCATTATGAGTACAATTTGGCTATATCTGTTCAACCACGTGTATTTCATTTTTTTGAGAGAAGTCGTACATATTTGCGGTACTATTAACTGATCCAAACCATTTGGCGAAGGTGTATTCATGCTTTAAAAATGTTGAAGTTTAAACTTCATTATATTGCCTAATCGGAATCCTTAAGTTAGCTCCATTATTAAAGAATATGTCTTTCTCTTATTATTAATGCATTTTACCTAAACAAAAAGTAATTTATCAATGCTCGAAAGCGGTGAAATCTTTACCGGGAGCCATAATAAATTTAATTTTCTCCGAGGAAGCATTTAAAAGATCATTGTAACACTGCGTTTTCGCATATCCAGAAATGTATTTTTTATCGTGCAATGCGTTAAAAAATGATTTAACTAGATTACATAATGGCATGAATCGAATGGGGAACGTACGTAGCTACATTATACGTAAAATAATTATTTAACTACATGTATTACGTATTCATATGTATCTATCTATTCCACTTATCTATCGAACAAAAATTCAAATATTGAAAGGTATTCGGTAAAATATTTATTTTTGAAACAAAAATGTCATTTTCGTCTGATTGAATCAAAGGGGTTAGGTATTCATTTGAACACGAAGAATTTCTGTTCACGTTTATTTATGCGTCTCTTTCATTTTTTTTGGAAAAAAATCCTCGAGAATAATGAAGATTAGATTAAAGCCGCGCGCTTGCGCATCACGATCTGGGCGGTAAACCGAACCAAAATAGAAAGAAAGATAAGGAATGAAAGTAAGAGCGTGAAATTAGTGTGAAAGAGGAATGGAAGGGAGAAAAATTTACGAAAGATGGGAAGCGTGCGAGAGAGGGAAAGGCGGAGGAGAGAGGCAGACTCGAGCTTAGCAACCGAATGAAAAATAAAGAACGGAATCCGGCGTGATTTTTTTTTTCATTTCCGCTACAAGAGCTCGTAAATGAGGGAAGGAAAGGAGAAAACAGAGATTTAATTTGATTAAATATAAACAGAATTTCTTCTCTCGCGGCACTTCAAAAGACATCGGACGAAAATTCCTCTCCTACTTCGAGGCGTATATTATCCAAGGAGCGAATGCGGTGGGGCTTGGTACGTCGTCTCGGATTCCTTATATCTTCGTGTTTGCGACAAAGTCTATTTGAGACAGCGATCCTCCGAGGAGACCGCGAAAATGCTACACTACGGATTATTTGCGCTCGGGAATAATTGAAGCGGCGCTCTCCTTGTTAATTTCCCTTTCGCTCTCGGCTCGTAGGAAAAGAAAAAGAAAGGTATATTTTTACTTTCTCGTACGAAGTATCGAGAAAGTCTTGTTATCGCGAAAAAATTCGACCTCGAGATTTTTACGGAAATACACGTTTTAGGTGTAGCTGAATCGGAAAAAGTGGTTTTCGCAATGCCGTCTGTCAGTCTGTTTGTTACTAGCTCTGGAGCCTTGACGGTAGAGCGAAAATGAATGATATCTCGTACATAGGTATTTTATCGTACTGAGCAGAGTATACATAGAAATGGTTGACATTGCTCAATAATGAAGAGTGGTTTATTCTACGCATTTTACAACAATCCGATTTTCTCGAAAACGGCTATTACGATTTTGATCAAATTTTGTACAGTTACTTGAGTATACATCTACTATAATACTACGTATTTAATTTTTCTCAATGAATGAACGTAAGGCTAGTTTATTCTTGGTATGATTTTCATTTTCTAAAGATAACTAAACGACGCATTAATACCCATATATGAGAAAGTTTGTACAATGTATGTTGTACCGATTTTTTTCTTCTTCTTGCCGAACTCGTAGACGACGCCTCGATAAGCCGGGCTGAAAAAAAGGAATGGCGGGTGTGAAGGCCCGATATAGGGAGACTTAAAAAGAGATAGGGAAGCGGATTACGAAGAGTGGGCGGCGTGCGGGGGAGTGGGAGGAGGTGCAGGAATGGAAGGGAGGGAGGGAGTGGGGGAGGAAGGGAGAGAGGAGGGGGGAGGTGAAGGATGGAAGGAAGGAAGGAAGGAAGTGAGCGACAGATTACACACTCGCACACACCCTGCCGTCTTCTTTCTCCCTCTTAAGAAATCCTTTCCTCGACCCGATGCATCTCTCTTATTTGTCGAGGGAGGTCCTTCACACCTCTCTCTCCCTCTCACTCCATTATCTCTTTCCTTTTTATTTTACCTAGTTTAAATGCTTTCACTCGTCTTCTTCCTCATCCGTCCGTCTCTTCCTTTCCTTTCTTTCTGTTCATTGTACCGCTTCTGTTCCGTTTTCACCCCATATATATCACACCAGTACTTCTCTTTCGTCCTCTATCCTCCTTCTAGGTCTAGGGTTAAATGTAAGAAGTCTCATTTTTTACTTTCTCATACGAAGTATCGAGAAAGTATTGTTTTCACGAAAAAATTCGACCTCGAGATTTTTACGGAAATACACGTTTTAGGTGTCGCTGAATCCGAAAAGGTGGTTTTTACAATGCCGTCTGTCTGTCTGTTACTGGCGCTGGAGCCTAGACGGTAGAACGAAAATGAATGAAATACTGAGCAGAGTATACATAAGAGTAGTTTATTCTACGCATTTTTAACAACAATCCGATTTTCTCGAAAACGGCTTTAACGATTTTGATCAAATTTCGTACAGTTACTTGAGTTTACGTCTTCAATAATACTGTATAGTTCATATTTCTCAAAAAATGAATATAAGGCCAGTTAATTCTAGGCAACTTTAACAACAATTCGATTTTCTCAAAAACGGCTCTAACGATTTTGATCAAATTTCTTACAGTTACTTGAGTATACATCTACAATAATACTACCTATTTCATTTTTCTCAATGAATGAATATAAGGCTAGTTTATTCTTGGGCAACTTTAACAAAAATTGGATTTTATAAAAACAGGCTCACAAGATTTTCATTTTCTAAAGATAACTAAACGACGCATTAGTACGTATATGAGAAAGTTTCTACAATGTATGTTGTGCCGATTTTTTCTCAATAAAGTCGTTGTCTTTCTATCGATCTTCTCGTATTCTTTCTCTTAGCAAACATTTCTAATTTTCTCGCACTTCTTTCCTTTCCTTATAAACCGCGTTCATCGGCTCTACCCATTTTCCTCCTCCCTCCTGAAATCTTTCTACTTTTCTCCTCCTCCTTCTCCTCCTATTATCTTTTCCTACTCCCATTCTTCTCACACTCCCCTTTCACTTTCCCCACTCCTAATCCATCTCCCAGGTTCCTCCTCCCATCCTTTTCCATATCCTCGTTCTCTTCCTATCCTCCGCTTCTGTGATTTTTCGTTTCTATCCTCTTAATGCTATTATTTTTCTCCTTATCCTCCTATCCTTATCCCAGTATCCTCATTTTCTTCTCTTTACTTCTCTGCGTCTAATACTATCGGATTATAATCCTCCTTATGTTACCCTTTTTGCTTTCTCATACGAACTATCGAGAAAGTATTGTTATCACGAAAAAATTCGACCTCGAGATTTATACGGAAATATACGTTTTAGTTGTCGCTGAATCCGAAAAAGTGGTTTTCGCAATGTCGTCTGTCTGTCTGTTATTGGCTCTAGAGCCTAGACGGTAGAGCGAAAATGAATGAAATCTCGTACATAGGCATTTTATCATACTGAGTAGTGTATACATGGAAATGGTTGACATTGCTCAATAATGAAGAGTAGTTTATTCTACGCATTTTTAACACCAATCCGATTTTCTCGAAAACGGCTTTAACGATTTTGATCAAATTTCGTACAGTTACTTGGGTTTACGTCTTCAATAATACTGTATAGTTCATATTTCTCAAAAAATGAATATAAGGCCAGTTAATTCTAGGCAACTTTAACAACAATTCGATTTTCTCAAAAACGGCTATAACGATTTTCATCAAATTTCGAACAGTTACTTGAGTATACATCTACAATAATACTTCGTATCTCATTTTTCTCAATGAATGAATACAAGGCTAGTTTATTCTTGGGAAACCTTAACAAAAATAGGATTTTCTAAAAACAGGCTCATACGATTCTCATTTTCTAAAGATAACTAAACGACGCATTAGTATATGAGAAAGTTTGTACAATGTATGTTGTACCGATTTTTTCTTAATCCTCCTATCATCTTATCCTTTCCTTTGTATACTTATTCTCCTCCTACCCTTCCAATCTTCCTCCTCTGGTACTTCCACAGTTCTTCGGCTTTGGTAGTCTCTGCCGACGGATGCTAAGGTCGCGGGTTCGAATCCTTCCCAGGGCATGAATGCTTGTGTTCGTCATGCTGGGTTATACGTGTAATAATCGGACTAAACGGTCAAAATATTTATTTCAAATAAATCCAGATTATTATTAACCCTTTATACCCTTTTACAGTCAAGGAATGGAAATAAAATTTTATTTTCATTTATAACTGCTAAATATCGTATTATATTAACCAAATAAAGTCACAATTTAAAAAAGTGGTACACTATTGTACCAGTAACCTATAAAGGGTTAATACAGTTCTCACATCATTCTCCTCCTCACTTCACAGTCTCAATTTCGCCCTGAATAAAGTCGTTTGTCTGTCTGTCTGTCTCTCTCCTCCATTCTACCCATCCTACTTATCTAAACACATTCTTCTACTAAACTACATTACGTACACACCCCTTTCGCGCACTCTATTTTTCAACATTTATTACGGTTTTTTTTCTTTTTTTTGAAAGTTCGAAGTTTCGGAGCGAGCGCACACGTGCGCACGCGGGAGAAGCCCCGAAGTGAGATAGGCGAGTGGAAGTGGAGTGGGAGGAGATTGTGAGGGTGGGAGGAGGAAGTGGGAGGACGAGAGAGAGAGAGAAAGGGGACGGAGGAGTGACGAGAGGAAGAGACGACGTGTAGAGAGAGACTGGGGGGGGGGGGGGGGGGTAGAGACACTTTTAGGAAAAGAGGGAGGTGGATGAAAATCGAGGTGGAATTGCGTCACGGCATATAAAAAAAGACGTTCCACCCTTTCTCTCTCTCTCTTGGAATTGAGAGAAGCACGTGCATTTCGGGTTGAGTTGTATGTGCGAGAGAGAGGGAGGAAAAGAAGATGGAGGGAGAGAGTTGGGGGAGGAGACACGCGCTCTCTTTTTCTCCCTCTTTTTCTCTCTTTATATCTCCCACGACCACCCGCGCCTTTCTCTTCTTCCTCCCATCTCTCCACGTGTCGTACCGTCACGCCACCAAGAGGACTAAAAAAGAACTAAAAAAAATATATATATGTCTCCTTCCGAACGTATTCTTCAGCGTTCCTGCACAATACCCCTCCTCTCTCCCTCTCTCTTTTCTCTCCCCTTTATACCCTCTCTTTCCCTTCCATTTCCACATTTTTATGACTTACCCACCACCTCTTCGATCCTCAATTATTCAACCAACCCCTTCCCTGCGCACGCACCCTCGTATCTCTCTCTCTTTCTCTCTGCACCTATTTCTACCCATCGAACCCAACACCCTTCATCTCTTCCCACCCCCCCACCTCCCCCCTTCCCAAAAAAATACCCCTTTCTCTCCTTTCCTCTCCCTCTTTAACCCCTCAACCCTTCTATTCCATGTTTATCCGATAAATCCCAACCTTAGCGCTTCTCTTTTTTCTTCTTCTTCTATTTTTCGCCCCCTATGATAACATCACCGCATTACACGCAGGCGCCTGGACCTTTCTAAACTATCCCCATTTTCATCCACCTTGTGCCCCGGTCAATCTCGCTTCTCATCCCATTCTCTTTGGCCGTTCCTCTTAATTCTTCGGCACAACTGCTTTCCGCCTCTTCCTCCTCCTCCTCTCGTCCTCACCCTCCAGACAAGTTCTGCCTCTCTCAGTCCTTAAGTCTTCATCCCCCTATTTTTTTATCTTCCTCCCTTATCCTCTCTTCGCCCTTTCTTTCCGCCGACCCTACCCACATGTTTCCCATATCCCCCTTCGCCCCGATCCTTCCAGATTTTCTCTCTCTCCCCTTTTTCCTAAACTTATCTGCGAGGTCGTCTCTAATCCCCGCTTCCTTTTCTCGAATTTCCTTCTCCAGATCCTACGGCTTACATCCCTTATGCTCATCCCCTTCTCGGATACAGGCGAATATCTCCGAAACTCTTCACACGCACTCTCTCCCTTCTCCTATATATATATATATATATATATATATATATATATATATATATATATATATATCTGTCTCTTTTCTCCCCTCCCTCTCTTGTCTTCCCTTCTCATTCTAGTTCAAACCGTATCCCTCTTTCATCCTCTTCTCTATCTCTCTCTCATCTCTTTCACCTTATCGAATTGTCTCAAATTCTCGCTCTTATCCTCTTTCTAAACCCTTCGTGTCTTCATTCACGCCAGGTTTTCTCACCCTATTCATCTACACGCTATTTTCCTCTCCTTCCATTTCACTACAGTCATTTCCCTCTACGCGTTTATTTATTTATTTTTTTACTCGCCGTAAATTTGTTGCGTCTGGTTGTTTCTCTGTGTGTGTGTGTGTGTGGTTTGACAGAAGAATTCGTTCGATCACTGAATTACGTTTTCAAGTCAAGTTAAATCGTTCCCTGTCTTTGTTTCTCTTCCTCTCTATACGTTTTTCACCGCCTTCCCTTTTCTCTTCGTTCATCCCCTCCCTTTGTATTGTCTCGTTCTCCCATTTTCTTGATTCACTGCTCCATCTCTCCCATTTTCTTCCTTATCCTCACTCTGTTCCCCTTTCTCATGCTCCTTCCCTCACATTCTGCCCCCTCCTAATATCACGCCTCCCTCTCCCAGCATTCCACTCTCTCCCATCTCTCCCTACCTCGCTCCCACTCTCTCTCTCTCTCCCCCTCCTTCCCTCTCTCTTTCCTAGGTTTTTACCATAAATACCGTATTAGCCCGTATATAAGGCGAGGTTTTTTCAAAAATTGTCTTTCAGGAAAGTGGGGGGGTCACCTTATATTCGGGTCCTTAAGTATGAAGAAGTTACTTTTCTTTGGATTTTCTCATTGGGAAAATAAGGAGTTGCCTTATATTCGGGCTAATACGATACTTTGTATTTTCTTTTAGAAGTTTTCCGAATTAGTAATAGGATATTTTGCTTGCATGTTCTTCTATCTGTTTAATTTCAGGCTCTTTTCTGTGGAATTGTGTGTAGGTGCAAATATATAATCATTATTATTATTATTATTATTATTTTTATTCTTCTTCTTTTTAACTGTTGACGTAGGGTTAAAAATATAAGAAGGGGCTATATACATAGTCTCAATTTTGCCCTTAATAAAGTCGTTTGTCTGTCTGTCTGTCTGTCTCCCCCTCCCATTCTCCCTCTATCTCCCCCTCCCTCCCTTTCTTTTTCCCTCCTTCTCTCCCTCCCTATCCTTCTCTCTTCCTTACTCCCCATCTTTTTCCCTTCTTGTCTCCCTCCCTATTCTGCCCTCTCCATCCCTCCCGATCCTTTCCCCTGTCACACACTCACTCCCCCCCTTCCCCCTCCTTTCTCCTCCACTTTCTCGCTCTTTTTCCCGTAATCCTTCTCGCCCTTTAACCCCTTTCCCCTCTGCATCTTCCTCTATCACTCCATTTGCACCTTATGCATATCCTCCTCCCTCCTTTTCTCCTCCTTTACAGCCACTCTTTCCGTTCCCAGTTTTCCTCACTAGCACTCGACTTATCCCACTCCAACTGGGAGCGAGTGTGATATATATATATAGAGAGAGAGAGAGAGAGAGAGAGAGAGAGAGAGAGAGAAAGAGACATGAGTGGGGGGGAAGGAGGAACATTTTCTGTCCCCTTTCTTTTCCTCGCTGATCTTAGCAACCCATTGAGAGGCATGGGATTTCTTGCCTACGTAGTCTTACTCGTTCTTTTTTTTCCTTCGCGTTCGTCATAGGAAAAGCGCGCGCGTGTGTGTGTGTGTGCGTGCGTATAAATGGGTTCTGCGGTTAAGAGCTTCATCCCGTATTCCATTTCCTCTTCGCAATTCAACGCGTAGCTACGTGCGGGTGACGTGCGCTTAAACCCTTTTTTCGCTCCTTTTTATATTTTTTTAGCTCTTCTAAAGATCCACGGCCTATGCACTCTCACACCCCCTGCCGTACTCCGAAAACCTTCTCTCCGGAATCCTCCTCTCGGCTATGTCGTCAAAGACGCTCTTTCAGCCGTCTGTATTCGCGTCTCCACTAATTCCGTCTATAATTATCTTCCTCTATTTCAACCTCGATCTTGAAGCCTGCCTTCGACAAGGTGAAAAATCTCGTATACTACTACTGCGTCGGGAATGCATTTCCCTCGAGTTCTCTCTTCCGACGAGCCCTCTTTAAATCTACTCTCAGCCGTCGTATTGCTCCTACGTGCGCGTTATTCTCGTTCGGTTTATATATCGTTAACCGGTACTCGTTTTCAGAAGTTTTTGAAGTCTATTATCAATGCTAGTCATCAACGTACGTTTCTTATTGCTTGTTCAAAATAAATCTTTTAAAATATTTCAGGTAGCACTGCATCTGACTCATAAATGGAGTCACATTTCTACACCGCTACAGGTCTACGTTTTTTGTTTTCAAGAGAAAAATTTTGTGGTTGCTAGTCAATGAAAAGTTTATTACATATTAGCGTAGGAATGATTTTGAAGCTTAAGAGGGACGCGAGCAATTTCCGTGAGCACTTCATGTCATGCATGAACTGGTTTACATTTTCTGAGAATCTCTTTACAAGCTTCAGATACGTAGACAAATTTCGCTTGACTAATTAAATTCCTACTCTGAATGGATTTCCTCAGATTTATGATTTATTAATATAATATCATGTTATTAGTCTAAAGTTGTCGCTACTTAAATGTATACGATTCATACGGAATATGGAGCACGAATACGTTGAAAATACAGAAATAGAACCATTAGTTGCTCACAAATCATCATCCGCAACATCGTTCCTTTTGATAACTTAAAATTAAAACATAATAAATAGTAATGTCTTTCTATTCCTTTCCACACTGAAATACTTTTGTTATCATGTAAAATTTTCTAATAAACTCATCTAATAAATTCCATTGCCAGAATGAGGTAAATGTCATTGTACTATATAGAAAACGATCATGACTGATTTCAAAAATAAGGTGAGGCTCGTGATTCACGATTAAAATGACCTATCCTGCTCTGAAAATCACATCGAAACCAACAAAATACAGGCTTGGGAACGATTTCGCGACTGATAAATACAATCTCGCGCTGATTAGTAAGAAATAAATAATTTAAAAACTTCGTGAACAAATACTTATATGCGTTATAATAATGAAACAAGGATTTAACTTACCGTATATGCCCGAATATAAGGCGAGGTTTTTTTCCAAAATTCTCCCTCGGATAAGGGAGTATCGCCTTTTATTCACGCACTAGAAATTTGATTATTCAAGTTTTTGTCGAATAGTTTTTTATAATTTTCTCGGTGGGAAAATGGGGGGTCGTCCTATACTCAGGGTCACCTTATATTCGGGCTTATACGGTATTTGGTCGAAAATGATTGAAGACATCATAGCATATGAAAAGTTTTATCGAAATTAATAAAGTCTTAAGCTTTAGGATTATAATTATAACGTTTGTGAATTACCATCTAATTGAATATCTAGAAGTAGGACGTTATTATCGACCATTTAAATAACAAATAAATAAAAAATAACGCATTTCCCACGCGAATCACTTAGTTACGGAAAAAAACCTAGCTCGAAGCTTGAGTCAACGTGCAGCAGACGTTTCACGGTTCCGTCCGTCCCCTCGTTAGAGGATTTGGCCTTCGTTAACAACCTCAACCACCCAGGAAAAGTGTTGATTACCTTAGCAACGAAATGACTCTCACCAGTCTAGTCCTCCCTGCCTCCTTTTTCTTTCCTCGCCAACCTCTTTCATTACTCTCTCTTGCGTCTACTTTCCCTCTTACTTTTCCCTTTTTCCACTCCTTTCACTATCTCTTTCCGTTTCCCTTATAATCAGACTCTTCTCTCTCTTTCACTCAATTCTTCCTTCCTTCTACTTTCTTCTCTTTATCCTTCCTATCCTTCATTCCCTCGTACTTCAATCCTTTTACAGCCCGTCCTTTATCTCTCCCTCTCTTCAAAAACTCTTCCTACTTTCTTCAAAATATTTAACCCAGGTTAAGTAGCTCGAATCTCCTCACGTATTCCATCAACACGTAATATGTCGTAAAATCTCCATATCTGTGCTGTGCGAGGGATATTGCGAGAAAATCATACCGTCATCCTCACCACACCTTTTTTCTTTCCTCTCTCTCTCTCTCTCCCCTCTATGACCTCACTCCGCCCTCTCTCTCCTACCTCCCCTCGCTCCTCTCTCTCCCTCTCCGCTCTTATTCTCCCTCCAAGTGTAAACCAGCGGTACAGACGGGTGGTTACCAAGTATCGATTCTGCCTCACGTCGAGCCATAATGCTTCCAGGTTTCATTTCCCACCGTGCTGATTGCGAAAGGGAGGGGAGTTTTGGTCGGGTAGAGGAGAGGGGAGGTTTATAGAGATACGTAGGGAGGGAAGGAGGTAGAATTAGGTATGGCGAGAGATAGGGAGTGAAAGCGGAGAGATAGATAGAGAGTAAAAGACAGACAGACAGATAAACAGACTATATTTAGATAGAGAGAGAGGCATAGAAAGAAGCGACGTGGATTTTTCTGCGTGTTCTACTGGTAACGTCGTCGCGATCCGCGTGATGTAGATATAAAAAAAGACGCTCGGATTCCATCCTATTCCTATATCTTCCTACCAGCTATCGCTCATTAACAGAAGAAAAAAAGAAGAAAATCGATTTTTTAAATTTTCGACGCCAGGTAAATGTCGTCTTCGTCTCATGATTTTATTTTTCGTTTTTCGCTTTTCTTCTTCCTCTTCCCATTTAAACTTCCCGAGTTTTGTATTTTTTTTTCGCCCCGAACTTGGAGAAAAACACTCGACTCGCGTGAATGCGAGATTATTTTTTTGTTTTTGTTTTAAAGATTCTCATAATGTTTCCTTCCGTGATGAAGTATAGCGAGTGAGAGAGAGAGAGGGAGGTAGGGAGGGAAGGAGGGAGGGGGGGGGGGGAGAGACCGAGGAAGACGACGACGTGGTGTTGACGAGTATTCTCTGGCAACTCACTGTTTTCTTGGTTACGAAACGCATCGAATACGGCTGTTTTCTTTTATTATTTTTAACTTCGTGGAGAAAACACTTCGGCAACGCGTTCGAAACGAACAGGAATAAAACAAGTGAGGAAAGTACTGCGAAAGCAGATATTATAAGGCGATTTTGTTTACAAAAAATAAATTTCTTCAATCGGTCTTAGTTTAATATTAATGGCAATATAATGTAGCTTTCTGATTCCCATTAAAAGCTTGCCCATATAAAAACATTGAGCTCGTTGCCATGGTAGTCGATTAATGAGACCCAGAAAAGCTCCCACTTTTTTCGATGAAAACTAAAAATGTACGCTAAATCTACAGGGATTTGAATTCCGTCTTCAAAAAATAAGAAACTACAATTTCGAAACTTTCCAACAGTACTAGTCATGAGTTCGAATCTTGACGGGAGATAATTTAAAAAAGAAAATATATAAACCTCATCATCAATTTACGTGCTTTTCTTATGGGGAAATAATGGGGGCCAAATTTGCCCCAAACAGCTGATTCCGGGCCATCAAATTCTTGACACATGTAGCTCTCATATGTAGGAATTTATCCTGAAAAATTGGTTTCTCTAGGTTGAACCGTTTCAGAGATGTCGTCTGCACAGTCGGACGGACGGACGGACAAAGTGAATACGTACATAAGAGATTTGTAAAAAAATCGCTAAAAAGTAGGAATTTGTTTTCTTTCCGCTTCCATTTCGTCGATATCGATATTAAATTATATATATATATATATATATATATATATATATATATATATATATATATATATATATATATTGGAATGAAATCGGAGACGTTTTCTATTTTCTTTTCCCGGTGATATAAAAATAAAATAAAATAAAACTTAAGAATTTGTGTGTTTAAGTTTCGTGTGGAGATGATGCAAATACGGAGAGAGAGAGAAAGAAGAGAGTGATGGCGGATAATGAGTAAGAGGGAGGATTTCTTATTATTTTATCTTATTTTATTTTTTGAAGGTTGAGAGACTAAGTTTTTTTTCATTTGGGGAAGGAGGAGGGTTTTTTTCGGGAATGACTAGGTGGGCGTGGTGGTATAGGATTGCAATCCGGGGGGTGGGGGGGGGGGGGTGGAGAGGCAACGCTTTGGGACGCGGATCCGTTTTGTAAAGGGGGATTTTTAGAGAGAGAGAGAGAGGGAGGGGAGGAAGTGGGGGAGGGAAAGGGAAATGTGAAAAGGGGGATGAGGGGAGGGGACAGAGGGGAAGGGGGGAGGGGGAAGGGAATATGAGTGTTGGGGAAGGGGGAAGAGAAAGGACGACTCTTCAGGGAGGCATGGAAGTACCTGATGGTATGTCAGTCTCTTCTCTTTTCAAATATTTACTTTTTGAGAATATTGAGTCCTCTTCCTCCTCCCCCCCCCTCTCCCACTACTTTTCATTCCATTCCCCTCCCCTTCACATTTTCCCCCTCTCTGCATCAATCAACAAACTTAAAAAACTTCGGATCACTTCTTTCTCTCTCATTCTCTCTCTCTTTCTCTCTCTACCTCTCTCTATATAACTCCCTCTCTTCTACGTAGGTGGGCTTCGGATGATTAATCGAAACAGTAAATCCGGGGCAGTTCTATATGGTAACGCAAGAGGAATAATATTCTTTGCTCTCTCTCTCTCTCGGTCTCATTCGCATTCCTTTCAAATGACCGCGGAAACAAGTAGCCAAGCGATGCAGCCACGGGGAAATAATGCTTTTTTTATTTCATTAAAAGGGTTTCCCTTTAATTACCTAGGTCTCCGAGTGGGGTCGGGGGGAATTGGTTCCGCGTTGAATTTCTCGGATTTTCCGTCCGTGATTAATCAAATTATGTGAGAAGGAGAGAGAAAGTTAGAGAGAGAGAGAGAGGAAGGATGGGGAAAAAAGAACGATTTGACTAATCAACATAGTTGTTTCAATTTCTTTATTTTATTTAAACTGAAGGCCCATAGTTTCCTAATTAAAATTTTAAAAAGCTGCAATCGGAAATTATTTCTGGAATGCGGGTTTTTAAATTTTTTTTGCGTGGTCCAGAGTTTTGGCTTTCTTTATAATTGATGCTCCGGTTGTATTGTAAAGCCTGGGTCGAGGGATGGATGGATGTTATTTAAAAATACATGTAATTAACATTTTGCAGAGAGAATTCCTAATTAAGGTCCAACTAGTTGTCATGTTCGGAGAAAACACCTCCCAAAATATTGTCGCTTTATATTTCAAGCGTGCCTATAAGTAATTTTATTACAGTTAATATTATTAGTTTACCATGTTCGATTAAAAACGTTTTTAAAAAATGATTCACGCCGCCCGTTCTTGAATTGTAAAATTAATGATTTTTATAAATTTCTTAGTAAATCGTAGTTTTAAATTATATTCATAGATTAGTCGTAACTAAGGAAAGTTTTTTTTTATTTGAGCAATCATAACGATCAAAATTAAAACACAATGACCTGCATTACCATCGGTAGGAGAGAAACATACGAGGATAGCTAATGTAAGGTATGCGTAGTCAAAGTATATACTTCCACTGTAATATCCGATTATCAAAACCTAATGTCAAAATGATAAATCGAAGGAAACGGTTAATAAATTTCTAAAGCAGAGACAGGTTCGCATGATTTTAAAAAGCTCATAACATCCTTCTCAAGAATCGTTTATAGATCTAATCTCTCGAATTATGTCGCGTATATGACTTTTGTGGTGATAATACGAGTGAGTGAACCATAAGCGCATTTCAGGACTCACAAATTCTTACATGCAACATTTTGTTAACATCGGTGATTTACGTATGGTTGGCTAGGTTTACATTGTGACTGCAGTTGGCCTAGACTCACCGGTTGTATATATAGTTATAAGGATATATAAATTGATGTACCAGTTCTGTCACTGTGTGCTATTTTTTGCGATTTGCAATTTATTACAAATATTATCCGACTAGTGTAATGCCCGTCAAAAATGACGGGAGGGAAGATACGATCGTTCAGACTATTTAGGGAGATCATATTAACATCAGAAACAACTGTATTGAAAATCCTTTCTCCCTTTTCCCCCCTCTCTCTCTCTCTCCCCCCTCTACCTCTCCCTCCCCTCTCTCTCGTATTAAAAGCATTTAAACCACGTTTATACCCATAAAGATTGAAATAACATTATGATATCGAGGTCTAACAATGGTATAGGTAGGCGTAGGTAACATCCCGTTAAAAATGGCAAGATTTCCTCAAACTGTGTGAATTAAACGTTTAGATTGAGCGATTTACAAGTGTAGGCGGAATAAAGATGAAAATAATAAGAAACTTTATAATATTTTCTTCAAAATGGTTTATATCCGAAGATTGTATGTCAATTCTTTCTAATTTTAATCTAAAAAAGAATGAAAGCCTTCACGTCGTAAAGCCGATTTTACGTGTTACCTTAAGGAAAATGGAAATGTCTTCCTTGGAGTCGAACCCAAGACTTTTTTCGAGATTTATTTTCGCCATTACCTAAAAATATGTTAATCGAGCATTCCTGCCAAATTTCGAGATTCTATCTCGCTTCTTTCTCGAGTTAATACCATAATTCTCTATCAGAGGCACGGCCTATGGAATAGCGTGACCAAACAATCAACCAACAGACCTGGGCTATTATATTATAAAATAATAATAATAAAAGTTATTTTTATTTTGGCAGTGAATTATATCTTCGTCGTCGCATTACGTAACTGAAATGAATAGTTTTTTCGTAATTCGTTCATTTACTCGTAATTAATATTAAATCGCATTCGATATAAATTACTGCTGAATTTTTGGCTTTTTATCACTGTGAACATATGAACCTTTAAGTGTTTTATCATATAGCTTTTTCCACTTCGAACATTTCGTATTCAAAATTCGAGTTCCCGTTAAGCCATTCTTATTCACAACTTTATAAAATATTACAAGACGAAACTTTCTCGTATTTTTAAGCAAATAAAATTTAACTCAAACGCTGCTGCTATTACATTCAATTCCAGGCGGTATTTTTCGTGCAATCATTAAAATGCTGATACTATATCAGCTGCAATTTAAACCGCTTAATCGTCCTGAATATTTTATGAACGTTTTATTTTGTTTCCTATATTTATCCTTTTAGTTTTGATAACAACCGCAGGAGACCTCGTAAATTATTTTAGATTAGTATGTGTGCCCGTCAAAAATGACGGGGATGATCGATTATTCTGAAATAAAATTGAAGCAGTCATATTTGACCTAAAATCATACCTCCTGCTGAGAGGGTTGCCTTCGATCCGAGCGAAGGTTCGAAACCCTCGCCGCAAGTATCTATCGTGCTTCAAAATCTGACCTTAGTCCCCTCTTGCCAGGTATATTTATGTTTTTCAGAGCGTGACAGAGGGAGTGACAAAAGGACAAAGGGACATAATAAGGTTTTTATATATTACCGATACATTAAAACGTTTTGTTATTATATCATAATGCTATCCTGAAAATTTCATCAAATTCGATTCAGTCGTTTGCGAGCTTCAAAAAGCATTACATGACAAAGGGACAAAGTGACACTGTCTTTTATATGTTTTATGATTATTGGAAGGACGTGAAATGTAAATGTCACCTTGAATCTTCCGCGTGTATACTATGGCGTGTCGGTAAAGGAAAAAAGAAACTATTCTGGCAATTGAACATAATTCCCTTTTATCTTTGAAATAATTCTTTGGTATCCGTATCCTAAACAGTGGGATTTTCTCATAGCGTCTTCTTAACTTTCAGTGATTTCACATTTTAAATACGTCGAAAAAGTGAAACAAGCACGATAGATTGGTAGATTGAAACTGATTTAGACTTTAATCAAGATTGTTTTAATGCATACATTTTATAATTCACTTATGAATCAGGGAATCTCAAGAAACATCCTTCGAAGATGTTATATAAAACGCTTTAGACATTAATATCGGAGGAAGTGCTTACATATCACAGATAACATGTTTTCCGTGACTTTTTCCAGAGGAAATTTCGAATTGAAGAAAGAATTAAATTCGAACATCTATCGGTAATATTTAATCAACCGTAGAGAATTGAACGTTGTTCGTTCTATTAAACGGAACGCGCCTCGAAATTTTAATTGGATTCCCTATTCACACCGCATCTCCAGAAAGAAAAAAAATTACACCTTCGTCGAGTCACATATTTTCCCTATTCAGATTCACGCCACCCTATTCATATGCCATTCAGGTAAAAATTAAAACTTCTTTTTTTCTTTATTCGGCGGCGCGCCAGATGCAAATTCATAATTCAGACGCGTCTCTTCCTTGCGCCACTCCCCTCTCTCTCTCTCTCTCACACGTAACCACCGCGTCCAATATCCACCACCCGTCCTCTCTCTCTCTCCACTTATTTCCGAAAATTCCCTCGGCCGTTTTCCACAGTTTATTTATCTTCGTCTTCAAATATGATTCCCATGTCTCCTATATAAGCCGATTTCCTCGGGACCCTTCATTACTTTTCCTCATCTCCTATCTCCTTCTCGTCCTACTCAAAATCATCGCCCGAATTCCGCCCTTAAAGTTTACTCTCAAAATGCGACCACCGCGTCTTCTTCCTCTTACTTTCGTATCCTTCCATCGCCCGAAAACTTGCCAACCCTCTCTCTCTCTCTCTCTCTCTCTCTCTCTCTCTCTATATATATATATATATATATATATATATATATATATATCTCTCCCTCCCAAACCCTTTCTCTCTCTCTCTCTCTCCCTCTCTTTCGCCCCCTCTATCACACCCCATTCCGCACTCTCTTTCGCCTCCGTTTCGCCTACATTTTGCCGCCTTTTTGCCCCCAGTCTCGTTCCATTCCTCCGTACTCCCCCCACATTTCGCCTTCCTTTTCGCCCCCCCCCCCTCATCCCTTCATCCCCCCCTCTCTCTCTCTCCAACACCCCCTTTTACCTCCCTCCCCCCCTTCCTCCCATTTTTCGCCCCATCTCCCTCGCTCTTCTCATCTATAAACGTCGCTCTTAACCCACCGAGCCCAACATTCCTCCAAATCTTCCAACTGTGCTTGTCTGTCTCGACTCCCTCTCCCTTCCTCCCTCCTCCCTCCCACCCTCTCTCTCTCTCTCTTTCAGAACCTACTCACCTTCATCCATATCGATCCTGTATTTTGCGACTCCCTCCTCCCACTTTGACATGTATTTCCTACCCTTCCTCTTCCTTCCCTCCTCATCCCCCCCTCCCCCCCCAACCGGTATTTTTTCACATTCCTGCTTTCTTCTCGTCTCCCCCTTCCTCCCCATGCACCTATCCATACTACACTCCTTCTCCTTCATTCCCCTACCCAACCCACACGTTCTTTCCTCCCCTTCCCATATTATCGTACCGTTACTGCCACATTTTTACATTTATATTAATATAACTTGCTTTCCGCTCGTTTCTCCCCGCGACTCCATGCTTCCCGTTTTTTTTTTTAATCCCTCGTTATAGAAACGAATTTTCCTTTGCATCAAGATTTTTTTCCCGGAATCTTAAACCAAGAGGAGATGCATAAGGAATGTAATGGACATGGTATTCAGCCTCCTCCGGAACCACATCAAGCTTCCTCGAAATTCTAGGATTCCGCAGGACGCAGTACAGAATACCCGGCTCCAGATTATTTGCGCAAATCCTTTATTCCTGTAACTGGTGATCCCCCATAAAAAATTCCCGAACCCAACCCCGAATTACATCTTAATAGGAAAAAATTCCTCCCATTTTTTTTAACACGGCGAACTACTCGTCCAATCTTTGAACGCTTTTTTTTTAAAAAATAAATTTTGCCCACTGAAAATTTTATACGAGCTCTCCGGTTTGACGCGCTTACCCTTATGTCCTCCGTAACGTACATTTTTCGCTTCATGGCATCGTATTCAATCTTAACGCCCCCCCCCTCCTCCGCGCTTCCCTCCATTATACGAACTCGACTTCCCATCCCACCCTCCGCGCAATACTCCATTTTTCCTACTCAGTCCTCGGAATCGTTCCATCCGTCTCTCGGGTTAAATGTAAGAGAGGTACTTTATGGACTCAATTCTTCCCGAATAAATCCGATTATCTGTCTGTACTCTCTCTCTCCTTTCACATGACTCATTCTCCATACCAGTGTCCCTCTCTTCACGGGCTTCCTCCGCTTTCCGTCCGCCGTGACTTTTTTCATTTACTCCTTCACGTTTTTTTTTCATTTAACCCTATCCTTCCCCCATTCACTCCATTAGAAATGTCGAATTTTTTAAAATTTATTTTCGGCGACCTCCGATCTTCTAATCTTTCCCCTTTCCTTCCCCTTTCGCTATTTGCGTTCTCATCCGCCTCTATTCTTTCGCTTTATTCCTTTTTTTTGTTCTACTCCTTCTCCTTATGCGATTTCCTATGTCTGCCTCCTCAGTATCCTCGTCCAACCCCCTCCCTCCCTCTCTCTCTCTCTCTATTTTTTCCTTCTCGATGCTTAAACATTCCCCGTTTTCCCACATTCTTTTCGATTTCTTATATGCTTCCCGATCCTTTCTGGATTTATTTCCCTGCTCTTCTTTTCTCTCCGGCTTTTTGTTCTCAAACCGAACGTACATTTTTTTTTCTTGGCCGATTGTCCTCCGTTACAATCGCACGAGGATTTTTTCCCCATTCCTCTCTCCTCCTATTGTTTTAGGTTACTCGGAATTTCGTAATTGGCTCCACCCGTCGCCAATGGTTTCTTTGAAATATAATCGGAGGTAACAATGGCGAAAGGTTTCGGTGAAAGGGGGATGCCTAATTTCCGGTAAGCGTTAGAATTAGTTTAATGGGAAAAATTATCCGGTGATAAGAGTTCGAAGTATTACAAAAAAACCATTCGCAAATAATTTAAAGGAAGAGTGTCCCCCCCCCCCCCCCTCCCCGTGATGAGCAAACGTAATAGGAAGTAATTGGATATGCAGACGGGGAGAAATTCGAGGCAGATGTAATGGTGGATGATGCGTTTTCAAATTGCACACGGACTAGCATAGATGAGGAGGTCATCTGGATGGAGAACGTGACACTTGGTCTTTCTATGAGAAAACCAACTGTGGAATACAAAGACTAGAGCGTTTTTTTCGGGATTCAAAGAATTCCACTTAATTTTACCGTGAAAAAATTGTGATTTCCATTATTTTTTAATTAATTTTGATTTTTATGATAAAAATTCCTGTCGACATCACTTCAGATATGCTCGTATATGCTTGTAAAGCTATTGCTAAAGGGGAAAGCGATATATCTTAGTTAGTAAAATCGAATCTCAGAAAACGCACAATTAAACAATAGACACAAATGAAATACATGAGATCGCCAAAGCTAGTATATGGTCTCAGGGAACGTGCAGATGCCCATACGTACGATCCATGAAAACTGAGTAACGCCAACTGACTAACACCGCTCAGCTCTAATAGCAAGTCCTACTCCCGCGTCCCCGTCGTGACCCCTGGTTAACACTAACAGGAGAGGGCGAAGGCCAGTCTCCAGCGCCTCAGAACCATTGGTGGATACAATGGGGGTGTAATGGCGTAATTATTCCTCCTCCCCTCCCTCCCCCCGCTAAAATGTTGGGAATGGCGCATCAGACGTAAGCCTCCGAAAGAGCCCGTCAACTCATAAGGCAAACAAGATCTTCTGTAACATGTATGAGACGATTGTGATCAGTCTGTTTTTCCCCTGTTGCTGGCAAACTGATTAAACTACAATGTTATATTTTTGGATACATTTTGGAATGACAGTAGAAAGACTGAATTTCTTCTGAAATGAAAAATAAGATCACGTTCATTTACTGCTTTCTACTTTATAGTTAACACTCAATTTTTTTAGTTACTAAATGTTATATTTGCAGTTACTTAAATAATAAATCTTTACTAAAATATCACTTCATTTTATTTTTTCAATATTCTAGATATCTTCAAAATGTGGCAAACATCTAACTTGTTTATATTTATTATAATGATACATTATTCATATAAGTAAATATCAGTAAATATATGTTTTTATTTTATCCTCCCTAAGCAATGTACCTAGATCCGCCCTTGATCAAAACTGACGTATTTGGCTAGGAGAGTAAACCCCGACATAAAATCAGGTATGTCGAGGAACCTTAAGTTGGCAACCCCATCTTAGGCTGTGGCTACACTGCGACCGTATCAGATCCGACAAAAGACATGTCGGGAGGACTCAAACACAATGTGCCTTATCGACGTGGCTACACTGCCGCCGACAGACTGCGTCAGACATTTGAGTCATCACTCCAGACCACTCCCGACTGTCTGGACGAACCAAACGTGTTTGAATTTCTTCCGACTTACTCCCGACTTCCTTGGTTACGCACGGCGACTTCACTCGTTCCATAGAGTCAGTGAGGAATTACGATTCTAGTTTTAATATGGATAAATCCACACTAATACATTTGGTGCAGGAGAGACGCCCCCTCTGGGACCATAGGGAAAAACATTACCACAACAAATTAAAATATTCACCCTCTTCATGTACTCAAAGATCATGTATTACCCAAAATCGCCTTGTCCCTTTCCCCTTCAAAAACGAATTTTCTAATATATATTCATCCCAATCGTCATCGGAACTTGAAGAGCTCATGATTGCGAGGCAGCCGACGCCAGACTGGTCTGTCGTAATGTAGCCACACGGCCAGACATGTCTGTGGTGGAGAACGGTCTGGAGGTCGGGTTTGATACTGTTGCAGTGTAGTCACAGCCTCACCTATCTGCAGACTGGTTAACTAAATTACTAAAAATCTTAAGAATTCAGAGCCGGACGGAACTAACCGAAAGCAACCAAGGCAAGATAGATATGGATGTGAAGGCGGAACAGGGAAATTGCATAATCCATGAAGTGAAGAAGAAGAAGAGATCCTCAAATAATCGCTGTTTGACTCTATTTCTCTGTTCGTGTTTAACTAGCATAAAGGCAACACTGTACGGTCTTTTACAGTGAGCATATCGACGATAGCATAGACGGGCACCTACGGCCACCTCCTCTGGAGGGTTCGAACCCATGACATTCTTGTATCACTTTCCATAATTAAGAAGGGGTTAAGTGACTACGGCGAGATGGACGTTTAAAAGGAAACTCCTTAGCCGTAAAATTTGAATATTCAGGGACAAGACACAAAGAAAAACAAAAAACGGAAAACAAATGAAGGAAGAAAACAGAAAAGTCAAACTTACAGGTTTACCGGAAGGCAACTCACAAGCGACTAGATATCAAGGCCGCAACCTCTGCCACTCACCGAAATGGTGAAATGTAGGGCACTGATGGGTACCATCGTTGCCCTACATTTCTGTTTTCTTCCTTCATTTGTTTTCCGTTTTTTTGTTTTTCCTTGTCTTGTCCCTGAATATTCAAACTTTACGGCTAAGGAGTTTCCTTTTAAACATCACTGCCCATATTTATTTATTTATTTCTCTGTTCGCGAATGTAAGGTTACCCCCATATTTTGGCTGAATACAGAATCGGAAACAACTCGTCATATAATAGGGTAAGTAGTACTGTTTTTCAAAGTAATTGCCGTACTTACTAAGTACGGCTATTACGATAGAAAACATTTTAAAATGTTTTTTCCGTTTCATATAGTACTAATTTTATTGAACGAGCGCAATTACCACAAGTCAACTTTAGCCGTGAGATATAAAATCAACCAAGGTTTAAAAAAAATTAATTTAATCGTCGTCTTGTTAAACACAACAAATGCGAAGTCTTAACGGAAGACGGAGGTCAAATTTCCACCTCGAAAATAAAAAAACAAACCATCTCCATCGCCTCTCGCGGCCATTTTACGAAACAAAAGCTGTTCGATACGATGCGACGACCCTCCGGATTAAAAAAAAATCAGCAAACATAAATTTGCGCGAACGACTGCCCTACGAACCTCGCCGCCTGTTCTCAAATACCGCCGTATCGCGGTTAGGAGCGGCTCCCTTTATAGTGACACCGGGGCGACCCAGTTTCGCGTGGGGGTGGTTGGGTGGTGAGGAGGAGGAGGAGGCGGCGGTCGGATAGGTGAGGAGTAATGGGAGGAGGGAAGGGATTTATAGGGGGGGGGGGGGAGGAGGGAGGCAAGAGAGGCGGGGGAGGGAGGGAAAGGTCCAAAATGGCTAACAAAAGAGGCTCGCAGAGGACAGAGGCATCCTACCCCGCCCTCGGACAAACCCAAAAGTGCCGACCGTGGTATTCCGGCAAAGGTTTTAACGTATATACTGCCGCCTCCACTGCGTCACCGCACGGAGAGGGAGGGAGGGAAAGAGGGGGGAAAAGAGAGAGGGAGGGAGGCATTGAGGGAGAGGGAAAACAAGAGAGGGAGATAAATAAAGGTAGAAAGGGAGTAAGAAATGCAGAAAGAAGGTATTGGGAAAGAGGGAGGAATGAGGTACAAAAGGAGAAACGAAGAGTGAAAGGCATTGAGAAAGATGTGGTGAAATCGAGGTAGAAAGAGAGGGAGTGAAAAAAATCATTGGGTATGGGGGAGAGAGGGGGAAACAAGTGAGGGAGAGAAAAAGGTAGGGGGGGGGAATGCAGGGAGAAAGTTATCGAAAAATATGAAGGGAGAAATTGAGGTGGAAAGGGAAAAATAGTGGGAGGAAGGAAAGCGTGGAGTGGGAGGGAAAAATGGCGGTATGTGATAGAAAGAAATGTAGGGGGGAAGAGAATGGGAGAAAAATTCTGGGAAAATGAAAAGAAAAAAGCACGGAGAAAGAAAGAGAAAATGATAAACGGAGGGAAAGGGAAAAAATGGAAGAAATGGGAGAGGAAAGCTAGGAAGAGGGAGAGAGAGAGAAAGTTGTGGAGAAAGATTGGGGTAAAGGTGTGGATAAATGCTGGTGGAAGGTTACGGAGAAAGGTAGATAGGAACGGAAAGTGAAGGGTAAGGAGAAATAGAGGTTTGAGTAACGAATGAAAGGGAAAGTGCGAGAAGGGAGATAGTGAGGTGCAGAGGAAGCAAAGGAGAGAGAGAGAGAGAGCAACGGAGTGAGAGGAGTTGATTGGATTGAGATGGGAAAGGAAAGTAGAAAGAAGTGGGAAGGAGGAGGAAAGAGGGAAAGGAAGCGATTGGGAAGGGAGATGAAGGAGAGAGATGAAGACGGAGAAAAGAGAGGATAAATGTGGTGAAGGGGGAGGGGGGAATCTAAGGATGGCTGTGGTGTTCCATTGAGAGGGAGGGGGGGGGGGGGAGGACACCGCTGCCCACTCGCCAGGAACGCGGAGCGTTCAGATGACGGAGAGAGAGAGAGAGAGAGAGAGAGAGAGAGAGAGAGAGAGAGAGAGAGAGGGAGAGAGAGAGAAACCTCTCCCTTTCCGCCTCCCCCCTTTCTCCACCCCTCCCCCGACACATATCCCCCCCCTCCCTTATGCCATGCCCGACCTCTAGGCAATATCCGCTTCATTCTTCTGCCTCTCACAGAGGAGAACCCGCGCTAGCCTCTCTCACCCCTCCCTCCCCCACCTCCATCTCCCTCGCATTGTCTCCCTCCTTTGTTCTGCAGCCCGAGCCGTTCCTCACGACCCCGTGGTCCGAGCAGCACGACAATGAGTACGCAGAGAGAGATAGAGAGAGACAGATGACACCGGGTGATTGAGTTAAGGAATGCTAAACCAAGGGAGGACTATGTTGCGTGTCGTTTGAAGGGAGGGTGGGGTGGTGGAAGTCATCCGTCCTGGGGGCAAAAAGGGAGCCATCCTCTCTCTCCCCTCCCCTCCCCCCCCTCTCTCTCTCTCTCTTCATCTCTCGAAAGCCTTCGAGAATATGGAGGTGGGAGAAGGAGTGGGATGAAGGTGCGGTGAGGTGAGTTTTCAAAGAGGATCTTGTGAGGGTCTCTACGTAGGGTGGCGGGTCTCCGGAAAAAAAATGGCGACCTCGTCACATCTTCTCCCTCCAGCGGGTGGAAGAATCGTAATGTTTGCATAGACGTAATAGGGGGAGAGGAAGAGGACTTCTTTTAAAAGGGGGAGGGAGAAAGTGAGGAGGGGGAAACGGAGTAGCAGGTAGTAAGGCTTTTCGACGAAACGAAATTCTACGAATGGGCTTTAATTGGGACCTATTTAAGGGAGGATGCGGAGTTTCCGAAATGGCGACGATGAAAGCTATAAAGAGAGGTAGACAGCGTGTCGACGGAGGTCGGTATGATTAAATTATCCTCCGTCCCTTTCTCGTCCCCATCTAAAAGTCAAGCGCCTCCGCTCGCCGTTTTTCTTTTTTGAGAGATGCGTAAAATAAAAGAACTATTTCTCCTCTCCTCGATATGAAAGCGCATTTAAATCGTGATTTTAAAATTGTTGAGTTGTCCAAACGATACGGATGAAGAGGATCTTTATATTTTTAAATTTTAAAATGTTAGCGCTACGTCATATAGCGACGCAATTACGATGCGCCAGCGGATATGAAAAACTCTCCAAAAAGACAGGAAAAAGGTGGAAAAAACATTTCTTTCGATTTGATTTCGACCATAAGGTGACCTCGACAATTCCTTATTGCATTAGTGCAGTGTTTTTTTTATTATGACATAATTTTCGCGGCCCAGAAGCGGATCGCGGAACATAACAAACTTAATCACATGATAACACAAGGCACTATAGTCGGTTCACCAGCTGAAGGCTCTTGGCCTACTTAGAGCAAGTAGCCAATCACGAACGTTTCCCCTTCCATCGCCTCTCTCAACTTTCGTGCGGGAGAGCAGATATCGGTGCGCGTTGCCAGCTCTTGCGGATTTTCGCCTTCAGTTGATATACTACGCAATTTCTAATGGCAACGCATCCCGATGTGATCTCTTCGAGAGCAGGAGTGAGACTGGTTTCCTCCCCACTACCTTCCCAAACAAACCGTCTCCTATTGGCTGCTGCTAACTGGCCAAGGCCAAGAGACTTTAGCTGATGGAACGACTATAGTTGTGTAAACAGATGAAAAACTCAAAATAAGATGGATATATCATACTAACGTTAGATTACGTGTTTTCTTCTGGCGTCAATTTTTTTTGCTGCGAGATTATGAAAAGTGGTAAGAATATTCGCCTATTAATTCAGGGAAGAGGAATTTGCTGGGATTCGTATATTTTCTTCGGAAGTGGAATGTTTCAGAAACGCTGACTCATTATGAGCCTTAATATCATTTGAAAATTATATCAGATAAACCCATTGACATATTCAGGGATTTTCTGCCATGATATTCAATTGAATTAAACTTACTATTAATTCATTATTATTTACTTTTTGCAGTTGCATCTTCTTCTATTTTGTTATTAATCTCTTCTATTCTTTTCTCCCTTCCCTCAATATGCCATAAAATCTTATTTTTGTAAAAGTGCATTTCTTCAACGGATACATATTTTTCTAAATGCTGTCGGAATTATAATTCAATTCGGTAAATTGCACCCAGATTATTTGCAGCACTAAAACGCAATAAGAAGCAAATTTTATGAAGATATATATATATATAATATTCAACACTATCGTTAACGCCATTTTACAATGTATAGCGATGACTATTATATATATATATATATATATATATATATATGTATGTATATGTATATATAGTTTTTCAAATCAACTCTTAGGATAAATCGCCAATTTCCATTTTTTCGAAAAATTTGTCTTTACGGAATTAGTTTGATCCTATTCCATACTGAAGCATATGCTTTTACTGCATTTAATTTAAATTTTCCAGGAAAAACTGTCATTAAATCTAAATGAAATGGCAGCTTACTGAAAAGAAATCCTTCGTTGTAAAACAGCGAGAAATTTCCGTTTGATATCAATTGCTTGGCAAGATAGTAACACTAAAACATATACAGTAAAACCTGGTTAATTCGAAATTCACGGGACCAAAGAAAGAGCATTTCGAATTACGAAGAACCTCTATAATTCGAAATTTACAAAAAAGCGTGATTTACCAAATTTAAAAAATTCAAATATAAATTATAGAAAAAGAAAAGAATATGACACCATATTAAAACACGGAAAAAAGGATGTACTGCACATGCATACCTCAAAATATGATGTCGATGAATAAAAGTCAAATTTAGGATTACTCATTTAAACATTGAAACATATATGGACATATAATTAAACCACTAAAATGTTAATGTCTTTCACTTATTTCAACTTAAAAGTAAATAAATAAAAGTGTGTAATAAAATATTAATTTAAATTTATTTTAAAAAGTTTGTTATTTTCCCGTTTCAATTTCAGGGCACTCCCTAGCGCAATGTGTTGCATAATGGCATCAACTTTTTCACAGATATTCCTCGGCATATTCTGGCATCCCGGACACGTACCTTTGAAGGGTATCTTAAGCTTTTAAAATATCCTCCTTAGATGGCAATGGCACACCCAACCTAGCATCGACGTTATCCACATCGTCTTCTTCCTCGCTATCACTCGCAACGGTTTTCGATTCGTCGATCGTGGGGTCATACACAACCGACGTAGCCAAGTCATTATCAAAGGAAACAAAGTTTCCGAAACTGACAGGCCCCAATACATTACTGTCGATTACTTCCTCCACTTCTGTACCTTGGAACACTTCTGCCGGCTGCGAAGATAGCCCGCTTTTCATAAAACAGTTGGCGATGGTTTGACAAGGCCCGGCACGCGTCTAAAATCGTCCATTTTCGTAAATTATCCTGCGAACATCCATTTGTAATTTTCAGCAAGTATGACGACAATAGTTTTTTTTCTGTAATGACTTTTTAAATTTTGAATGATGCCCTGGTCGAGTGGCCGCAGAACACTGGTTGTGTTCGGCGGAAAATACAGCAACTCAACATTGGGCGTATTTATCTGAGCCACATGGTGAGCAGAACAGTTGTCTAGTGTCAATAAAATTTTACGATTTTGCACCGCCACACGTTTTTGCATTCTTATTGAAAAACTTTTGAATATGCCTGTTGTCATCCACACCTTTTTGTTATGCTCGTAAATTATCGGCAAATAATCACGATTAAAACCTTTGAAACAGCGGGGGTTGCCATATTTTCCGATGATCACAAGTTTTTCTTTATTCGACCCATCCATATTTGTGCAGAGCACGGCGCGGCGGTGAGACGCTCCTTACTACGTTTGCCGCCGTGACATTTTTCGCCTCGGAGAGCCAAAGTACGATCGGGCAACATATTGAAAAAAAAATGCGTTTCATCCATATTAAAAATGTCCTTGAGCGCGTACTTCTCCAAAACATGTTTGTTACTTCGTTAATTTTTTGGGCATCACCATATACTGCGAGACAAAAAATATTGTGGCGTCTTTAAAATCATCCAACCACCCATTGGACCCTTTAAAATCTTCAATGTTCAAAGCGTTCGCAAGACTTCTTGATTTTTCAATGAGCATCGGGCTTGTCACAGGTAAATTCGCCGCTCGTACTTGTGAAAAAAAATCGGACAGTTCTTCTTCGAGGTCTTCGTTTTTCGCAGGCCGTGAACGCTCCCTTTAAATTTATAAAAACTTTATTCAATCTTCGCCCGATTATTTAAAATTGTAGATAAAGACGAGTTCGGAATCCCATACTTTGAGGCCAGCTTTCCTTTCGATTCTAACTTCTTGTCAATGTATTGCAGCAAAGAAAATTTTTCAGCAAGAGTAAGATTCTTATATGCACCACGAACCGGAGCCGTTGGAGAGTATATTTAAAAAATATTTTATAGCAATAAATTTAAATATAGTCTTCTAGCAGTTATTAAACTAAGAACATTATTTAAACAAGTAACTAACAATGATGAAAAATACAATCTAATACGAAATAAACAACGAACCAAAGGAATATTGGAACTCAAACTCGCAAAAAGGTACAGAAATTGAGGGGATGGACCGAATCTTGTGACAATACCAACGCCCAGTCAGTATGATCACGATCGCACAGTGTTTGTAAACCAGCCGACATAGCGCCAGAAATATTTTAGTAAATTTCATTTAGTTACTTTTTGGTAAGTTTTATTACGAATTATGTCGACAAAAATGCGTTGATATTCCGAGAATCGGGCAAAATTTTTTTCGAATTATGAATTATAGAGATTTTCGAATTATTGAAACACATTTGTATGAAATTGGCTTTTTCGGTCTTTCACATGTTAAAAAATTTCGAATTACGTCGATCTTCGAAATATAGAGGTTCGAATTAACCAGGTTTTACTGTATTACGAATAATTTTTAAACGCCAACGTTTGCACCTCTGCTTTCCTCATTGGACAAAATTAGGGTAAAAACAACCCAAAAAATTTAAAATTTAAGAATTTTATATT
Organism: Uropetala carovei; assembly: GCA_036926305.1. Taxonomy (NCBI): domain Eukaryota; kingdom Metazoa; phylum Arthropoda; class Insecta; order Odonata; family Petaluridae; genus Uropetala; species Uropetala carovei. The sequence goes on from JAXCHB010000069.1 coordinate 9,522,665, forward strand.
TTTTCCATCGTTTATTACGAATACCAAAAATTTACGACAAATTTTAATGATGTAGCACCTTTATAAATGAATTTATATTGATTTAATTGTTTAAAATTTGTGAATTTTTAATGGTCACAATAATAAATATAATTGTAATTGTCAATGTTAATTACCTCTGGAACATCATTCTCTAGCTTTCAGAAAAATGACAGCTCCTTCCCCCCGCTCTGTTCTCTGTTCTCCGCTCTGATCCGCTCTCGACTTCGCTATCTGCTCTCTCTCCACTCTGCTCTCCCCTCTGCTCTTCGCTCTGTTCGCCGCTCTGCTCTCTCTCTCTCTCTCATCTCTACTATCTCTCACCCTCTCTTACCCGCTATACTCGCCGCTCTGCTCTCTGCTCCCCGCTTTGCTCGCCTCACTGATCTCTCCCTCTCTCCCCCGCTTTGCTCGCCGCCCTTCTCGCCGCTCTGCTCTCTCGCTCTCATCTCTCCGCTCTGCTCTCTCTCTCATCTCTCAGATCTCTCTTCCTCTCTCCCCGCGCTCTGCTCTCCTCTCTGCTCTCTCTCTCATCTCTCTGATCTATCTGCCTCTCTACCCCGCTCTGATCTACGCCCTGCTCGCCCGTCAGCTCGCTCTCTGCTCTCCGCTCTGCTCTCCGCTTTGCTCGCCGCTCTGCTCGCCGCTTTGCTCGTCGCTATGCTCGCCGCTTTGCTCGTCGCTATGCTCGCCGCTCTGCTCGCCGCTCTGCTCGCCGCTCTGCTCGCCGCTTTGCTCGTCGCAATGCTCGCCGCTCTGCTCGCCGCTTTGCTCGTCGCTATGCTCGCCGCTTTGCTCGTAGTTATGCTCGCCGCTCTGCTCGCCGCTATGCTCCCCGCTTTGCTCTCCGCTTTGCTCGCCGCTTTGCTCGCCGTTTTGCTCTCCGCTTTGCTCGCCGCCTTGCTCTCCGCTCTGCTCGCCGCATTGCTCTCCGCTTTGCTAGCCGCCTTGCTCTCCGCTCTGCTCGCCGCTTTGCTCTCCGCCCTGCTCGCCGTAGTGCTCTCCGCTCTGCTCTCCGCTCTGCTCTCCGCTCTGCTCTCCGTTCTGCTCTCCACTCTGCTCTCCGCTTTGCTCTCCGCTTAGCTCGCCGCTTCGCTCTCCGCTTTGCTCTCCGCTTTGCTCGCCGCTTTGCTCTCCGCTCTGCTCGCCGCTTTGCTCTCCGCTCTGCTCGCCGCTTTGCTCCCCGCTCTGCTCGCCGCTTTGCACTCCGCTCTGCTCGCCGCTTTGCTCTCCGCTTTGCTCGCCGCTTCGGTCGCCGCTTTGCTCTCCGCTCTGCTCGCCGCTTTGCTCACTGCTCTGTTCGCCGCTTTGCTCTCCGCTCTGCTCGCCGCTTTGCTCTCCGCTCTGCTCGCCGCTTTGCTCTACGCTCTGCTCTCCGCTCTGCTCGCGGCGTTGCTCGCCCCATTGCTCGCCGCTTCGCTCGCCGCTTTGCTCGCCGCTTTGCTCTCCGCTATGTTCGCCGCGTTGCTCGACGCTTTGCTCGCCTCTTCGCTCGCCGTTTTCCTCTCCGCTTTGCTCGCCGCTTTGCTCGCCGCATTGCTCGCCGCTTTGCTCGCAGCTCTGCTCGCCGCTTCGCTCGCCGCTTTGCTCTCCGCTCTGCTCGCCGCTTTGCTCTCCGCTCTGCTAGCCGCTTTGCTCTCCGCTTTGCTCGCCGCTTTGCTCTCCGCTTTGCTCTCTGCTCTGCTCGCCGCTTTGCTCGCCGCTTTGCTCGCCTCTTTGCTCGCCGCTTTGCTCTCCGCTTTGCTCTCCGCTCTGCTCTCCGCTCTGCTCGCCGCTTTGCTCGCCGCTCTGCTCGCCGCTTTGCTCGCCGCTTTGCTATCCGCTCGTCTCTCCGCTCTGCTCTCCGCTCTGCTCTCCGCTCTACTTGCCGCTTTACTCGCCGCTTTGCTCGCCGCTTCGCTCTCCGCTCTGCTCGCCGCGTTGCTCGCCGCTTTGCTCGCCGCTTCGCTAGCCGCTTTGCTCTCCGCTCTGCTCGCCGCTTTGCTCTCCGCTCTGCTCGCCGCTTTGTTCTTCGCTTTGCTCGCCGCTCTGCTCGCCGCTTTGCTCGCCGCTTTGCTCTCCGCTCTGCTCTCCGCTCTGCTCTCCGCTCTACTCGCCGCTTTACTCGCCGCTTCGCTCGCCGCTTTGCTCCCGCTCTGCTCGCCGCTTTGCTCTCCGCTTTGCTCGCCGCTTTGCTCTCCGCTCTGCTCGCCGCTTTGCTCTCAGCTTTGCTCGTCGCTTTGCTCTCCGCTTTGCTCTCTGCTCTGCTCACCGCTTTGTTCTCCGCTCTGTTCGCCGCTTTGCTCACCACTTTGCTCGCCGCGTTGCTCTCCGCTCTGCTCGCCGCTTTGCTCTCCGCTCTGCTCTCCGCTCTGCTCTCCGCTCTACTCGCCGCTTTGCTCGCCGCTTCGCTCGCCGCTTTGCTCTCCGCTCTGCTCGCCGCTTTGCTCTCCGCTTCGCTCGCCGCTTTGCTCTCCGCTCTGCTCGCCGCGTTGCTCTCCGCTTTGCTCGCCGCTTTGCTCTCCGCTTTGCTCTCTGCTCTGCTCGCCACTTTGCTCGCCGCTTTGCTCGCCTCTTTGCTCGCCGCTCTGCTCGCCGCTTTGCTCGCCGCTTTGCTCCCCGATCTGCTCTCCGCTCTGCTCGCCGCTTTGCTCGCCGCTTCGCTCGCCGCTTTGCTCTCCGCTCTGCTCGCCGCTTTGCTCGCTGCTTTGCTCTCCGCTCTGCTCGCCGCTTTGCTCGCCGCTTTGCTCTCCGCTTTGCTCGCCGCTTTGCTCTCCGCTTTGCTCGCCGCTTTGCTCTCCGCTCTGCTCGCCGCTTTGCTCTCCGCTGTGCTGGCCGCGTTGCTCGCCGGTTTGCTCGCCGCTTTGCTGTCCGCTCTGCTCGCCGCTTTGCTCTCCGGTTTGCTCGCCGCTTTGCTAGCCGCTTTGCTCTCCGCTTTGCTCTCCGCTCTGCTCTCCGCTCTGCTCGCCGCTTTGCTCGCCGCTCTGCTCGCCGCTTTGCTCGCCGCTTTGCTATCCGCTCGTCTCTCCGCTCTGCTCTCCGCTCTGCTCTCCGCTCTACTTGCCGCTTTACTCGCCGCTTCGCTCGCCGCTTTGCTCTCCGCTCTGCTCGCCGCTTTGCTCTCCGCTTTGCTCGCCGCTTTGCGCTCCGCTCTGCTCGCCGCTTTGCTCTCAGCTTTGCTCGTCGCTTTGCTCTCCGCTTCGCTCTCTGCTCTGCTCACCGCTTTGTTCTCCGCTCTGCTCGCCGCTTTGCTCTCCACTTTGCTCGCCGCGTTGCTCTCCGCTCTGCTCGCCGCTTTGCTCTCCGCTCTGCTCTCCGCTCTGCTCTCCGCTCTACTCGCCGCTTTGCTCGCCGCTTCGCTCGCCGCTTTGCTCTCCGCTCTGCTCGCCGCTTTGCTCTCCGCTTTGCTCGCCGCTTTGCTCTCCGCTCTGCTCGCCGCTTTGCTCTCCGCTTTGCTCGCCGCTTTGCTCTCCGCTTTTCTCTCTGCTCTGCTCGCCGCTTTGCTCGCCGCTTTGCTCGCCGCTTTGCTCGCCTCTTTGCTCGCCGCTTTGCTCGCCGCTTTGCTCTCCGCTCTGCTCGCCGCTTTGCTCGCCGCTTTGCTCCCCGCTCTGCTCTCCGCTCTGCTCGCCGCTTTGCTCTCCGCTTCGCTCGCCGCTTTGCTCTCCGCTCTGCTCGCCGCTTTGCTCGCCGCTTTACTCTCCGCTTTGCTCTCCGCTTTGCTCGCCGCATTGCTCTCCGCTTTGCTCGCCGCTTTGCTCTCCGCTTTGCTCGTCGCTTTGCTCTCCGCTCTGCTCGCCGCTTTGCTCTCCGCTCTGCTCGCCGCTTTGCTCGCCGCTTTGCTCTCCGCTTTGCTCGCCGCTTTGCTCTCCGCTCTGCTCGCCGCTTTGCTCTCCGCTGTGCTGGCCGCGTTGCTCGCCGGTTTGCTCGCCGCTCTGCTCGCGGCTTTGCTCTCCGGTTTGCTCGCCGCTTCGCTCGCCGCTTTGCTCTCCGCTCTGCTCGCCGCTTTGCTCTCCGCTTTGCTCGCCGCTTTGATCGCCGCTTTGGTCGCCGCTCTGCTCGCCGCTTTGCTCGCCGCTTTGCTCTCCGCTCTGCTCGCCGCCTTGATCGCCGCTTTGCTCTCCGCTTTGCTCGCCGCTTTGCTCTCCGCTTTGCTCGCCGCTTTGCTCTCCGCTCTGCTCGCCGCTTTGCTCGCCGCTTTGCTCGCCGCTTTGCCCACCGCTTTGCCCGCCGCTTTGCCCGCCGCTTTGCTCTCCGCTCTGCTCTCCGCTTTGCTCTCCACTTTCCTCGCCGCTTTGATGATGAAAAATACAATCTAATACGAAATAAACAACGAACCAAAGGAATATTGGAACTCAAACTCGCAAAACAGTAGAGAAATTGAGGGGATGGACCGAATCTTGTCACAATAGCCAACGCCCAGTCGGTATGATCACGATCGCACAGTGTTTGTAAACCAGCCGACATAGTGCCAGAAATATTTTAGTAAATTTCATTTAGTTTCTTTTTGGTAAGTATTATTTCGAATTATGTCGACAAAAATGCGTTGATATTCCGAGAATCGGGCAAAATTTTTTTCGAATTATGAATTATAGAGATTTACGAATTATTGAAACACATTTGTATGAAATTGGCTTTTTGGTCTTTCACATGTTAAAAAATTTCGAATTATGTCGATCTTCGAAATATAGAGGTTCGAATTAACCAGGTTTTACTGTATAACGAATAATTTTTAAACGTCAACGTTTGCACCTCTGCTTTCCTCATTGGACAAAATTAGTTTAAAAACAACCCAAAAAATTTAAAATTTAAGAATTTTATATTTTTTCCATCGTTTATTACGAATACCAAAAATTCATGCCAAATTTTAATGATGTAGCAGCTTTATAAATGAATTTATATTGATTTAATTGTTTAAAATTTGTGAATGTTTAATGGTCACAATAATAAATTTAATTGTAATTGTCAATGTTAATTACCTCTGGCACATCATTCTCTAGCTTTCAGAAAAATGTCTGCTCCTTCCCCCCGCTCTGTTCTCTGTTCTCCGCTCTGATCCACTCTCGTCTTCGCTATCTGCTCTCTCTCCACTCTGCTCTCCCCTCTGCTCTTCGCTCTGCTCGCCGCTCTGCTCTCTCTCTCTCTCATCTCTATTATCTCTCACCCTCTCTTCCCCCGCTATACTCGCCGCTCTGCTCTCAGCTCCCCGCTTTGCTCGCCTCTCTGATCTCTCCCTCTCTCCCCCGCTTTGCTCGCCGCCATTCTCGCCGCTCTGCTCTCTCGCTCTCATCTCTCCGCTCTGCTCTCCGCTCATCTCTATGCTCACCGCTCTGCTCTCTCTCTCATCTCTCAGATCTCTCTTCCTCTCTCCCCGCGCTCTGCTCTCCTCTCTGCTCTCTCTCTCATCTCTCTGATCTATCTGCCTCTCTACCCCGCTATGATTTACCCCCTGCTCGCCCGTCTGCTCGCTCTCTGCTCTCCGCTCTGCTCTCCGATTTGCTCGCCGCTCTGCTCGCCGCTTTGCTCGTCGCTATGCTCGCCGCATTGCTCGTCGCTATGCTCGCCGCTCTGCTCGCCGCTTTGTTCGTCGCTATGCTCGCCGCTCTGCTCGCCGCTTTGCTCGTCGCTATGCTCGGTGCTTTGCTCGTAGTTATGCTCGCCGCTCTGCACGCCGCTATGTTCCTCGCTTTGCTCTCCGCTTTGCTCGCGCTTTGCTCGCCGCCTTGCTCTCCGCTTCTCTCGCCGCTTCGCTCTCCGCTTTGCTCTCCGCTTTGCTCGCCGCTTTGCTCTCCGCTCTGCTGGCCGCTTTGCTCTCCGCTCTGCTCGCCGCTTTGCTCCCCGCTCTGCTCGCCGCTATGGACTCCGCTCTGCTCGCCGCTTTGTTCTCCGCTCTGCTCTCCGCTCTGCTCGCCGCGTTTCTCGCCGCTTTGCTCGCCGCTTCGCTCGCTGCTTTGCTCTCCGCTCTGCTCGCCGCTTTGCTCGCTGCGAGCAGAGCCGCTTTGCTATCCGCTCTGTTCGCCGCTTTGATCTCTTCTCTGCTCGCCGCTTTGCTCTCCGCTCTGCTCTGCGCTCTGCTCGCCGCGTTGCTCGCCGCGTTGTTCGCCGCTTTGCTCGCCGCTTCGCTCGCCGCTTTGCACTCCGCTCTGCTCGCCGCGTTGCTCGCCGCTTTGCTCGCCGCTTCGTTCGCAGCTTTGCTCTCCGCCCTGCTCGCCGCTTTGCTCTCCGCTTCGCTCGCCGCTTGGCTCTCCGCTCTGCTCGCCGCTTTGCTCTCCGCTTTGCTCTCCGCTTAGCTCGCCGCTTTGCTCGCCGCTCTGCTCGCCGCTTTGCTCGCCGCTTTGCTCGCCGCTCTGCTCGCCGCTTCGCTCGCCGCTTTGCTCTCCGCTTTGCTCGCCGCTTTGCTCTCCGCTTCGCTCGCCGCTTTTGCTCTCCGCTCTGCTCGCCGATTTACTCTCCGCTTTGCTCGCCGATTTGCTCTCCGCTCGCTCGCCGCGTTGCTCGCCGCTTCGCTCGGCGCTTTGCTCTCCGCTCTGCTCGCCGCTTTGCTCGCCGCTTTGCTCCCCGCTCTGCTCTCCGCTCTGCTCGCCGCTTTGCTCTCCGCTTCGCTCGCCGCTTTGCTCTCCGCTCTGCTCGCCGCTTTGCTCGCCGCTTTACTCTCCGCTTTGCTCTCCGCTTTGCTCGCCGCTTTGCTCTCCGCTTTGCTCGCCGCTTTGCTCTCCGCTTTGCTCGTCGCTTTGCTCTCCGCTCTGCTCGCCGCTTTGCTCTCCGCTCTGCTCGCCGCTTTGCTCGCCGCTTTGCTCTCCGCTTTGCTCGCCGCTTTGCTCTCCGCTCTGCTCTCCGCTCTACTCGCCGCTTTACTCGCCGCTTCGCTCGCCGCTTTGCTCTCCGCTCTGCTCGCCGCTTTGCTCTCCGCTTTGCTCGCCGCTTTGCTCTCCGCTCTGCTCGCCGCTTTGCTCTCAGCTTTGCTCGTCGCTTTGCTCTCCGCTTCGCTCTCTGCTCTGCTCACCGCTTTGTTCTCCGCTCTGCTCGCCGCTTTGCTCGCCGCTTTGCTCGCCGCTTTGCTCTCCGCTCTGCTCGCCGCCTTGATCGCCGCTTTGCTCTCCGCTTTGCTCGCCGCTTTGCTCTCCGCTTTGCTCGCCGCTTTGCTCTCCGCTCTGCTCGCCGCTTTGCTCGCCGCTTTGCTCGCCGCTTTGCCCACCGCTTTGCCCGCCGCTTTGCCCGCCGCTTTGCTCTCCGCTCTGCTCTCCGCTTTGCTCTCCACTTTCCTCGCCGCTTTGATGATGAAAAATACAATCTAATACGAAATAAACAACGAACCAAAGGAATATTGGAACTCAAACTCGCAAAACAGTAGAGAAATTGAGGGGATGGACCGAATCTTGTCACAATAGCCAACGCCCAGTCGGTATGATCACGATCGCACAGTGTTTGTAAACCAGCCGACATAGTGCCAGAAATATTTTAGTAAATTTCATTTAGTTTCTTTTTGGTAAGTATTATTTCGAATTATGTCGACAAAAATGCGTTGATATTCCGAGAATCGGGCAAAATTTTTTTCGAATTATGAATTATAGAGATTTACGAATTATTGAAACACATTTGTATGAAATTGGCTTTTTGGTCTTTCACATGTTAAAAAATTTCGAATTATGTCGATCTTCGAAATATAGAGGTTCGAATTAACCAGGTTTTACTGTATAACGAATAATTTTTAAACGTCAACGTTTGCACCTCTGCTTTCCTCATTGGACAAAATTAGGGTAAAAACAACCCAAAAAATTTAAAATTTAAGAATTTTATATTTTTTCCATCGTTTATTACGAATACCAAAAATTCATGCCAAATTTTAATGATGTAGCAGCTTTATAAATGAATTTATATTGATTTAATTGTTTAAAATTTGTGAATGTTTAATGGTCACAATAATAAATTTAATTGTAATTGTCAATGTTAATTACCTCTGGCACATCATTCTCTAGCTTTCAGAAAAATGTCAGCTCCTTCCCCCCGCTCTGTTCTCTGTTCTCCGCTCTGATCCACTCTCGTCTTCGCTATCTGCTCTCTCTCCACTCTGCTCTCCCCTCTGCTCTTCGCTCTGCTCGCCGCTCTGCTCTCTCTCTCTCTCATCTCTATTATCTCTCACCCTCTCTTCCCCCGCTATACTCGCCGCTCTGCTCTCAGCTCCCCGCTTTGCTCGCCTCTCTGATCTCTCCCTCTCTCCCCCGCTTTGCTCGCCGCCATTCTCGCCGCTCTGCTCTCTCGCTCTCATCTCTCCGCTCTGCTCTCCGCTCATCTCTATGCTCACCGCTCTGCTCTCTCTCTCATCTCTCAGATCTCTCTTCCTCTCTCCCCGCGCTCTGCTCTCCTCTCTGCTCTCTCTCTCATCTCTCTGATCTATCTGCCTCTCTACCCCGCTATGATTTACCCCCTGCTCGCCCGTCTGCTCGCTCTCTGCTCTCCGCTCTGCTCTCCGATTTGCTCGCCGCTCTGCTCGCCGCTTTGCTCGTCGCTATGCTCGCCGCATTGCTCGTCGCTATGCTCGCCGCTCTGCTCGCCGCTTTGTTCGTCGCTATGCTCGCCGCTCTGCTCGCCGCTTTGCTCGTCGCTATGCTCGGTGCTTTGCTCGTAGTTATGCTCGCCGCTCTGCACGCCGCTATGTTCCTCGCTTTGCTCTCCGCTTTGCTCGCGCTTTGCTCGCCGCCTTGCTCTCCGCTTTGCTCTCCGCTTCTCTCGCCGCTTCGCTCTCCGCTTTGCTCTCCGCTTTGCTCGCCGCTTTGCTCTCCGCTCTGCTGGCCGCTTTGCTCTCCGCTCTGCTCGCCGCTTTGCTCCCCGCTCTGCTCGCCGCTATGGACTCCGCTCTGCTCGCCGCTTTGTTCTCCGCTCTGCTCTCCGCTCTGCTCGCCGCGTTTCTCGCCGCTTTGCTCGCCGCTTCGCTCGCTGCTTTGCTCTCCGCTCTGCTCGCCGCTTTGCTCGCTGCGAGCAGAGCCGCTTTGCTATCCGCTCTGTTCGCCGCTTTGATCTCCTCTCTGCTCGCCGCTTTGCTCTCCGCTCTGCTCTGCGCTCTGCTCGCCGCGTTGCTCGCCGCGTTGCTCGCCGCTTTGCTCGCCGCTTCGCTCGCCGCTTTGCACTCCGCTCTGCTCGCCGCGTTGCTCGCCGCTTTGCTCGCCGCTTCGTTCGCAGCTTTGCTCTCCGCCCTGCTCGCCGCTTTGCTCTCCGCTTTGCTCGCCGCTTTGCTCTCCGCTTCGCTCGCCGCTTGGCTCTCCGCTCTGCTCGCCGCTTTGCTCTCCGCTTTGCTCTCCGCTTTGCTCGCCGCTTTGCTCGCCGCTCTGCTCGCCGCTTTGCTCGCCGCTTTGCCCGCCGCTTTGCCCGCCGCTTTGCTCTCCGCTCTGCTCTCCGCTTTGCTCTCCACTTTCCTCGCCGCTTTGATGATGAAAAATACAATCTAATACGAAATAAACAACGAACCAAAGGAATATTGGAACTCAAACTCGCAAAACAGTAGAGAAATTGAGGGGATGGACCGAAACTTGTCACAATACCCAACGCCCAGTCGGTATGATCACGATCGCACAGTGTTTGTAAACCAGCCGACATAGTGCCAGAAATATTTTAGTAAATTTCATTTAGTATCTTTTTGGTAAGTTTTATTTCGAATTATGTCGACAAAAATGCGTTGATATTCCGAGAATCGGGCAAAAATTTTTTCGAATTATGAATTATAGAGATTTTCGTATTATTGAAACACATTTGTATGAAATTGGCTTTTTCGGTCTTTCACATGTTAAAAAATGTCGAATTACGTCGATCTTCGAAATATAGAGGTTCGAATTAACCAGGTTTTACTGTATAACGAATAATTTTTAAACGTCAACGTTTGCACCTCTGCTTTCCTCATTGGACAAAATTAGGGTAAAAACAACCCAAAAAATTTAAAATTTAAGAATTTTATATTTTTTCCATCGTTTATGACGAATACCAAAAATTCATGCCAAATTTTAATGATGTAGCAGCTTTATAAATGAATTTATATTGATTTAATTGTTTAAAATTTGTGAATGTTTAATGGTCACAATAATAAATTTAATTGTAATTGTCAATGTTAATTACCTCTGGCACATCATTCTCTAGCTTTCAGAAAAATGTCAGCTCCTTCCCCCCGCTCTGTTCTCTGTTCTCCGCTCTGATCCACTCTCGTCTTCGCTATCTGCTCTCTCTCCACTCTGCTCTCCCCTCTGCTCTTCGCTCTGCTCGCCGCTCTGCTCTCTCTCTCTCTCATCTCTATTATCTCTCACCCTCTCTTCCCCCGCTATACTCGCCGCTCTGCTCTCAGCTCCCCGCTTTGCTCGCCTCTCTGATCTCTCCCTCTCTCCCCCGCTTTGCTCGCCGCCATTCTCGCCGCTCTGCTCTCTCGCTCTCATCTCTCCGCTCTGCTCTCCGCTCATCTCTATGCTCACCGCTCTGCTCTCTCTCTCATCTCTCAGATCTCTCTTCCTCTCTCCCCGCGCTCTGCTCTCCTCTCTGCTCTCTCTCTCATCTCTCTGATCTATCTGCCTCTCTACCCCGCTATGATTTACCCCCTGCTCGCCCGTCTGCTCGCTCTCTGCTCTCCGCTCTGCTCTCCGATTTGCTCGCCGCTCTGCTCGCCGCTTTGCTCGTCGCTATGCTCGCCGCATTGCTCGTCGCTATGCTCGCCGCTCTGCTCGCCGCTTTGTTCGTCGCTATGCTCGCCGCTCTGCTCGCCGCTTTGCTCGTCGCTATGCTCGGTGCTTTGCTCGTAGTTATGCTCGCCGCTCTGCACGCCGCTATGTTCCTCGCTTTGCTCTCCGCTTTGCTCGCGCTTTGCTCGCCGCCTTGCTCTCCGCTTTGCTCTCCGCTTCTCTCGCCGCTTCGCTCTCCGCTTTGCTCTCCGCTTTGCTCGCCGCTTTGCTCTCCGCTCTGCTGGCCGCTTTGCTCTCCGCTCTGCTCGCCGCTTTGCTCCCCGCTCTGCTCGCCGCTATGGACTCCGCTCTGCTCGCCGCTTTGTTCTCCGCTCTGCTCTCCGCTCTGCTCGCCGCGTTTCTCGCCGCTTTGCTCGCCGCTTCGCTCGCTGCTTTGCTCTCCGCTCTGCTCGCCGCTTTGCTCGCTGCGAGCAGAGCCGCTTTGCTATCCGCTTTGTTCGCCGCTTTGATCTCCTCTCTGCTCGCCGCTTTGCTCTCCGCTCTGCTCTGCGCTCTGCTCGCCGCGTTGCTCGCCGCGTTGCTCGCCGCTTTGCTCGCCGCTTCGCTCGCCGCTTTGCACTCCGCTCTGCTCGCCGCGTTGCTCGCCGCTTTGCTCGCCGCTTCGTTCGCAGCTTTGCTCTCCGCCCTGCTCGCCGCTTTGCTCTCCGCTTTGCTCGCCGCTTTGCTCTCCGCTTCGCTCGCCGCTTGGCTCTCCGCTCTGCTCGCCGCTTTGCTCTCCGCTTTGCTCTCCGCTTTGCTCGCCGCTTTGCTCGCCGCTCTGCTCGCCGCTTTGCTCGCCGCTTTGCTCGCCGCTCTGCTCGCCGCTTCGCTCGCCGCTTTGCTCTCCGCTTTGCTCGCCGCTTTGCTCTCCGCTTCGCTCGCCGCTTTGCTCTCCGCTCTGCTCGCCGATTTACTCTCCGCTTTGCTCGCCGATTTGCTCTCCGCTCGCTCGCCGCGTTGCTCGCCGCTTCGCTCGGCGCTTTGCTCTCCGCTCTGCTCGCCGCTTTGCTCTCCGCTTTGCTCGCCGCTTTGCTCGCCGCTTTGCTCGCCGCTTTGCTCGCCGCTTTGCTCGCCGCTTTGCTCGCCGCTCTGCTCGCCGCTTTGCTCTCCGCTCTGCTCTCCGCTCTGCTCGCCGCCCTTCTCGCCGCTTTGCTCTCCGCTTTGCTCTCCGCTTTGCTCTCCGCTTTGCTCTCCGCTTTGCTCGCCGCTTTGCTCTCCGCTTTGCTCGCCGCTTTGCTCTCCGCTCTGCTCGCCGCTTTGCTCGCCGCTTTGCCCGCCGCTTTGCCCGCCGCTTTGCTCTCCGCTCTGCTCTCCGCTTTGCTCTCCACTTTCCTCGCCGCTTTGATGATGAAAAATACAATCTAATACGAAATAAACAACGAACCAAAGGAATATTGGAACTCAAACTCGCAAAACAGTAGAGAAATTGAGGGGATGGACCGAAACTTGTCACAATACCCAACGCCCAGTCGGTATGATCACGATCGCACAGTGTTTGTAAACCAGCCGACATAGTGCCAGAAATATTTTAGTAAATTTCATTTAGTATCTTTTTGGTAAGTTTTATTTCGAATTATGTCGACAAAAATGCGTTGATATTCCGAGAATCGGGCAAAAATTTTTTCGAATTATGAATTATAGAGATTTTCGTATTATTGAAACACATTTGTATGAAATTGGCTTTTTCGGTCTTTCACATGTTAAAAAATGTCGAATTACGTCGATCTTCGAAATATAGAGGTTCGAATTAACCAGGTTTTACTGTATAACGAATAATTTTTAAACGTCAACGTTTGCACCTCTGCTTTCCTCATTGGACAAAATTAGGGTAAAAACAACCCAAAAAATTTAAAATTTAAGAATTTTATATTTTTTCCATCGTTTATGACGAATACCAAAAATTCATGCCAAATTTTAATGATGTAGCAGCTTTATAAATGAATTTATATTGATTTAAATGTTTAAAATTTGTGAATGTTTAATGGTCACAATAATAAATTTAATTGTAATTGTCAATGTTAATTACCTCTGGAACATCATTCTCTAGCTTTCAGAAAAATGTCAGCTCTTTCCCCCCGCTCTGTTCTCTGTTCTCCGCTCTGATCCGCTCTCGTCTTCGCTATCTGCTCTCTCTCCACTCTGCTCTCCCCTCTGCTCTTCGCTCTGCTCGCTGCTCTGCTCTCTCTCTCTCTCTCATCTCTACTATCTCTCACCCTCTCTTCCCCCGCTATACTCGCCGCTCTGCTCTCTGCTCCCCGCATTAAATCTTAATGAAATGGCAGCTTACTGAAAAGAAATCCTTCGTTGTAAAACAGCGAGAAATTTCCGTTTGATATCAATTGCTTGGCAAGATAGTAACACTAAAACATATACAGTAAAACCTGGTTAATTCGAAATTCACGGGACCAAAGAAAGAGCATTTCGAATTACGAAGAACCTCTATAATTCGAAATTTACAAAAAAGCGTGATTTACCAAATTTAAAAAATTCAAATATAAATTATAGAAAAAGAAAAGAATATGACACCATATTAAAACACGGAAAAAAGGATGTACTGCACATGCATACCTCAAAATATGATGTCGATGAATAAAAGTCAAATTTAGGATTACTCATTTAAACATTGAAACATATATGGACATATAATTAAACCACTAAAATGTTAATGTCTTTCACTTATTTCAACTTAAAAGTAAATAAATAAAAGTGTGTAATAAAATATTAATTTAAATTTATTTTAAAAAGTTTGTTATTTTCCCGTTTCAATTTCAGGGCACTCCCTAGCGCAATGTGTTGCATAATGGCATCAACTTTTTCACAGATATTCCTCGGCATATTCTGGCATCCCGGACACGTACCTTTGAAGGGTATCTTAAGCTTTTAAAATATCCTCCTTAGATGGCAATGGCACACCCAACCTAGCATCGACGTTATCCACATCGTCTTCTTCCTCGCTATCACTCGCAACGGTTTTCGATTCGTCGATCGTGGGGTCATACACAACCGACGTAGCCAAGTCATTATCAAAGGAAACAAAGTTTCCGAAACTGACAGGCCCCAATACATTACTGTCGATTACTTCCTCCACTTCTGTACCTTGGAACACTTCTGCCGGCTGCGAAGATAGCCCGCTTTTCATAAAACAGTTGGCGATGGTTTGACAAGGCCCGGCACGCGTCTAAAATCGTCCATTTTCGTAAATTATCCTGCGAACATCCATTTGTAATTTTCAGCAAGTATGACGACAATAGTTTTTTTTCTGTAATGACTTTTTAAATTTTGAATGATGCCCTGGTCGAGTGGCCGCAGAACACTGGTTGTGTTCGGCGGAAAATACAGCAACTCAACATTGGGCGTATTTATCTGAGCCACATGGTGAGCAGAACAGTTGTCTAGTGTCAATAAAATTTTACGATTTTGCACCGCCACACGTTTTTGCATTCTTATTGAAAAACTTTTGAATATGCCTGTTGTCATCCACACCTTTTTGTTATGCTCGTAAATTATCGGCAAATAATCACGATTAAAACCTTTGAAACAGCGGGGGTTGCCATATTTTCCGATGATCACAAGTTTTTCTTTATTCGACCCATCCATATTTGTGCAGAGCACGGCGCGGCGGTGAGACGCTCCTTACTACGTTTGCCGCCGTGACATTTTTCGCCTCGGAGAGCCAAAGTACGATCGGGCAACATATTGAAAAAAAAATGCGTTTCATCCATATTAAAAATGTCCTTGAGCGCGTACTTCTCCAAAACATGTTTGTTACTTCGTTAATTTTTTGGGCATCACCATATACTGCGAGACAAAAAATATTGTGGCGTCTTTAAAATCATCCAACCACCCATTGGACCCTTTAAAATCTTCAATGTTCAAAGCGTTCGCAAGACTTCTTGATTTTTCAATGAGCATCGGGCTTGTCACAGGTAAATTCGCCGTTCGTACTTGTGAAAAAAAATCGGACAGTTCTTCTTCGAGGTCTTCGTTTTTCGCAGGCCGTGAACGCTCCCTTTAAATTTATAAAAACTTTATTCAATCTTCGCCCGATTATTTAAAATTGTAGATAAAGACGAGTTCGGAATCCCATACTTTGAGGCCAGCTTTCCTTTCGATTCTAACTTCTTGTCAATGTCTTGCAGCAAAGACAATTTTTCAGCAAGAGTAAGAGTCTTATATGCACCACGAACCGGAGCCGTTGGAGAGTATATTTAAAAAATATTTTATAGCAATAAATTTAACTATAGTCTTCTAGCAGTTATTAAACTAAGAACATTATTTAAACAAGTAACTAACAATGATGAAAAATACAATCTAATACGAAATAAACAACGAACCAAAGGAATATTGGAACTCAAACTCGCAAAAAGGTACAGAAATTGAGGGGATGGACCGAATCTTGTGACAATACCCAACGCCCAGTCAGTATGATCACGATCGCACAGTGTTTGTAAACCAGCCGACATAGCGCCAGAAATATTTTAGTAAATTTCATTTAGTTACTTTTTGGTAAGTTTTATTACGAATTATGTCGACAAAAATGCGTTGATATTCCGAGAATCGGGCAAAATTTTTTTCGAATTATGAATTATAGAGATTTTCGAATTATTGAAACACATTTGTATGAAATTGGCTTTTTCGGTCTTTCACATGTTAAAAAATTTCGAATTACGTCGATCTTCGAAATATAGAGGTTCGAATTAACCAGGTTTTACTGTATAACGAATAATTTTTAAACGTCAACGTTTGCACCTCTGCTTTCCTCATTGGACAAAATTAGGGTAAAAACAACCCAAAAAATTTAAAATTTATGAATTTTATATTTTTTCCATCGTTTATTACGAATACCAAAAATTCATGCCAAATTTTAATGATGTAGCACCTTTATAAATGAATTTATATTGATTTAATTGTTTAAAATTTGTGAATTTTTAATGGTCACAATAATAAATATAATTGTAATTGTCAATGTTAATTACCTCTGGAACATCATTCTCTAGCTTTCAGAAAAATGACAGCTCCTTCCCCCCGCTCTGTTCTCTGTTCTCCGCTCTGATCCGCTCTCGACTTCGCTATCTGCTCTCTCTCCACTCTGCTCTCCCCTCTGCTCTTCGCTCTGTTCGCCGCTCTGCTCTCTCTCTCTCTCTCATCTCTACTATCTCTCACCCTCTCTTACCCGCTATACTCGCCGCTCTGCTCTCTGCTCCCCGCTTTGCTCGCCTCACTGATCTCTCCCTCTCTCCCCCGCTTTGCTCGCCGCCCTTCTCGCCGCTCTGCTCTCTCGCTCTCATCTCTCCGCTCTGCTCTCTCTCTCATCTCTCAGATCTCTCTTCCTCTCTCCCCGCGCTCTGCTCTCCTCTCTGCTCTCTCTCTCATCTCTCTGATCTATCTGCCTCTCTACCCCGCTATGATTTACCCCCTGCTCGCCCGTCTGCTCGCTCTCTGCTCTCCGCTCTGCTCTCCGCTTTGCTCGCCGCTCTGCTCGCCGCTTTGCTCGTCGCTATGCTCGCCGCTTTGCTCGTCGCTATGCTCGCCGCTCTGCTCGCCGCTCTGCTCGCCGCTCTGCTCGCCGCTCTGCTCGCCGCTTTGCTCGTCGCAATGCTCGCCGCTCTGCTCGCCGCTTTGCTCGTCGCTATGCTCGCCGCTTTGCTCGTAGTTATGCTCGCCGCTCTGCTCGCCGCTATGCTCCCCGCTTTGCTCTCCGCTTTGCTCGCCGCTTTGCTCGCCGTTTTGCTCTCCGCTTTGCTCGCCGCCTTGCTCTCCGCTCTGCTCGCCGCATTGCTCTCCGCTTTGCTAGCCGCCTTGCTCTCCGCTCTGCTCGCCGCTTTGCTCTCCGCCCTGCTCGCCGTAGTGCTCTCCGCTCTGCTCTCCGCTCTGCTCTCCGCTCTGCTCTCCGTTCTGCTCTCCACTCTGCTCTCCGCTTTGCTCTCCGCTTAGCTCGCCGCTTCGCTCTCCGCTTTGCTCTCCGCTTTGCTCGCCGCTTTGCTCTCCGCTCTGCTCGCCGCTTTGCTCTCCGCTCTGCTCGCCGCTTTGCTCCCCGCTCTGCTCGCCGCTTTGCACTCCGCTCTGCTCGCCGCTTTGCTCTCCGCTTTGCTCGCCGCTTCGCTCGCCGCTTTGCTCTCCGCTATGTTCGCCGCGTTGCTCGACGCTTTGCTCGCCTCTTCGCTCGCCGTTTTCCTCTCCGCTTTGCTCGCCGCTTTGCTCGCCGCATTGCTCGCCGCTTTGCTCGCAGCTCTGCTCGCCGCTTCGCTCGCCGCTTTGCTCTCCGCTCTGCTCGCCGCTTTGCTCTCCGCTTTGCTCGCCGCTTTGCTCTCCGCTTTGCTCGCCGCTTTGCTCGCCGCTTTGCTCGCCGCTTCGCTCGCCGCTTTGCTCTCCGCTCTGCTCGCCGCTTTACTCTCCGCTTTGCTCGCCGCTTTGCTATCCGCTCGCTTGCCGCGTTGCTCGCCGCTTTGCTCGCCGCTTTGCTCGCAGCTTTGCTCGCCGCTTCGCTCGCCGCTTTGCTCTCCGCTCTGCTCGCCGCGTTGCTCGCCGCTTTGCTCGCCGCTTCGCTCTCCGCTCTGCTCGCCGCGTTGCTCGCCGCTTTGCTCGCCGCTTCGATAGCCGCTTTGCTCTCCGCTCTGCTCGCCGCTTTGCTCTCCGCTCTGCTCGCCGCTTTGCTCTTCGCTTTGCTCGCCGCTCTGCTCGCCGCTTTGCTCGCCGCTTTGCTCTCCTCTCTGCTCTCCGCTCTGCTCTCCGCTCTACTCGCCGCTTTACTCGCCGCTTCGCTCCCCGCTTTGCTCTCCGCTCTGCTCGCCGCTTTGCTCTCCGCGTTGCTCGCCGCTTTGCTCTCCGCTCTGCTCGCCGCTTTGCTCTCAGCTTTGCTCGTCGCTTTGCTCTCCGCTTTGCTCTCTGCTCTGCTCACCGCTTTGTTCTCCGCTCTGTTCGCCGCTTTGCTCACCACTTTGATCGCCGCGTTGCTCTCCGCTCTGCTCGCCGCTTTGCTCTCCGCTCTGCTCTCCGCACTGCTCTCCGCTCTACTCGCCGCTTTGCTCGCCGCTTCGTTCGCCGCTTTGCTCTCCGATCTGCTCGCCGCTTTGCTCTCCGCTTCGCTCGCCGCTTTGCTCTCCGCTCTGCTCGCCGCTTTGCTCTCCGCTTTGCTCGCCGCTTTGCTCTCCGCTTTGCTCTCTGCTCTGCTCGCCACTTTGCTCGCCGCTTTGCTCGCCTCTTTGCTCGCCGCTTTGCTCGCCGCTTTGCTCGCCGCTTTGCTCTCCGCTCTGCTCGCCGCTTTGCTCGCCGCTTTGCTCCCCGCTCTGCTCTCCGCTCTGCTCACCGCTTTGTTCTCCGCTCTGCTCGCCGCTTTGCTCTCCACTTTGCTCGCCGCGTTGCTCTCCGCTCTGCTCGCCGCTTTGCTCGCCGCTTTGCTCTCCGCTCTGCTCTCCGCTCTACTCGCCGCTTTGCTCGCCGCTTCGCTCGCCGCTTTGCTCTCCGCTCTGCTCGCCGCTTTGCTCTCCGCTTTGCTCGCCGCTTTGCTCTCCGCTCTGCTCGCCGCTTTGCTCTCCGCTCTGCTCGCCGCTTTGCTCTCCGCTTTGCTCTCTGCTCTGCTCGCCGCTTTGCTCGCCGCTTTGCTCGCCTCTTTGCTCGCCGCTTTGCTCGCCGCTTTGCTCTCCGCTCTGCTCGCCGCTTTGCTCCCCGCTCTGCTCTCCGCTCTGCTCGCCGCTTTGCTCGCCGCTTCGCTCGCCGCTTTGCTCTCCGCTCTGCTCGCCGCTTTGCTCTACGCTCTGCTCTCCGCTCTGCTCGCCGCGTTGCTCGCCCCTTTGCTCGCCGCTTCGCTCGCCGCTTCGCTCGCCGCTTTGCTCTCCGCTATGTTCGCCGCGTTGCTCGACGCTTTGCTCGCCTCTTCGCTCGCCGTTTTCCTCTCCGCTTTGCTCGCCGCTTTGCTCGCCGCATTGCTCGCCGCTTTGCTCGCAGCTCTGCTCGCCGCTTCGATCGCCGCTTTGCTCTCCGCTCTGCTCGCCGCTTTGCTCTCCGCTTTGCTCGCCGCTTTGCTCTCCGCTTTGCTCGCCGCTTTGCTCGCCGCTTTGCTCGCCGCTTCGCTCGCCGCTTTGCTCTCCGCTCTGCTCGCCGCTTTACTCTCCGCTTTGCTCGCCGCTTTGCTATCCGCTCGCTCGCCGCGTTGCTCGCCGCTTTGCTCGCCGCTTTGCTCGCAGCTTTGCTCGCCGCTTCGCTCGCCGCTTTGCTCTCCGCTCTGCTCGCCGCGTTGCTCGCCGCTTTGCTCGCCGCTTCGCTCTCCGCTCTGCTCGCCGCGTTGCTCGCCGCTTTGCTCGCCGCTCCGCTAGCCGCTTTGCTCTCCGCTCTGCTCGCCGCTTTGCTCTCCGCTCTGCTCGCCGCTTTGCTCTTCGCTTTGCTCGCCGCTCTGCTCGCCGCTTTGCTCTCCGCTCTGCTCTCCGCTCTGCTCTCCGCTCTGCTCTCCGCTCTACTCGCCGCTTTACTCGCCGCTTCGCTCCCCGCTTTGCACTCCGCTCTGCTCGCCGCTTTGCTCTCCGCTTTGCTCGCCGCTTTGCTCTCCGCTCTGCTCTCCGCTTTGCTCTCCGCTTAGCTCGCCGCTTCGCTCTCCGCTTTGCTCTCCGCTTTGCTCGCCGCTTTGCTCTCCGCTCTGCTCGCCGCTTTGCTCTCCGCTCTGCTCGCCGCTTTGCTCCCCGCTCTGCTCGCCGCTTTGCACTCCGCTCTGCTCGCCGCTTTGCTCTCCGCTTTGCTCGCCGCTTCGGTCGCCGCTTTGCTCTCCGCTCTGCTCGCCGCTTTGCTCACTGCTCTGTTCGCCGCTTTGCTCTCCGCTCTGCTCGCCGCTTTGCTCTCCGCTCTGCTCGCCGCTTTGCTCTACGCTCTGCTCTCCGCTCTGCTCGCCGCGTTGCTCGCCCCTTTGCTCGCCGCTTCGCTCGCCGCTTCGCTCGCCGCTTCGCTCGCCGCTTTGCTCTCCGCTATGTTCGCCGCGTTGCTCGACGCTTTGCTCGCCTCTTCGCTCGCCGTTTTCCTCTCCGCTTTGCTCGCCGCTTTGCTCGCCGCATTGCTCGCCGCTTTGCTCGCAGCTCCGCTCGCCGCTTCGCTCGCCGCTTTACTCTCCGCTCTGCTCGCCGCTTTGCTCTCCGCTTTGCTCGCCGCTTTGCTCTCCGCTTTGCTCGCCGCTTTGCTCGCCGCTTTGCTCGCCGCTTCGCTCGCCGCTTTGCTCTCCGCTCTGCTCGCCGCTTTACTCTCCGCTTTGCTCG
Organism: Uropetala carovei; assembly: GCA_036926305.1. Lineage (NCBI taxonomy): Eukaryota > Metazoa > Arthropoda > Insecta > Odonata > Petaluridae > Uropetala > Uropetala carovei. The sequence continues at coordinate 9,542,589 of JAXCHB010000069.1, forward strand.
CCGCTTTGCTATCCGCTCGCTTGCCGCTCTGCTCGCCGCTTTGCTCTTCGCTTTGCTCGCCGCTCTGCTCGCCGCTTTGCTCGCCGCTTTGCTCTCCTCTCTGTCCTCCGCTCTGCTCTCCGCTCTACTCGCCGCTTTACTCGCCGCTTCGCTCCCCGCTTTGCTCTCCGCTCTGCTCGCCGCTTTGCTCTCCGCGTTGCTCGCCGCTTTGCTCTCCGCTCTGCTCGCCGCTTTGCTCTCAGCTTTGCTCGTCGCTTTGCTCTCCGCTTTGCTCTCTGCTCTGCTCACCGCTTTGTTCTCCGCTCTGTTCGCCGCTTTGCTCACCACTTTGCTCGCCGCGTTGCTCTCCGCTTCGCTCGCCGCTTTGCTCTCCGCTCTGCTCTCCGCACTGCTCTCCGCTCTGCTCGCCGCTTTGCTCTCCGCTCTGCTCGCCGCCTTGATCGCCGCTTTGCTCTCCGCTTTGCTCGCCGCTTTGCTCCCCGCTCTGCTCTCCGCTTTGCTCGCCGCTTCGTTCGCCGCTTTGCTCTCCGCTCTGCTCGCCGCTTTGCTCTCCGCTTCGCTCGCCGCTTTGCTCTCCGCTCTGCTCGCCGCTTTGCTCTCCGCTTTGCTCGCCGCTTTGCTCTCCGCTTTGCTCTCTGCTCTGCTCGCCACTTTGCTCGCCGCTTTGCTCGCCTCTTTGCTCGCCGCTTTGCTCGCCGCTTTGCTCGCCGCTTTGCTCTCCGCTCTGCTCGCCGCTTTGCTCGCCGCTTTGCTCCCCGCTCTGCTCTCCGCTCTGCTCGCCGCTTTGCTCGCCGCTTCGCTCGCCGCTTTGCTCTCCGCTCTGCTCGCCGCTTTGCTCGCCGCTTTGCTCTCCGCTTTGCTCGCCGCTTTGCTCTCCGCTTTGCTCGCCGCTTTGCTCTCCGCTCTGCTCGCCGCTTTGCTCTCCGCTGTGCTGGCCGCGTTGCTCGCCGGTTTGCTCGCCGCTTCGCTCGCCGCTTTGCTGTCCGCTCTGCTCGCCGCTTTGCTCTCCGGTTTGCTCGCCGCTTTGCTCGCCGCTTTGCTCTCCGCTTTGCTCTCCGCTCTGCTCTCCGCTCTGCTCGCCGCTTTGCTCGCCGCTCTGCTCGCCGCTTTGCTCGCCGCTTTGCTATCCGCTCGTCTCTCCGCTCTGCTCTCCGCTCTGCTCTCCGCTCTACTCGCCGCTATACTCGCCGCTTCGCTCGCCGCTTTGCTCTCCGCTCTGCTCGCCGCTTTGCTCTCCGCTTTGCTCGCCGCTTTGCTCTCCGCTCTGCTCGCCGCTTTGCTCTCAGCTTTGCTCGTCGCTTTGCTCTCCGCTTCGCTCTCTGCTCTGCTCACCGCTTTGTTCTCCGCTCTGCTCGCCGCTTTGCTCTCCACTTTGCTCGCCGCGTTGCTCTCCGCTCTGCTCGCCGCTTTGCTCTCCGCTCTGCTCTCCGCTCTGCTCTCCGCTCTACTCGCCGCTTTGCTCGCCGCTTCGCTCGCCGCTTTGCTCTCCGCTCTGCTCGCCGCTTTGCTCTCCGCTTTGCTCGCCTCTTTGCTCTCCGCTCTGCTCGCCGCTTTGCTCTCCGCTCTGCTCGCCGCTTTGCTCTCCGCTTTGCTCTCTGCTCTGCTCGCCGCCTTGCTCGCCGCTTTGCTCGCCTCTTTGCTCGCCGCTTTGCTCGCCGCTTTGCTCTCCGCTCTGCTCGCCGCTTTGCTCGCCGCTTTGCTCCCCGCTCTGCTCTCCGCTCTGCTCGCCGCTTTGCTCGCCGCTTCGCTCGCCGCTTTGCTCTCCGCTCTGCTCGCCGCTTTGCTCGCCGCTTTTCTCTCCGCTTTGCTCTCCGCTTTGCTCGCCGCTTTGCTCTCCGCTTTGCTCGCCGCTTTGCTCTCCGCTTTGCTCGCCGCTTTGCTCTCCGCTCTGCTCGCCGCTTTGCTCTCCGCTCTGCTCTCCGCTCTACTCGCCGCTTTACTCGCCGCTTCGCTCGCCGCTTTGCTCTCCGCTCTGCTCGCCGCTTTGCTCTCCGCTTTGCTCGCCGCTTTGCTCTCCGCTCTGCTCGCCGCTTTGCTCTCAGCTTTGCTCGTCGCTTTGCTCTCCGCTTCGCTCTCTGCTCTGCTCACCGCTTTGTTCTCCGCTCTGCTCGCCGCTTTGCTCGCCGCTTTGCTCGCCGCTTTGCTCTCCGCTCTGCTCGCCGCCTTGATCGCCGCTTTGCTCTCCGCTTTGCTCGCCGCTTTGCTCTCCGCTTTGCTCGCCGCTTTGCTCTCCGCTCTGCTCGCCGCTTTGCTCGCCGCTTTGCTCGCCGCTTTGCCCACCGCTTTGCCCGCCGCTTTGCCCGCCGCTTTGCTCTCCGCTCTGCTCTCCGCTTTGCTCTCCACTTTCCTCGCCGCTTTGATGATGAAAAATACAATCTAATACGAAATAAACAACGAACCAAAGGAATATTGGAACTCAAACTCGCAAAACAGTAGAGAAATTGAGGGGATGGACCGAATCTTGTCACAATAGCCAACGCCCAGTCGGTATGATCACGATCGCACAGTGTTTGTAAACCAGCCGACATAGTGCCAGAAATATTTTAGTAAATTTCATTTAGTTTCTTTTTGGTAAGTATTATTTCGAATTATGTCGACAAAAATGCGTTGATATTCCGAGAATCGGGCAAAATTTTTTTCGAATTATGAATTATAGAGATTTACGAATTATTGAAACACATTTGTATGAAATTGGCTTTTTGGTCTTTCACATGTTAAAAAATTTCGAATTATGTCGATCTTCGAAATATAGAGGTTCGAATTAACCAGGTTTTACTGTATAACGAATAATTTTTAAACGTCAACGTTTGCACCTCTGCTTTCCTCATTGGACAAAATTAGGGTAAAAACAACCCAAAAAATTTAAAATTTAAGAATTTTATATTTTTTCCATCGTTTATTACGAATACCAAAAATTCATGCCAAATTTTAATGATGTAGCAGCTTTATAAATGAATTTATATTGATTTAATTGTTTAAAATTTTTGAATGTTTAATGGTCACAATAATAAATTTAATTGTAATTGTCAATGTTAATTACCTCTGGAACATCATTCTCTAGCTTTCAGAAAAATGTCAGCTCCTTCCCCCGGCTCTGTTCTCTGTTCTCCGCTCTGATCCACTCTCGTCTTCGCTATCTGCTCTCTCTCCACTCTGCTCTCCCCTCTGCTCTTCGCTCTGCTCGCCGCTCTGCTCTCTCCCCCTCTCATCTCTATTATCTCTCACCCTCTCTTCCCCCGCTATACTCGCCGCTCTGCTCTCAGCTCCCCGCTTTGCTCGCCTCTCTGATCTCTCCCTCTCTCCCCCGCTTTGCTCGCCGCCATTCTCGCCGCCATTCTCGCCGCTCTGCTCTCTCGCTCTCATCTCTCCGCTCTGCTCTCCGCTCATCTCTATGCTCACCGTTCTGCTCTCTCTCTCATCTCTCAGATCTCTCTTCCTCTCTCCCCGCGCTCTGCTCTCCTCTCTGCTCTCTCTCTCATCTCTCTGATCTATCTGCCTCTCTACCCCGCTATGATTTACCCCCTGCTCGCCCGTCTGCTCGCTCTCTGCTCTCCGCTCTGCTCTCCGATTTGCTCGCCGCTCTGCTCGCCGCTTTGCTCGTCGCTATGCTCGGTGCTTTGCTCGTAGTTATGCTCGCCGCTCTGCTCGCCGCTATGTTCCTCGCTTTGCTCTCCGCTTTGCTCGCGCTTTGCTCGCCGCCTTGCTCTCCGCTTTGCTCTCCGCTTCTCTCGCCGCATCGCTCTCCGCTTTGCTCTCCGCTTTGCTCGCCGCTTTGCTCTCCGCTCTGCTGGCCGCTTTGCTCTCCGCTCTGCTCGCCGCTTTGCTCCCCGCTCTGCTCGCCGCTATGCACTCCGCTCTGCTCGCCGCTTTGTTCTCCGCTCTGCTCTCCGCTCTGCTCGCCGCGTTTCTCGCCGCTTTGCTCGCCGCTTCGCTCGCTGCTTTGCTCTCCGCTCTGCTCGCCGCTTTGCTCGCTGCGAGCAGAGCCGCTTTTCTATCCGCTCTGTTCGCCGCTTTGATCTCCTCTCTGCTCGCCGCTTTGCTCTCCGCTCTGCTCTGCGCTCTGCTCGCCGCGTTGCTCGCCGCGTTGCTCGCCGCTTTGCTCGCCGCTTCGCTCGCCGCTTTGCACTCCGCTCTGCTCGCCGCGTTGCTCGCCGCTTTGCTCGCCGCTTCGCTCGCAGCTTTGCTCTCCGCCCTGCTCGCCGCTTTGCTCTCCGCTCTGCTCGCCGCTTTGCTCTCCGATTTGCTCGCCGCTTTGCTTTCCGCCTTGCTCGCCGATTTGCTCTCCGCTCTGCTCGCCGCTTTGCTCTCCGCTTTGCTCGCCGCTTTGCTCTCCGCTTCGCTCGCCGCTTGGCTCTCCGCTCTGCTCGCCGCTTTGCTCTCCGCTTTGCTCTCCGCTTTGCTCGCCGCTTTGCTCGCCGCTTTGCTCGCCGCTCTGCTCGCCGCTTTGCTCGCCGCTTTGCTCGCCGCTCTGCTCGCCGCTCTGCTCGCCGCTTTGCTCTCCGCTTTGCTCGCCGCTTTGCTCGCCGCTTTGTTCTCCGCTCTGCTCGCCGATTTACTCTCCGCTTTGCTCACCGATTTGCTCTCCGCTCGCTCGCCGCGTTGCTCGCCGCTTCGCTCGGCGCTTTGCTCTCCGCTCTGCTCGCCGCATTGCTCTCCGCTTTGCTCGCCGCTTTGCTCGCCGCTTTGCTCGCCGCTTTGCTCGCCGCTCTGCTCGCCGCTTTGCTCGCCGCTTTGCTCTCCGCTCTGCTCGCCGCCTTGCTCGCCGCTTTGCTCTCCGCTTTGCTCTCCGCTTTGCTCGCCGCTTTGCTCTCCGCTTTGCTCGCCGCTTTGCTCTCCGCTCTGCTCGCCGTTTTTGCTCGCCGCTTTGCCCGCCGCTTTGCCCGCCGCTTTGCTCTCCGCTCTGCTCTCCGCTTTGCTCTCCACTTTCCTCGCCGCTTTGATGATGAAAAATACAATCTAATACGAAATAAACAACGAACCAAAGGAATATTGGAACTCAAACTCGCAAAACAGTAGAGAAATTGAGGGGATGGACCGAAACTTGTCACAATACCCAACGCCCAGTCGGTATGATCACGATCGCACAGTGTTTGTAAACCAGCCGACATAGTGCCAGAAATATTTTAGTAAATTTCATTTAGTATCTTTTTGGTAAGTTTTATTTCGAATTATGTAGACAAAAATGCGTTGATATTCCGAGAATCGGGCAAAAATTTTTTCGAATTATGAATTATAGAGATTTTCGTATTATTGAAACACATTTGTATGAAATTGGCTTTTTCGGTCTTTCACATGTTAAAAAATTTCGAATTACGTCGATCTTCGAAATATAGAGGTTCGAATTAACCAGGTTTTACTGTATAACGAATAATTTTTAAACGTCAACGTTTGCACCTCTGCTTTCCTCATTGGACAAAATTAGGGTAAAAACAACCCAAAAAATTTAAAATTTAAGAATTTTATATTTTTTCCATCGTTTATGACGAATACCAAAAATTCATGCCAAATTTTAATGATGTAGCAGCTTTATAAATGAATTTATATTGATTTAATTGTTTAAAATTTGTGAATGTTTAATGGTCACAATAATAAATTTAATTGTAATTGTCAATGTTAATTACCTGTGGAACATCATTCTCTAGCTTTCAGAAAAATGTCAGCTCTTTCCCCCCGCTCTGTTCTCTGTTCTCCGCTCTGATCCGCTCTCGTCTTCGCTATCTGCTCTCTCTCCACTCTGCTCTCCCCTCTGCTCTTCGCTCTGCTCGCCGCTCTGCTCTCTCTCTCTCTCATCTCTATTATCTCTCACCCTCTCTTCCCCCGCTATACTCGCCGCTCTGCTCTCTGCTCCCCGCTTTGCTCGCCTCTCTGATCTCTCCCTCTCTCCCCCGCTTTGCTCGCCGCCATTCTCGCCGCTCTGCTCTCTCGCTCTCATCTCTCCGCTCTGCTCTCCGCTCATCTCTATGCTCACCGCTCTGCTCTCTCTCTCATCTCTCAGATCTCTCTTCCTCTCTCCCCGCGCTCTGCTCTCCTCTCTGATCTCTCTCTCATCTCTCTGATCTATCTGCCTCTCTACCCCGCTCGGATTAACCCCCTGCTCACCCGTCTGCTCGCTCTCTGCTCTCCGCTCTGCTCTCCGATTTGCTCGCCGCTCTGCTCGCCGCTTTGCTCGTCGCTATGCTCGCCGCTCTGCTCGCCGCTTTGCTCGTCGCTATGCTCGGTGCTTTGGTCGTAGTTATGCTCGCCGCTCTGCTCGCCGCTATGCTCCTCGCTTTGCTCTCCGCTTTGCTCGCGCTTTGCTCGCCGCCTTGCTCTCCGCTCTGCTCGCCGCATTGCTCTCCGTTTTGCTAGCCGCCTTGCTCTCCGCTCTGCTCGCCGCTTTGCTCTACGCTCTGCTCGCCGCTCTGCTCTCCGCTCTGCTCTCCGCTCTGCTCTCCGCTTTGCTCTCCGCTTCTCTCGCCGCTTCGCTCTCCGCTTTGCTCTCCGCTTTGCTCGCCGCTGTGCTCTCCGCTCTGCTGGCCGCTTTGCTCTCCGCTCTGCTCGCCGCTTTGCTCCCCGCTCTGCTCGCCGCTATGCACTCCGCTATGCACTCCGCTCTGCTCGCCGCTTTGTTCTCCGCTCTGCTCTCCGCTCTGCTCGCCGCGTTTCTCGCCGCTTTGCTCGCCGCATCGCTCGCTGCTTTGCTCTCGGCTCTGCTCGCCGCTTTGCTCGCTGCGAGCAAAGCCGCTTTGCTATCCGCTCTGAACGCCGCTTTGATCTCCTCTCTGCTCGCCGCTTTGCTCTCCGCTCTGCCCTCCGCTCCGCTCGCCGCGTTGCTCGCCGCATTGCTCGCCGCTTCGCTCGCCGCTTTGCACTCCGCTCTGCTCGCCGCGTTGCTCGCCGCTTTGCTCTCCGCTTCGCTCGCAGCTTTGCTCTCCGCTCTGCTCGCCGCATTGCTCTCTGCTCTGCTCGCCGCTTTGCTCTCCGATTTGCTCGCTGCTTTGCTTTCCGCCTTGCTCGCCGGTTTGCTCTCCGTTCTGCTCGCCGCTTTGCTCTCCGCTTTGCTCGCCGCTTTGCTCTCCGCTTCGCTCGCCGCTTTGCTCTCCGCTCTGCTCGCCGCTTTGCTCTCCGCTTTGCTCGCCGCTTTGCTCGCCGCTCTGCTCGCCGCTTTGCTCGCCGCTTTGCTCGCCGCTCTGCTCGCCGCTTCGCTCGCCGCTTTACTCTCCGCTTTGCTCGCCGCTTTGCTCTCCGCTCGCTCGCCGCGTTGCTCGCCGCTTTGCTCCCCGCTTTGCTCGCCGCTTTGCTCGCAGCTTTGCTCGCCGCTTCGCTCGCCTCTTTGCTCTCCGCTCTGCTCGCCGCGTTGCTCGCCGCTTGGCTCGCCGCTTCGCTCTCCGCTCTGCTCGCCGCGTTGCTCGCCGCTTTGCTCGCCGCTTCGCTAGCCGCTTTGCTCTCCGCTCTGCTCGCCGCGTTGCACTCTGCTCTGCTCGCCGCTTTGCTCTCCGCTTTGCTCGCCGCTTTGCTCTCCGCTTTGCCCGCCGCTTTGCTTTGCGCTTTGCTCTCCGCTTGCTCTCCGCTCTGCTCTCCGCTCTGCTCGCCGCTTTGCTCGCCGCTTTGCTAGCCGCTTTGCTAGCCGCTTTGCTCGCCGCTTTGCTCGCCGCTTTGCTCGCCGCTTTGCTCGCCGCTTTGCTCGCCGCTCTGCTCGCCGCTTTGCTCGCCGCTTTGCTCGCCTCTTTGCTCTCCGCTCTGCTCTCCGCTCTGCTCTCCGCTCTGCTCTCCGCTCTGCTCTCCGCTCTGCTCTCCGCTCTGCTCTCCGCTCTACTCGCCGCTTTACTCGCCGCTTCGCTCGCCGCTTTGCTCTCCGCTCTGCTCGCCGCTTTGCTCTCCGCTTTGCTCGCCGCTTTGCTCTCCGCTCTGCTCGCCGCTTTGTTCTCAACTTTGCTCGTCGCTTTGCTCTCCGCTTTGCTCTCTGCTATGCTCACCGCTTTGCTCTCCGCTCTGCTCGTCGCTTTGTTCTCCGCTTTGCTCGCCGCGTTGCTCTCCGCTTTGCTCGCCGCTTTGCTCTCCGCTCTGCTCTCCGCTCTGCTCGCCGCTTTGCTCGCCGCTTTGCTCGCCGCTTTGCTCGCCGCTCTGCTCGCCGCTTTGCTCGCCGCTTTGCTCTCCGCTCTGCTCTCCGCTCTGCTCTCCGCTCTGCTCTCCGCTCTACTCGCCGCTTTACTCGCCTCTTCGCTCGCCGCTTTGCTCTCCGCTCTGCTCGCCGCTTTGCTCTCCGCTTTGCTCGCCGCTTTGCTCTCCGCTCTGCTCGCCGCTTTGCTCTCAGCTTTGCTCGTCGCTTTGCTCTCCGCTTTGCTCTCTGCTCTGCTCACCGCTTTGCTCTCCGCTCTGCTCGCCGCTTTGCTCTCCACTTTGCTCGCCGCGTTGCTCTCCGCTTTGCTCGCCGCTTTGCTCGCCACTTTGCTCTCCGCTCTGCTCTCCGCACTACTCGCCGCTTTACTCGCCGCTTCGCTCTCCGCCTTGCTCTCCACTTTGCTTTCCGCTCTGCTCGCCGCTTTGCTCTCCGCTCTGCTCGCCGCTTTGCTCTCCGCTTTGCTCGACGCTTTGCTCGCCGCTTTGCTCTCCGCTCTGCTCGCCGCTTTGCTCTCCGCTCTGCTCGCCGCTTTGCTCTCCGCTCTGCTCTCCGCTTTGCTCGCCGCTTTGCTCGACGCTTTGCTCGCCGCTTTGCTCGACGCTCTGCTCGACGCTCTGCTCGCCGCTTTGCTCGCCGCTTTGCTCTCCGCTCTGCTCTCCGCTCTGCTCTCCGCTCTGCTCTCCGCTCCACTCGCCGCTTTACTCGCCGCTTCGCTCGCCGCTTTGCTCTCCGCTCTGCTCGCCGCTTTGCTCTCCGCTTTGCTCGCCGCTTTGCTCTCCGCTCTGCTCGCCGCTTTGCTCTCCGCTTTGCTCGCCGCTTTGCTCTCCGCTTTGCTCTCTGCTCTGCTCGCCGCTTTGCTCGCCGCTTTGCTCGCCGCTTTGCTCGCCGCTTTGCTCGCCGCTTTGCTCGCCGCTTTGCTCGCCGCTTTGCTCGCCGCTTTGCTCTCCGCTCTGCTCGCCGTTTTGCTCGCCGCTTTGCTCCCCGCTCTGCTCTCCGCTCTGCTCGCCGCTTTGCACGCCGCTTCGCTCGCCGCTTTGCTCTACGCTCTGCTCGCCGCTTTGCTCGCCGCTTTGCTCTCCGCTTTGCTCTCCGCTTTGCTCTCCGCTTTGGTCGCCGCATTGCTCTCCGCTTTGCTCGCCGCTTTGCTCTCTGCTCTGCTCGCCGCTGTGCTAGCCGCGTTGCTCGCCGCTTTGCTCGCCGCTTCGCTCGGCGCTTTGCTCTCCGCTCTGCTCGCCGCTTTGCTCTCCGCTTTGCTCGCCGCTTTGCTCTCCGCTCGCTCGCCTCGTTGCTCGCCGCTTTGCTCGCAGCTTTGCTCGCCGCTTCGCTCGCCGCTTTGCTCTCCGCTCTGCTCGCCGCGTTGCTCGCCGCTTTGCTCGCCGCTTTGCTCGCCGCTTCGCTCGCCGCTTCGCTCTCCGCTCTGCTCGCCGCGTTGCTCGCCGCTTTGCTCGCCGCTTCGCTAGCCGCTTTGCTCTCGGCTCTGCTCGCCGCTTTGCTCCCCGCTCTGCTCGTCGCTTTGCTCTCCGCTTTGCTCGCCGCTTTGCTCTCCGCATTGCTCGCCGCTTTGCTCTCCGCTTTGCTCTCCGCTTTGCTCTCCGCTTTGCTCTCCGCTCTGCTCTTCGATCTGCTCGCCGCTTTGCTCGCCGCTTTGCTCGCCGCTTTGCTCGCCGCTCTGCTCGCCGTTTTTCTCGCCGCTTTGCTCTCCGCTCTGCTCTCCGCACTGCTCTCCGCTATACTCGCCGCTTTACTCGCCTCTTCGCTCGCCGCTTTGCTCTCCGCTATGCTCGCCGCTTTGCTCTCCGCTCTGCTCGCCGCTTTGCTCTCAGCTTTGCTCGTCGCTTTGCTCTCCGCTTTGCTCTCTGCTCTGCTCACCGCTTTGCTCTCCGCTCTGCTCGCCGCTTTGCTCTCCACTTTGCTCGCCGCGTTGCTCTCCGCTCTACTCGCCGCTTTGCTCGCCGCTTCGCTCGCCGCCCTTCTCGCCGCTCTTCTCTTTCGCTCTCATCTCTCCGCTCTGCTCTCCGCTCATCTCTATGCTCACCGCTCTGCTCTCTCTCTCATCTCTCAGATCCCTCTTCCTCTCTCCCCGCGCTCTGCTCTCCTCTCTGCTCTCTCTCTCATCTCTCTGATCTATCTGCCTCTCTACCCCGCTCTGATTTACGCCCTGCTCGCCCCTCTGCTCGCTCTCTGCTCTCCGCTCTGCTCTCCGATTTGCTCGCCGCTCTGCTCGCCGCTTTGCTCGTCGCTATGCTCGCCGCATTGCTCGTCGCTATGCTCGCAGCTCTGCTCGCCGCTTTGCTCGTCGCTATTCTCGCCGCTCTGCTCGCCGCTTTGCTCGTCGCTATGATCGGCGCTTTGCTCGTAGTTATGCTCGCCGCTCTGCTCGCAGCTATGCTCCTCGCTTTGCTCTCCGCTTTGCTCGCGCATTGCTCGCCGCCTTGCTCTCCGCTCTGCTCGCCGCATTGCTCTCCGCTTTGCTAGCCGCCTTGCTCTCCGCTCTGCTCGCCGCTCTGCTCTCCGCTCTGCTCTCCGCTGTGCTCTCCGCTCTGCTCTCCGCTTTGCTCTCCGCTTCGCGCGCCGCTTCGCTCTCCGCTTCGCTCTCCGCTTTGCTCTCCGCTTTGCTCGCCGCTTTGCTCTCCGCTCTGCTGGCCGCCTTGCTCTCCGCTCTGCTCGCCGCTATGCTCCCCGCTCTGCTCGCCGCTATGCACTCCGCTCTGCTCGCCGCTTTGTTCTCCGCTCTGCTCTCCGCTCTGCTCGCAGCTTTGCTCTCCGCTCTGCGCGCCGCTTTGATCTCCGCTCTGCTCGCCGCTTTGCTCTCCGCTCTGCTCTCCGCTCTGCTCTCCGCTCTACTCGCCGCTTTGCTCGCCGCTTCGCTCGCCGCTTTGCTCTCCGCTCTGCTCGCCGCGTTGCTCTCCGCTTTGATCGCCGCTTTGCTCTCCGCTCTGCTCTCCGCTCTACTCGCCGCTTTGCTCTCCACTTTGCTCGCCGCGTTGCTCTCCGCTTTGCTCGCCGCTTTGCTCTCCGCTTTGCTCGCCGCTTTGCTCGCCGCTTTGCTCGCCGCTTTGCTCTCCGCTATGCTCGCCGCTTTGCTCTCCGCTTTGCTCTCCGCTTTGCTCTCCGCTTTGCTCTCCGCTCTGCTCTCCGCTTTGCTCGCCGCTTTGCTCTCCGCTCTACTCGCCGCTTTGCTCGCCGCTTCGCTCGCCGCTTTGCTCTCCACTTTGCTCGCCGCGTTGCTCTCCGCTTTGCTCGCCGCTTTGCTCTCCGCTTTGCTCGCCGCTTTGCTCTCCGCTTTGCTCGCCGCTTTGCTCTCCGCTTTGCTCTCCGCTTTGCTCTCCGCTCTGCACTCTGCTTTGCTCGCCGCTTTGCTCGCTGCTTTTCTCGCCGCTCTGCTCGCCGCTTTGCACGCCGCTTCGCTCGCAGCTTTGCTCTCCGCTCTGCTCGCCGCTTTGCTCTCCGCTCTGCTCGCCGCTTTGCTCTCCGATTTGCTCGCCGCTTTGCTTGCCGCCTTGCTCGCCGATTTGCTCTCCGCTCTGCTCGCCGCTTTGCTATCCGCTTCGCTCGCCGCTTTGCTCTCCGCTCTGCTCGCCGCTTTGCTCGCCGCTTTCCTCTCCGCTTTGCTCTCCGCTTTGCTCGCCGCTTTGCTCTCCGCTTTGCTCGCCGCTTTGCTCTCCGCTCTGCTCGCCGCTGTGCTGGCCGCGTTGCTCGCCTCTTTGCTCGCCGCTTCGCTCGGCGCTTTGCTCTCCGCTCTGCTCGCCGCTTTGCTCTCCGCTTTGCTCGCCGCTTTGCTCGCCGCTTTGCTCGCCGCTTTGCTCGCCGCTTTGCTCGCCGCTTTGCTCGCCGCTTTGCTCGCCGCTCTGCTCGCCGCTCTGCTCGCCTATTTGCTCTCCGCTCTGCTCTCCGCTCTGCTCGCCGCCTTGCTCGCCGCTTTGCTCTCCGCTTTGCTCTCCGCTTTGCTCGCCGCTTTGCTCTCCGCTCTGCTCGCCGCTTTGCTCGCCGCTTTGCCCGCCGCTTTGCCCGCCGCTTTGCCCGCCGCTTTGCTCTCCGCTCTGCTCTCCGCTTTGCTCTCCACTTTCCTCGCCGCTTTGATGATGAAAAATACAATCTAATACGAAATAAACAACGAACCAAAGGAATATTGGAACTCAAACTCGCAAAACAGTAGAGAAATTGAGGGGATGGACCGAAACTTGTCACAATACCCAACGCCCAGTCGGTATGATCACGATTGCAGTGTTTGTAAACCAGCCGACATAGTGCCAGAAATATTTTAGTAAATTTCATTTAGTTTCTTTTTGGTAAGTTTTATTTCGAATTATGTCGACAAAAATGCGTTGATATTCCGAGAATCGGGCAAAAATTTTTTCGAATTATGAATTATAGAGATTTTCGTATTATTGAAACACATTTGTATGAAATTGGCTTTTTCGGTCTTTCACATGTTAAAAAATTTCGAATTACGTCGATCTTCGAAATATAGAGGTTCGAATTAACCAGGTTTTACTGTATAACGAATAATTTTTAAACGTCAACGTTTGCACCTCTGCTTTCCTCATTGGACAAAATTAGGGTAAAAACAACCCAAAAAATTTAAAATTTATGAATTTTATATTTTTTCCATCGTTTATTACGAATACCAAAAATTCATGCCAAATTTTAATGATGTAGCAGCTTTATAAATGAATTTATATTGATTTAATTGTTTAAAATTTGTGAATGTTTAATGGTCACAATAATAAATTTAATTGTAATTGTCAATGTTAATTACCTCTGGAACATCATTCTCTAGCTTTCAGAAAAATGTCAGCTCCTTCCCCCCGCTCTGTTCTCTGTTCTCCGCTCTGATCCGCTCTCGTCTTCGCTATCTGCTCTCTCTCCACTCTGCTCTCCCCTCTGCTCTTCGCTCTGCTCGCCGCTCTGCTCTCTCTCTCTCTCATCTCTATTATCTCTCACCCTCTCTTCCCCCGCTATACTCGCCGCTCTGCTCTCTGCTCCCCGCTTTGCTCGCCTCTCTGATCTCTCCCTCTCTCCCCCGCTTTGCTCGCCGCCCTTCTCGCCGCTCTGCTCTCTCGCTCTCATCTCCCCGCTCTGCTCTCCGCTCATCTCTATGCTCACCGCTCTGCTCTCTCTCTCATCTCTCAGATCTCTCTTCCTCTCTCCCCGCGCTCTGCTCTCCTCTCTGCTCTCTCTCTCATCTCTCTGATCTATCTGCCTCTCTACCCCGCTCTGATTTACGCCTTGCTCGCCCGTCTGCTTGCTCTCTGCTCTCCGCTCTGCTCTCCGATTTGCTCGCCGCTCTGCTCGCCGCTTTGCTCGTCGCTATGCTCGCCGCATTGCTCGTCGCTATGCTCGCAGCTCTGCTCGCCGCTTTGCTCGTCGCTATGCTCGCCGCTCTGCTCGCCGCTTTGCTCGTCGCTATGATCGGTGCTTTGCTCGTAGTTATGCTCGCCGCTCTGCTCGCCGCTATGCTCGCCGCTATGCTCCTCGCTTTGCTCTCCGCTTTGCTCGCGCTTTGCTCGCGCTTTGCTCGCCGCCTTGCTCTCCGCTCTGCTCGCCGCATGGCTCTCCGCTTTGCTAGCCGCCTTGCTCTCCGCTCTGCTCGCCGCTTTGCTCTCCGCTCTGCTCGCCGCTCTGCTCTCCGCTCTGCTCTCCGCTCTGCTCTCCGCTCTGCTCTCCGCTCTGCTCTCCGCTTTGCTCTCCGCTTCGCTCGCCGCTTCGCTCTCCGCTTTGCTCTCCGCTTTGCTCGCCGCTTTGCTCCTCGCTCTGCTCGCCGCTTTGCTCTCCGCTCTGCTCGCCGCTATGCTCCCCGCTCTGCTCGTCGCTATGCACTCCGCTCTGCTCGCCGCTTTGTTCTCCGCTCTGCTCTCCGCTCTGCTCGCCGCGTTCCTCGCCGCTTTGCTCGCCGCTTCGCTCGCTGCTTTGCTCTCCGCTCTGCTCGCCGCTTTGCTCGCTGCGAGCAGAGCCGCTTTGCTATCCGCTCTGTTCGCCGCTTTGATCTCCGCTCTGCTCGCCGCTTTGCTCTCCGCTCTGATCTCCGCTCTGCTCTCCGCTCTACTCGCCGCTTTGCTCGCCGCTTCGCTCGCCGCTTTGCCCTCCGCTCTGCTCGCCGCTTTGCTCTCCGCTTTGTTCGCCGCTTTGCTCGCCGCTTTGCTCTCCGCTTTGCTCTCTGCTCTGCTCGCCGCTTTGTTCGCCGCTTTGCTCGCCGCTTTGCTCGCCGCTCTGTTCGCCGCTTTGCTCGCCGCTTTGCTCGCCGCTTTGCTCTCCGCTCTGCTCTCCGCCCTGCTCGCCGCTTTTCTCGCCGCTTCGCTCGCCGCTTTGCCCTCCGCTCTGCTCGCCGCTTTGCTCTCCGCTTTGCTCGCCGCTTCGCTCGCTGCTTTGCTCTCCGCTCTGCTCGCCGCTTTGCTCGCTGCGAGCAGAGCCGCTTTGCTATCCGCTCTGTTCGCCGCTTTGATCTCCGCTCTGCTCTCCGCTCTGATCTCCGCTCTGCTCTCCGCTCTACTCGCCGCTCTGCTCGCCGCTTTGCTCGCCGCTTTGCTCTCCGCTCTGCTCTCCGCTCTGCTCTCCGCTCTGCTCTCCGCTCCACTCGCCGCTTTACTCGCCGCTTCGCTCGCCGCTTTGCTCTCCGCTCTGCTCGCCGCTTTGCTCTCCGCTTTGCTCGCCGCTTTGCTCTCCGCTCTGTTCGCCGCTTTGCTCTCCGCTTTGCTCGCCGCTTTGCTCTCCGCTTTGCTCTCTGCTCTGCTCGCCGCTTTGCTCGCCGCTTTGCTCGCCGCTTTGCTCGCCGCTTTGCTCGCCGCTTTGCTCGCCGCTTTGCTCTCCGCTCTGCTCGCCGTTTTGCTCGCCGCTTTGCTCCCCGCTCTGCTCTCCGCTCTGCTCGCCGCTTTGCACGCCGCTTCGCTCGCCGCTTTGCTCTACGCTCTGCTCGCCGCTTTGCTCGCCGCTTTGCTCTCCGCTTTGCTCTCCGCTTTGCTCTCCGCTTTGCTCGCCGCTTTGCTCTCCGCTTTGCTCGCCGCTTTGCTCTCTGCTCTGCTCGCCGCTGTGCTAGCCGCGTTGCTCGCCGCTTTGCTCGCCGCTTCGCTCGGCGCTTTGCTCTCCGCTCTGCTCGCCGCTTTGCTCTCCGCTTTGCTCGCCGCTTTGCTCTCCGCTCGCTCGCCTCGTTGCTCGCCGCTTTGCTCGCAGCTTTGCTCGCCGCTTCGCTCGCCGCTTTGCTCTCCGCTCTGCTCGCCGCGTTGCTCGCCGCTTTGCTCGCCGCTTTGCTCGCCGCTTCGCTCGCCGCTTCGCTCTCCGCTCTGCTCGCCGCGTTGCTCGCCGCTTTGCTCGCCGCTTCGCTAGCCGCTTTGCTCTCCGCTCTGCTCGCCGCTTTGCTCTCCGCTCTGCTCGTCGCTTTGCTCTCCGCTTTGCTCGCCGCTTTGCTCTCCGCATTGCTCGCCGCTTTGCTCTCCGCTTTGCTCTCCGCTTTGCTCTCCGCTCTGCTCTTCGATCTGCTCGCCGCTTTGCTCGCCGCTTTGCTCGCCGCTTTGCTCGCCGCTCTGCTCGCCGTTTTTCTCGCCGCTTTGCTCTCCGCTCTGCTCTCCGCACTGCTCTCCGCTATACTCGCCGCTTTACTCGCCTCTTCGCTCGCCGCTTTGCTCTCCGCTATGCTCGCCGCTTTGCTCTCCGCTCTGCTCGCCGCTTTGCTCTCAGCTTTGCTCGTCGCTTTGCTCTCCGCTTTGCTCTCTGCTCTGCTCACCGCTTTGCTCTCCGCTCTGCTCGCCGCTTTGCTCTCCACTTTGCTCGCCGCGTTGCTCTCCGCTTTGCTCGCCGCTTTGCTCTCCGCTCTGCTCTCCGCTCTGCTCTCCGCTCTACTCGCCGCTTTGCTCGCCGCTTCGCTCGCCGCTCTGCTCGCCGCTTTGCTCTCCGCTTTGCTCGCCTCTCTGATCTCTCCCTCTCTCCCCAGCTTTGCTCGCCGCCCTTCTCGCCGCTCTGCTCTCTCGCTCTCATCTCTCCGCTCTGCTCTCCGCTCATCTCTATGCTCACCGCTCTGCTCTCTCTCTCATCTCTCAGATCCCTCTTCCTCTCTCCCCGCGCTCTGCTCTCCTCTCTGCTCTCTCTCTCATCTCTCTGATCTATCTGCCTCTCTACCCCGCTCTGATTTACGCCCTGCTCGCCCCTCTGCTCGCTCTCTGCTCTCCGCTCTGCTCTCCGATTTGCTCGCCGCTCTGCTCGCCGCTTTGCTCGTCGCTATGCTCGCCGCATTGCTCGTCGCTATGCTCGCAGCTCTGCTCGCCGCTTTGCTCGTCGCTATGCACGCCGCTCTGCTCGCCGCTTTGCTCGTCGCTATGCTCGGCGCTTTGCTCGTAGTTATGCTCGCCGCTCTGCTCGCAGCTATGCTCCTCGCTTTGCTCTCCGCTTTGCTCGCGCATTGCTCGCCGCCTTGCTCTCCGCTCTGCTCGCCGCATTGCTCTCCGCTTTGCTAGCCGCCTTGCTCTCCGCTCTGCTCGCCGCTCTGCTCTCCGCACTGCTCTCCGCTGTGCTCTCCGCTCTGCTCTCCGCTTTGCTCTCCGCTTCGCTCGCCGCTTCGCTCTCCGCTTCGCTCTCCGCTTCGCTCTCCGCTTTGCTCTCCGCTTTGCTCGCCGCTTTGCTCTCCGCTCTGCTCGCCGCCTTGCTCTCCGCTCTGCTCGCCGCTATGCTCCCCGCTCTGCTCGCCGCTATGCACTCCGCTCTGCTCGCCGCTTTGTTCTCCGCTCTGCTCTCCGCTCTGCTCGCCGCGTTGCTCGTCGCCTCGCTCGCCGCATTGCACTCCGCTCTGCTCGCCGCGTTGCTCGCCGCTTTGCACGCCGCTTCGCTCGCAGCTTTGCTCTCCGCTCTGCGCGCCGCTTTGATCTCCGCTCTGCTCGCCGCTTTGCTCTCCGCTCTGCTCTCCGCTCTGCTCTCCGCTCTACTCGCCGCTTTGCTCGCCGCTTCGCTCGCCGCTTTGCTCTACCCTCTGCTCGCCGCTTTGCTCTCCGCTTTGCTCGCCGCTTTGCTCGCCGCTTTGCTCGCCGCTTTGCTCTCCGCTTTGCTCGCCGCTTTGCTCTCCGCTTTGCTCTCCGCTTTGCTCTCCGCTTTGCTCTCCGCTCTGCTCTCCGCTTTGCTCGCCGCTTTGCTCTCCGCTCTACTCGCCGCTTTGCTCGCCGCTTCGCTCGCCGCTTTGCTCTCCACTTTGCTCGCCGCGTTGCTCTCCGCTTTGCTCGCCGCTTTGCTCTCCGCTTTGCTCGCCGCTTTGCTCTCCGCTTTGCTCGCCGCTTTGCTCTCCGCTTTGCTCTCCGCTTTGCTCTCCGCTCTGCACTCTGCTTTGCTCGCCGCTTTGCTCGCCGCTTTTCTCGCCGCTCTGCTCGCCGCTTTGCACGCCGCTTCGCTCGCAGCTTTGCTCTCCGCTCTGCTCGCCGCTTTGCTCTCCGATTTGCTCGCCGCTTTGCTTGCCGCCTTGCTCGCCGATTTGCTCTCCGCTCTGCTCGCCGCTTTGCTATCCGCCTTGCTCGCCGCTTTGCTCTCCGCTTCGCTCGCCGCTTTGCTCTCCGCTCTGCTCGCCGCTTTGCTCTCCGCTTTGCTCGCCGCTTTGCTCGCCGCTTTGCTCGCCGCTTTGCTCGCCGCTTTGCTCGCCGCTTCGCTCGCCGCTTTGCTCTCCGCTCTGCTCGCCGCTTTACTCTCCGCTATGATCGCCGTTTTGCTCTCCGCTCGCTCGCCGCGTTGCTCGCCGCTTTGCTCGCAGCTTTGCTCGCCGCTTCGCTCGCCGCTTTGCTCTCCGCTCTGCTCGCCGCGGTTCTCGCCGCTTGGCTCGCCGCTTCGCTAGCCGCTTTGCTCTCCGCTCTGCTCGCCGCTTTGCTCTCCGCTCTGCTCGCCGCTTTGCTCTCCGCTCTGCTCGCCGCTTTGCTCTCCGCTCTGCTCGCCGCTTTGCTCTCCGCTTTGCTCGCCGCTTTGCTCTCCGTTTTGCTCGCCGCTTAGCTCGCCGCTTTGCTCGCCGCTTTGCTCGCCGCTTTGCTCTCCGCTTTGCTCGCCGCTTTGCTCTCCGCTTTGCTCTCCGCTCTGCTCTCCGCTTTGCTCGCCGCTTTGCTCGCCGCTTTGCTCGCCGCTTTGCTCGCCGCTTTGCTCGCCGCTCTGCTCGCCGCTTTGCTCGCCGCTTTGCTCTCCGCTCTGCTCTCCGCTCTGCTCTCCGCTCTGCTCTCCGCTTTACTCGCCGCTTCGCTCGCCGCTTTGCTCTCCGCTCTGCTCGCCGCTTTGCTCTCCGCTTTGCTCGCCGCTTTGCTCTCCGCTCTGCTCGCCGCTTTGCTCTCCGCTTTGCTCGCCGCTTTGCTCTCCGCTTTGCTCTCTGCTCTGCTCGCCGCTTTGCTCCCCGCTCTGCTCTCCGCTCTGCTCGCCGCTTTGCTCGCCGCTTCGCTCGCCGCTTTGCTCTCCGCTCTGCTCGCCGCTTTGCTCGCCGCTTTCCTCTCCGCTTTGCTCTCCGCTTTGCTCGCCGCTTTGCTCTCCGCTTTGCTCGCCGCTTTGCTCTCCGCTCTGCTCGCCGCTGTGCTGGCCGCGTTGCTCGCCGCTTTGCTCGCCGCTTCGCTCGGCGCTTTGCTCTCCGCTCTGCTCGCCGCTTTGCTCTCCGCTTTGCTCGCCGCTTTGCTCGCCGCTTTGCTCGCCGCTTTGCTCGCCGCTCTGCTCGCCGCTCTGCTCGCCGCTTTGCTCTCCGCTCTGCTCTCCGCTCTGCTCGCCGCCTTGCTCGCCGCTTTGCTCTCCGCTTTGCTCTCCGCTTTGCTCGCCGCTTTGCTCTCCGCTCTGCTCGCCGCTTTGCTCGCCGCTTTGCCCGCCGCTTTGCCCGCCGCTTTGCCCGCCGCTTTGCTCTCCGCTCTGCTCTCCGCT
Organism: Uropetala carovei; assembly: GCA_036926305.1. NCBI lineage: Eukaryota > Metazoa > Arthropoda > Insecta > Odonata > Petaluridae > Uropetala > Uropetala carovei. The sequence goes on from JAXCHB010000069.1 coordinate 9,561,538, forward strand.
TTGCTCTCCACTTTCCTCGCCGCTTTGATGATGAAAAATACAATCTAATACGAAATAAACAACGAACCAAAGGAATATTGGAACTCAAACTCGCAAAACAGTAGAGAAATTGAGGGGATGGACCGAAACTTGTCACAATACCCAACGCCCAGTCGGTATGATCACGATCGCAGTGTTTGTAAACCAGCCGACATAGTGCCAGAAATATTTTAGTAAATTTCATTTAGTTTCTTTTTGGTAAGTTTTATTTCGAATTATGTCGACAAAAATGCGTTGATATTCCGAGAATCGGGCAAAAATTTTTTCGAATTATGAATTATAGAGATTTTCGTATTATTGAAACACATTTGTATGAAATTGGCTTTTTCGGTCTTTCACATGTTAAAAAATTTCGAATTACGTCGATCTTCGAAATATAGAGGTTCGAATTAACCAGGTTTTACTGTATAACGAATAATTTTTAAACGTCAACGTTTGCACCTCTGCTTTCCTCATTGGACAAAATTAGGGTAAAAACAACCCAAAAAATTTAAAATTTAAGAATTTTATATTTTTTCCATCGTTTATTACGAATACCAAAAATTCATGCCAAATTTTAATGATGTAGCAGCTTTATAAATGAATTTATATTGATTTAATTGTTTAAAATTTGTGAATGTTTAATGGTCACAATAATAAATTTAATTGTAATTGTCAATGTTAATTACCTCTGGAACATCATTCTCTAGCTTTCAGAAAAATGTCAGCTCCTTCCCCCCGCTCTGTTCTCTGTTCTCCGCTCTGATCCGCTCTCGTCTTCGCTATCTGCTCTCTCTCCACTCTGCTCTCCCCTCTGCTCTTCGCTCTGCTCGCCGCTCTGCTCTCTCTCTCTCTCATCTCTATTATCTCTCACCCTCTCTTCCCCCGCTATACTCGCCGCTCTGCTCTCTGCTCCCCGCTTTGCTCGCCTCTCTGATCTCTCCCTCTCTCCCCCGCTTTGCTCGCCGCCCTTCTCGCCGCTCTGCTCTCTCGCTCTCATCTCCCCGCTCTGCTCTCCGCTCATCTCTATGCTCACCGCTCTGCTCTCTCTCTCATCTCTCAGATCTCTCTTCCTCTCTCCCCGCGCTCTGCTCTCCTCTCTGCTCTCTCTCTCATCTCTCTGATCTATCTGCCTCTCTACCCCGCTCTGATTTACGCCTTGCTCGCCCGTCTGCTTGCTCTCTGCTCTCCGCTCTGCTCTCCGATTTGCTCGCCGCTCTGCTCGCCGCTTTGCTCGTCGCTATGCTCGCCGCATTGCTCGTCGCTATGCTCGCAGCTCTGCTCGCCGCTTTGCTCGTCGCTATGCTCGCCGCTCTGCTCGCCGCTTTGCTCGTCGCTATGCTCGGTGCTTTGCTCGTAGTTATGCTCGCCGCTCTGCTCGCCGCTATGCTCGCCGCTATGCTCCTCGCTTTGCTCTCCGCTTTGCTCGCGCTTTGCTCGCGCTTTGCTCGCCGCCTTGCTCTCCGCTCTGCTCGCCGCATGGCTCTCCGCTTTGCTAGCCGCCTTGCTCTCCGCTCTGCTCGCCGCTTTGCTCTCCGCTCTGCTCGCCGCTCTGCTCTCCGCTCTGCTCTCCGCTCTGCTCTCCGCTCTGCTCTCCGCTCTGCTCTCCGCTTTGCTCTCCGCTTCGCTCGCCGCTTCGCTCTCCGCTTTGCTCTCCGCTTTGCTCCTCGCTCTGCTCGCCGCTTTGCTCTCCGCTCTGCTCGCCGCTATGCTCCCCGCTCTGCTCGCCGCTATGCACTCCGCTCTGCTCGCCGCTTTGTTCTCCGCTCTGCTCTCCGCTCTGCTCGCCGCGTTTCTCGCCGCTTTGCTCGCCGCTTCGCTCGCTGCTTTGCTCTCCGCTCTGCTCGCCGCTTTGCTCGCTGCGAGCAGAGCCGCTTTGCTATCCGCTCTGTTCGCCGCTTTGATCTCCGCTCTGCTCGCCGCTTTGCTCTCCGCTCTGATCTCCGCTCTGCTCTCCGCTCTACTCGCCGCTTTGCTCGCCGCTTCGCTCGCCGCTTTGCCCTCCGCTCTGCTCGCCGCTTTGCTCTCCGCTTTGTTCGCCGCTTTGCTCGCCGCTTTGCTCTCCGCTTTGCTCTCTGCTCTGCTCGCCGCTTTGTTCGCCGCTTTGCTCGCCGCTTTGCTCGCCGCTCTGTTCGCCGCTTTGCTCGCCGCTTTGCTCGCCGCTTTGCTCTCCGCTCTGCTCTCCGCCCTGCTCGCCGCTTTTCTCGCCGCTTCGCTCGCCGCTTTGCCCTCCGCTCTGCTCGCCGCTTTGCTCTCCGCTTTGCTCGCCGCTTCGCTCGCCGCTTTGCTCTCCGCTGTGCTGGCCGCGTTGCTCGCCGCTTTGCTCGCCGCTTCGCTCGCCGCTTTGCTCTCCGCTCTGCTCGCCGCTTTGCTCTCCGCTTTGCTCGCCGCTCTGCTCGCCGCTTTGCTCGCCGCTTTGCTCTCCGCTTTGCTCGCCGCTTTGCTCGCCGCTCTGCTCGCCGCTTTGCTCGCCGCTCTGCTCTCCGCTCTGCTCGCCGCTTTGCTCTCCGCTCTGCTCGCCGCCTTGCTCGCCGCTTTGCTCTCCGCTTTGCTCGCCGCTTTGCTCGCCGCTTTGCTCGCCGCTTTGCCCGCCGCTTCGCTCGCCGCTTTGCTCTCCGCTCTGCTCTCCGCTTTGCTCTCCACTTTCCTCGCCGCTTTGATGATTAAAAATACAATCTAATACGACATAAACAACGAACCAGAGGAATATTGGAACTCAAACTCGCAAAACAGTAGAGAAATTGAGGGGATGGACCGAAACTTGTGACAATACCCAACGCCCAGTCGGTATGATCACGATCGCACAGTGTTTGTAAACCAGCCGACATAGTGCCAAAAATATTTTAGTAAATTTTATTTAGTTTCTTTTTGGTAAGTTTTATTTCGAATTATGTCGACAAAAATGCGTTGATATTCCGAGAATCGGGCAAAATTTTTTTTCGAATTATGAATTATAGAGATTTTCGAATTATTGAAACTCATTTGTATGAAATTGGCTTTTTCGGTCTTTCACATGTTAAAAAATTTCGAATTACGTCGAATTTCGAAATATAGAGGTTCGAATTAACCAGGTTTTACTGTATATATCTCATGCCGGTTGCATAATCTTTAGGATGTGTGTTCAGGGATTTCATACGAAGCGCTTCTCTGTATCATCCACGCGTAATCTGTACATACGAACTGCCTAACTTCTTTCTCTGCAACCGACTTATATCTCATCCCATCTGTCTTCGCTTTTTCCCTGAGTAACTTCTACGTCCTACGTCCGACTTTTTTTTTATTGCATCTTTTCAAACATTCCGTGTTTACGTGCCGCGCGTCGGGAATGAGGCGAGGAAGGGAAAAGCCTTGTTTTTACAGCTCGGTAGGATATCTTACCATCCGACCCGTGGAACGTACCTCGTTCTCGTATCCGACGGCTAATTTCCTCCCACGATTGTTGTTCCATTATTTATAGCGCTGGGAACGGATGAAACTCTACACATCATTGATTCCAGCGAGGTAGCATTTTAACCGCTCATTTTTTGTCCTCTCGTCTACTCTTCCAATGCCTTTCCCTTCCCTTCCTAAATTGCAATCTCAAATATGCATTCTCAGGTTGTACTAGATCATGGGTGTCCAGATGTAGAAGCTCATGTAGCCTTATAGTGGCCAGAAATAGATTTGAGCGGCCGCACTAGAAGGGGGATCTGTAGGATTTGTTTGCAAAAACAATTATTAATTTTTCTGTTATTTTTTTATATTGCATATTTCTTTAAAGGTTTTTTTTCAAAGTATTTTTAATTCATTTAATTCAAATTACAAATTTTTATTTTCTTTTTTATAATACGAATATCTTTAATAAAATTTAATTTTTTACAAAGTATTTTAAATTTATTTAATTCAAAAGATCATCAATTTGTAAATCCTTTAATTTTGTGGATGATAATCTGAACTGATAGGTCAGAGTTTCATCGGTCAATTTATACCGGTATGAAGAAACTTTAATTGGCCATATTGCTAAAACAGTTTGAATATATATATATATATATATATATATATATATATATATATATATATATATATATATTAAACAGCAAATAAAATTATCACAATTTAAAATATTTTCGGAATTTCTTCTCTCGAAAAAGGCCGCAAGTACTTAAAAATTAAAATCATACAGCGGGCCGCACGAAATCGTGAAAGTGGCCGCAGTTTGGACACCCATGTACTAAATAGTTATTTATTTATGAATTTCCATATGTCCATTTCGTTTACAAACTTACATACTATATGCCTCTGCACTAATGCGTTTTCTCATTCTTTGTTATTAATTTCTTCCATACTATAGCTTAAACTAGACTACAGGTTTTAAGAAAATCTTTTGTTTTTGTTTTCCAATTTCTTGGTTTATCTTTTTTAATAAGTAATAAAAGTATACAGTAAATCAGTAATCTTCCCCGAAATCCTTCGGGAGTTTTTTTTTGTGATAATTAGCAAATGTTTTGTGAAAAATATATTTTGATAGCGATGCATAATTTTATGTTTTATTCAGTCGAAATTTTATACATAATATCCTAATTCTGTTAGTCCGGAACGCTCTATGGAATTAGATGAGAGCATAAGGAAAACGCCCATAACTAAAAAGGTTTTCAATCTTTTTCGATCGAACTTTCAGGAATCACATGGATTTTCAATTTTTTAATTTGTAACAGTTCGCCGTATACATAGTCGTCCTGGGTTTGAATCCAGGAGCATATCTTTTCTCCATTTGAATAACATGGGCAGAGCTGAAACGAAGCGAGCAAACCTTTTTTCTTTAGAATTATAAAATATGTTAAAAAGGAGATATCGACGAGGTATTTTTACAGTTATGCAGAGAAAACTATGGAAATGAATTTTCATATAGTATAAATTCAAATCGCATTATATACCATACAATTTTTAATTGACAGTAAAATCATTGAATCAAACCGTTGGGTTTGGTTGGTTTTACATATTTCCTCTATACACTTCTTAAAAGTAGTTTGAATTAAAAAAGTTGTTATATATACATATACATACATACATACATATATATATATATATATATATATATATATACTTGTTTTAACGTAATATTTTATTCACGCATACCCGTCATATTTGACGGCCAATTAGGCTTGTATTCTAATAAAACTCCGCAATTTGGTATTTGTATATATTTCCACCTTCCCAGTACCGGATTTAGGAATGGATCTACTTATTTTCGTTTATACATTTCGTGTAACCATATTCTTAATAGACGATTTAAAGATTAATTTTAAAAATACAATAATGAGCGCACAATATTTAGCGTGATTTCAGCCACACCAGGAACCATATCTTTCAATTCTGATAAATAGAGAGACTACGTTATTTTTATTTTCTCCCGTTTTTTTTTCATATTTTTGGCAAATGGAAATTATTTTTATACGATATAAGTAATTTTTAATAAATAACAATAAATTTAGAAAGTAAAACCATGAGTTACGTAATGATAGCAAACCAGACTGCATAGTACGAAGTCGTTATCAACAAAAGTAACTTTAACCACATGCCCTAATAATATTTTTATATTTACCCTTATTTTTTCTTTTTCGGCAAATGGAATTTATTTTTTTTACGATTCTAGTAATTTTTATTATATAGCTATAAACTATGAGTTGCGTAATCTTATTAATCCCGACTGCATGGTATGAAGTCCTTTATCGACAAAAAATAAACTTTAGTCTCATGTCCTAATAACGAGTATACGATGCTCTTCCAAGTAATCTTAAGTTTCACTAGACGTGACGTCACGTTTCCGCACGTCCACCATCCGCTTCTTCATTAACTCGTGTTACCTCATAACTTCCTTCTCACTCACGCAGCGTAGGGAAAAGAAACAAGGTGCACCACGAAATGGACGAGGAAGTATCCCAACTGTGTAAGCATTTCCCATTCGGAGAACAGACAGAACTGTCCCACGATATCATATCGTAGGCGAAATCGAGGTCGGGACGGACTTTTAAGGTTGAAAAATTCGTCTCCTCGCAGGGTCGAACTCGAAATTAGAGAACGAAAATCCAGTTCGCGGCAGTTTCTACTCGGCGCTCGTGGATTAATCCGATCAGCCGAATATTGGATCGGCAGAGAGTTAAAAAAAATTAATAAGCAATTAATTCGAAACCCGTGGACATCCTCATCGGGTGGAAGCTAAAGGAGGCTTATTCTTAACAAAGGTTGTAAAATTATTTTTTTTAATCCGAGAATTTAGTCGAGTTTTATGGATAACTTCGAGGGGTCTTTTCAAGACATATAGAGAGAGAGACATATTTTTCTTCAGCGCTTGATTTAATATGCGCGTGATTTGCAGAGTCCTATCCATCCCCACAATTTCCGACCTAGTTCGTATTATAGGAATATTAATTAAAATTCGATTTGGAAAGTAATTAGTTCTTTCACGGATTAAACACGGACTTCGCCTTTCCAAAAGTACCATTTTCTTTTTCTTTAGCAATTATCTCATTTATTTTTACGACCGGGGAGGAAAGAGGGGGGAGGAGAGAGAGAGAGAGAAAGGGGAGTATTTTGGAGAATGTTCGATGCACTTCATTCATCAATAAAAAATACTTCAAACCCTTTCTCAGTTAGCGATATTAATTTTCTCTCCGTGATAACGTCTGGATTCTTTTGAACTTCTGCTCGACCAAGAATACTTTCTCTCCAGAGTCTCTCATCCTTTCTCTCTCTCTCTCCCCCTCCCCCTCCTTTCCTCCCTCTCTCTCTCTCCAATGCCTCGGGCGAGCAACCGTAGAGCAAAGTAAAATGAAAGAGATGTAAGGACGAGTTTTGGGAAGCAGAAAGGAGGAAAGGTCCCTTTCAGACGCAGGAAGCGATCCTCAACCTCCTATACCTCCATCCATCCCTTCTTTTCTTTCCCCTCTCTCTCTCTTTCTCTCGCTTTTTTCCTAACATAGATCCCTTCTTTGGTCCACGCCGCTCCCTTTCCAGCTGATCTTCCGCTCATTCCCTTTCGTCGCTTTTCTGAGGAGCATAAACCTTCCTTTTTCGCTCGGTGCGACATTTATCGCTCCATCTCTTTCTCCCTTGTTAGTCTCTCCCTCTCTCTTTTCATCTTGGCCCCTCTTCCTCCACCTCCTTAACTCTTTTCTTCTACATTTATACAACCAATTCTCTGCATTCTGTATCGTGCATAGGTAGGCACTCACAAAAATTAAGCTGCGTAAACGTGGACTTCATAATCAATACGCACTGACTATGTATGTACTTTATTATATATAAATGCATTTCTCGTGAGATCTTTTTTAAGTTCTAACTGGAGGTTTTGCAGGGTTTTAACGCACTATAATCGTTTGGACGTCATGCTGATCTTTAGATATTTATACTTGTTCTCCTTCCTGTTAAAATATTGTTTTAAATTATTTCATTAGGTGCATTTCCTTTTGGAGGGATTTTTAAAATTAATCCGCTGGACGTTATCGTTTTGTCCGTCCGTCACACTTCCATGTTCGGCCAACTACATCCACACCGTTCAAGTTAGAGCAGCCAAATTTTGAGGTATTGTTTATGGCCATAATTTCATCGCGCGTTTGAAATTTGGAAACTCTAGGAGCAACCTAAGCGGTAGGGTGTGGGTCATTAAAAAAACCGTCCTTAATATCTGATTCATCAATTCTCTCCATACACGTTTATTTTTTTGTTTCTTTGCATTAGCATATAAGAGGATTACGTGGAAGAGAAAACTATCTCGCCTCAATATAGAGGATTGTCTGTATGTATGTATATCTCTATCTATCTATCTATCCTCTCCTTTCTCTATCTCTTCTCAACTCACTCCCGCTCTTTTTTGTCTCTCTCTCTCTCCCCCACTCCACTTCATTTCTTTCCCGGTTCCTCCTCCACGCTGCCCCCCCCTCTCTCTCTCTAACTATCCTTTCAACCTTCCACTCCCACCTAGACTCGTTCTTTTATCCCATTAATAATCCAATCTATTCCCGCCGCCGACGACATTAGGAGTCGTTTGAGATGAACTGGCGTCTCAGAGAGAAAGAGAGAAGAAACTGTCCCACGTATTTCCAATGGAGAGAGAGAGAAGGGAAGGGATAGCTAGTGGAAAGGGAAAAACGAGGTCGGAGAGGGAGTAAGGCGGGCCTAGACAACTTCCTCATACATCGGCCAAGTAAGGCGTGTCCGTTTTCTCTTGTACTACCATCGGAAGATTCAAAATTATCGGGAAAAATCTTCCGCGCAAAAACATTTTATTTTTCCGCGAAAGGAAGAAAAGAGATGCGTGTCCTCTTTTGTTTGATACATTTAATTAAAGAGATTTTTTATAAATGTGTATTCGTATTTTAAATAATCTGTTTGAATAATAATAGTCAATTTTTAATAAATCTGTGTTTATATACACACAGGTATATGTAGGCGTGCGTGTATTTGCTATATTTAAATTTAAGTGAGTTTCAATGTCGTATTAATATTATTTCTATCCAATAGCTAACTCTATGCAGAATCTCGATTGCTCACTATCTAGCCCAGTGATGGTTAACCTATGGCACGCCAACAAAAGGCGAAATCCAATCAAAGAATTTATCGTGCTGGTTTAGTGCCGCAAAAACATTTGTGTTATTTAGTTAACTATTAACATTAGTTTTAAGGTTACAAATTTCAATCTCTTATGTCTTGACTACGAATTTAATTTAGTTGGCACCCAAAAAATAAGGACGTTTTGTGGCACGCTAGGCGGAAAATATTCGACAATTTCAGTAATATTGGAACGCGAGCAATAGAAGGTTCGCCATCACTGATCTAGCCTATCTATTTCGTTAATTTTTTTACAGAAACCGTTCTATTCATCATCTAAATTTCCATTTTTATCTAAATTATTTATTTTCAATGTAAGCATTATGCATAAAAATTGAATGCTGATTATATGTCGTACTTTACGATGGGTATAAAATTATAAAACAACATTCCATTCATTCCGAGTATTAAAGATTTTTCTAAGAATCTAAAAGATCAATTAAACATGACCAAGAACGAGTAAGAGATAGAGTTTAGTATGTGACCATAATTTATTAAATTCGTTTTGAAATAGTATATTTTTTCCGTTAGATCGGTTTCATCTCAACAGACACTATGCCAGATGTGACCTCATTTCTCGCATATAATCCTAGAGGCGCGCAATTCCACGAGAATTGTTTTCAGCGTCAACCAGCGTCCCAGTTCCAAGGCACATCCAATTAATATTTTAGCCTTAAGATCCTTAAAGCTCCAATACCTCAAAAACATCCTTTTCTTTCTATTAGTTAGAAGGCAATTTCATTACTTCGCTACTTGTTCTTTGCCTTTCGAATTCGGAACAAAAACGCTCATCCTTCCTACGTATCCCTCTGCAATACACACGCACACATAAATACTTCTGGAAGAGGAAAGGTAAATAAAGATATCGAGGGCAACTAGGTGTTAAAGGAAACCCAGTGAGAACTTACCACCACCACCAATTGGGGGGACCTTGTGACTTCAAACGACTCCAGCGCTAGAAGGCCTCTCAGTCTAAATCACAAAGCAAGGGAGGAGTGAAACCCGGTGCCGGCATTAGCCTACTCTTAACGAGAAACACCAAGGGGACCAACGGCTTTACGTCCCTTCCGAAGGACGGGGCGCTGATTTGCGTGTTCTCCTCTAAACACGCAAATGGGGAGCCGGGCAACCCGGTTCGCACCGAGTTTGCTAAGCGTAGCAGGCCAGCGCCCGCACCACTACGCCACGACTCCCCCCGAGCACTTACCAGAAGAAGAGCCGCTGGGGTATCTCTCGTGTGCTGACGGAGGGACCATCCCGAAAGCTCCAACAACGTCTACAATTGTGTCTCTCCGACACCCCAGCGGCTCCGCTTTTGGTAAGTGCTCACTACTGGATTTCCTTCAACACCTAGTTGCCCTCAGTATCTTTATTTACCATTCCCCTTCCACAAGTATATATATATATATCCTGTTGCCTAAAAAATATATAGTGCAGCCTCCCCTTCGTCAGAGTGTCAACCATTTGTCCTCGATATCCATCTGGTATGCACTTCTACGTATATTATCCTGTTGCCTAAAAAAATATATAGTGCAGCCTCCCCTTCGTCGGAATGTCTACCATTTGACCTCGATACCCATCTGGTACGCACTTCTACGTATATTCTCATCTCAAAAATATTTCTCTTCGCCATATACGGCTTTCCCATAGGTGTCGAATTACGATCAAATTGAAAATTGAGTTTCCTTTTCGCCTCCAGGGTGTTCTTCCGTGTCAACGCCATTCTTCCGCGAAGGTCTTCCACAAATTCCAGCCAACTTCTTGGTGGATATCAATAGGCGGAGTCAGGCTATTGTAAAGTGACGTAAGTTTCTCGTTCTATTTCCAGTAATAGTTTATTTCCAATACGTTTTTTGCAAGTGTTTGCGCTAAGTATAATTTTCACATTTATTTGTACGAGTATTTTTATCGGACCAACCAATCCACGAATAACCTCTATCTCGAGCAATTACGTTTTTGCTTTTATGTAGACACGTTTTTGTTTTTCAATAAAAAAATAAATTTTGATGTTGCGGATAGTTTGTATAAACGGGAAATAATAGATTATGATATTTAAAAAGGGGAAATAACAGTGGAATTACAAAAAAAAACGTTTTCCTTCAGTTACTCCAGAGAAATGCAGATTTTTGTTGAAAATATTGAACATGTCAATTGTTCCATCTCTATCCTCATACATATTGCTGTTTATATAATTTTCGTATCGTTGCATATTCATTGTCAAGGATGAATTGCATGTAGCATTTCTTCCCTGCTTGGAACGTGACGCGCACAGCCACTAGTTGCATTTAGGTTATTTCTTCGCTTTTTTTAAAAAAAAACAGCTAAATCTCCGACTCTGGCTAGGGAATTTGGGAAATTAGACGGATCCCCGTGACGTAGGATTAAACAAGTTAGGAAAGTGTACAGTGTACCACAAACGGGCGCGTTTCGCGCAATGGAGTATTGGAAAGAAATTACTATATAAACGTTTTTGAAATTGTTCCTTCGTTGAAAATTATCCATTTCTTTTACGTCCACGTTTATTCCTCCGTTGAAAATTATTCATTTCTTTTTACTTGCAAAATTCATTGAGTGTATCTAAGGAAAATAGCGTTTTAAAGTTCTTTTCCTCGTCATAAATAACCCATTTTCTTCCTATTTAAAAATATTGCATGCATACGCAAGGAAATTTAACGTATTTTTGTGAGATTGTTCATGTTAACAACAACGGTGAAGTAACCACGCAAGAAATTTTCCACGTTCAACACGAATTATGACATTCTTGTTTGATGTTTTCGATAATGGCGACTCCTACGATAAAAACGTATAGGAAAAGAAATACTCTAAGTTATAAGTTCTAAGACTTTTATTTGAAAATTATTTTGATATGACCAATATTGTACGGGATGTGACGGAAAGTTCTTTTTTTTTCATTAGTAAAGTGGTACCCCTGATTGGCTTACGTGATTCATTAATTTTATTTTCTTATTAACTTCGACTTTAACGCCTTCGTATAAAATTTCATGAAAATCCGTTCTTTAGAAGCCGAGAACGAACATGCGGACGGACAGACCGATGCTAATAGGAGCTTATGCGAAAAGCGTTACACGTCAAAACGGCGAAAACAAAAACGGCGAACGTAAAAAAAGAGCGAACGTCAAAACGGCGAAAACGAAATGACCGAAAGTAGAAACGGACACTATTTTTGTAATAATGCGCATTAAAAATGGGGGAAAATTAGATTTAAAAGATTTGGTGATGTTTAACCTGAAAATTACAGTTATAAGCGAGGCTTTCCGAAAATGAAAGCAGTGAATTTACTGGTATTAATGAATTTTACATTATTCTACGAATCGTTCTACTCTGCAATTCAACAGATTTGTGGTGGCAGGTGGTGCATTGCATGAATTTTTAATCAAGAGAGCTATTAGTTTCAGCTTCAACCTCAACGAGCTCGGAAACACAAAAACCTTCCGCTTTCGAGCCCCACGTCCCTGACTGAACTAAAGCTTCCCGAGGAGTTCACCAAAACTGTTAAAGGAGATACGTTTTTGCTTCATGACAGTGGATCATCAGACGATCGTATTCTTATTTTTTCGACAAAACGGAACTTAGATTTGTTGGCGCGATGCAAGCATTGGTTCGACGATGGCACGTTCAAATCTGCTCCTCAAATCTATACTATACACGCACTAGAATATGTTTCCGTTATTCCTGTAGTATATGCATTGATGTCAACCAAAACTCAGTCTTCGTATGACAGATTGCTATTAGCTATAATAGACATAAAACCCACCTTGAATCCGACTTCCATCATGACCGATTTCGAGCGAAGTTTTATCAATTCGTTTAAAGAAGCTTATCCTCATGCGCTCCAACGTGATTGTTTCTTTCATTTGAGTCAGTGCCTGTGGAGGAAAATCCAACAAATAGAAGGAACGCAAGAGATGTACATGTTCGATACTGACTTCCCTTTCCAAATTAGACAGTTGCTTATGTTCCCGAAGCTGACGTTATAAATTCATTTGAAATTCTTTTATTCTCCATGTATTACGTTGATAATGAGCATTTCCTTCAGCCAATCACTGATTATTTCGAAGATACGTGGGTTTAAAGGATGAATCGCGGAAATATGCGTCGTCGGTCACTTTTTCCTGTAACCTTATGGAATTGCCAGGAGGCTGTTAAATTAGGTTTGCCCAGGACTAATAATGCACTCGAAGGTTCGCGCCGTGGCTTCGCGCAATTAGTTGGATCTAGCCATCCAACAATTTGGAAATTTATAGACGATTTAAAAAGAGCAAAATCCTCATGAAGTGAAAATTGAACAATATATTGCTGGTCAAAAACTCTCTCAAAACCGATAAATTTAACGAAATACATTTCAACGAATCGAAGATCTTGTTTAAAGTTTATGAAAATCGAGATTTCTTGAGAGGTATCACTCATAATTTTCAACTTCATACTTAATATCAGCAGAGTATTTATATTAAACATTTTGGTCTTTTTAATACCTATTATTATTATAATTTTTTTAAATTTTAATAATAATTGTGGCATGCCACAAAATAATCCGTGTCCTCATGTCTCTTTTGTTATCATATAATCACGACTTAAAAAGTGTCATATTTTCAAAGTGTTTTACTATTTAAAAAAGTGCATTTTTAGTAGAATCTTTTAAAATGCATTAATTCCAGTAAACTCATTGTTTTACTACGTGTTATTACTAAAATAGTTTTCGTTTCTATTTTCGGCCATTTTGTTTTCGCCGTTTTGACGTTCGCTATTTTGACGTTCGCCGTTTTGACGTGATACCAAGCGAAACGCGCCTAATAAGACAAAATAAATATATGGAATATAACGCAATGAAACCCCTCATCGCTCAGCACCACGCCCAGCGTCTTGGCCACTGTTCTTTCTCAACCGTTCCCTATATGAAAGGCTTCCTGACCCAAGGTTCCAGTTCGATGATTGAATTGCTGAATCAATTGCTTCTTTCGAATTCCCAACGCACGAGTATGCATTCCAATTCTCTGACTTATTTTTTCACCTTTACGATGGCGAAAACAATCCTGTACCTTCCCCCTTTTATACGTATCTCAACTCTACGACTGCCCTGTGTATCTCTACCCCTACGGGAAAACTCGCGCTATCCGCCCTTGCGTTTCCAGAGATCGTACGGGTGAGGCGTGTCTACGGTTAGACTTGTAGGGTGAGGGGGAGAAAGTGTCAGCCAATAAGAGGTCTTAAATTTCCCACGCCTTTCAAAAATTCTTGACGAGCGCTGTTGACACGATTGCTCTCAGAACTTCACTCGTCCACAGCTGCTGTTGAAATGAGCGAAATTCGAAATGTGGCAACATTGGGTCGTAGGCTAAGCGAAATAACCCGAATACGGACGGAATACTGCGAATCTGACCCGTACGACTTCGGGAAACGCACTTATAGCTGCGTGGGACACATATTCCTTCTAGCGGTGACTCCACAAACTAGGGCATTCACCCATGCGATTCAGTCACAGTCACCTTCGGGTTCCGCTGAACACAGTTTGGGAAACCCTGCTGTAGATTATGTAAAACTAGTGTATAGCCCGTCAAAAATGACGGGAGTAAAGATTCGATCGTTCAAATTATTTATGGAGATCAAATTGGCATCAGAAACATATATTGTATTTGTATATTCATTCCCCCTCTCCCACTCCCACCTATTCCCCTCTCTTCTTTCCCACCCCCTTCCTATACCTCACTCTCCCCATCCCTTTGTCCCCTCCCTCTCTCTCTCTCTCTCGTATTAAAAGCAATCAAAGCACGTTTACACCCATAAGGATTGAAATAATAACAATATAATGGAATTGTTAGGCAAGGCAACATCCCCTTAAATTGCCCAAATTTCCTCAAATTGTATGAATTATACGTTTTAATTGAGCGATTTCGATCTGTCGGCGGAAAAATATGAACAGAATAGGAACCTTTATAATGTTTCTTCAAAATGGTTCACATCCGAAGTTCGTACGTCAATTATTTCTAATTTTAATCTCAAAAAGAACGAAAGCCTGCGCGTCGAAAAGTTCATTCTTACGTGAAATTACGTGTTGCCTTATTGGAAATGGAAAGTACCCCATGTAGTCGAACCCGGGTCTTTGATACATTAAAACGTTTTGTTATTATATCACAATGCCATCCTGAAAATTTCATCAAATTCGGTTCAGTCGTTTGCGAGATATTAAGCTTCAAAAATCATTACTGACAAAGTGACAGTGACACTTTTTATATATTTTAGATAATCGACTATCGGTGTCTCGCCACTAATGGCGTATTACGCATCCTTGTTGGTGAAACACTTTTTTCTGTTCTGTTTCTTGTTCGATGAACTGATCCTCCTAGATCTTCGGTTGCTAGGAAAAGTGATAAGGAAGAATTATTATTGATGCCATCGTTAGAAAAATTAACCTGTCAGACATAAATAAAAAAATATCTTTGAGCGGGAGAACTAATTTCGCGTAAAAAAATGACAGCAATGGAGTAGAAGGCATTGATATCTCCAAGGAAAAAATCCGAGTCGGCGTGACGAGGTCGTGCGCATTTGAAACGTGAAAATTATACGTCCGGAACGTCTCATTCCTACCAACTTTCATCGCCGGCTATACTTTATCAGCCAATCCCAATTCTTTCATCTATCTACTAATCTCGGCCGTCCTTTTTCCTCCAATTATGCGTCTCTATACGAGCCTCACTCTTGCTTTCCTTCCAAAAATCCTTTCGTTAATCAGTCTACAACGTGAAAAAGAGAGATAAAGAAAGAATTGGCGAAACGAATTCTTTCGGAAATAGACAAAAGGACAAAAACGAAGCACGCGAAAAAAAAATTGCGCTCGAAAACGAAAGAGGTTAAACCGATTTTTTCTCTCTCAGTTCCGGTTTTATTTCGAGAGAACTCTTTGTGACGTAGCACGCAAGATGGTCGTACACGGAATGGCACCTTGTTAGATACGTTGAAAAGAATCCCTCCCCGGACATTACGGAGAGAGTAGA
The DNA here is from genome assembly GCA_036926305.1 of Uropetala carovei. Taxonomy (NCBI): domain Eukaryota; kingdom Metazoa; phylum Arthropoda; class Insecta; order Odonata; family Petaluridae; genus Uropetala; species Uropetala carovei. The sequence continues at coordinate 9,577,152 of JAXCHB010000069.1, forward strand.
GAGGAAGGAGCGTAGATGGGGAAAAATATAGTAAAAGAGAAGAACGAACCGGGAAAACGAATATGGGAAAGGGAAGACATGGAGACGTTGACGGAATTTAACATTTTGGGGTTTCTTTTTTGGGCTCCTGTCATTACGTTGAGCTCTTTGAATTCTAGTTAGTAGTTTGTACTTCTGTTACACAAGTTTTTGACTTCGAAAAAATATAATGACGCACTAGAAACTGCTACCGGCTGATATGTCTAAAGTTATAGCGTGTGCATTTTTATCTATAGTTCTTTAATTTTCTAAATAATTTCATTCTTAACGAGGGGTTCAGGTCGCCCACAGAGAACCACCTCAGAACCATATCAGATAAAACCGCTAGAGGAAAAGTGTTATATGGAAAAGGTTGAAGGAAGGTGAGAGGCATAGATAAGAGGTTGGATTAGATTAGATTAGATTTATATTATATTAATTCTTTATTTGAGGAGAGAGGGAAGTAGAGAAGTTAACAGATAGGGAAACCGATGAGAAAACATGGGAATAAAGAGGGAATTAATAGGGATGTATAGAAGAAAAGATAGAGACGTTGGAACAAAAATAGTTTAGGAATTAGGGAAAGAGGGAGGAAAGTAGATGGGGAAAAGAGGATATATTTGGGAAAGTAGGAAATTGGAGAAGGAAACAGATAGAAAGAATAGAGAAGAGGAAACAGCGCAAAAAAGGGAAGGAGAGGGAAAATATTAGAGTGATGATGGCAGAAAGGCAGAGCAAGACATAAGCTTGGAAACATAAAGAAAGATACGTGAAAAAGAGAGAGAAAAGTGGAAAAAGATATATATATATATATATATAGGTATATATATAGGGAGAGAGAAAGAGAGAATGGAAAAAAGGGAGAGAGTTTGGAAATTGCGTAGATTTTCGGAGAATGAATCCAATTAGCGCATCTCGCCATTTTTATTTTATTTTCGCTCCGAATCCCGCTTCCCTTTGTTTCAGCTTCTTCGCGCTCTTTTCTTTTTAATTAGTCCGCGAAAGAATAGGAGCCTGTTTCAAAGAAAAGAATTTCGATATATTTTGATCATCACCATCCGAAAATAATAATAGTTTCCTCAACTTAATATTTTTAAAAGCGCCGTTAGATCGTTTGGTGTGTATTTTAAGAAATGCGGATCTTCCCGTAATTAACTGTGACGTCTAGCAGGAAGTTAGCGATTTAAATAAAATTGCAAAAATTTTCCCGCTATTCATAGAAAATGTGATTGTATGTAAAAAAAAATCGGTACAACATACATTGTACAAACTTTCTCATATATAGGTACTAATGGGTCGTTTAGTTATCTTTAGAAAATGAAAATCGTATTAGCCTGTTTTTAGAAAATCCAATTTTTGTTAAAGTTGCCCAAGAATAAACTAGTCTTATATTCATTCATTGAGAAAAATGAAATATATAGTATTATTGTAGATGTATACTCAAGTAACTGTACGAAATTTGATCAAAATCGTTAGAGCTGTTTTTGAGAAAATCGATTTATTTTTAAAGTTGCCTAGAATAAACTAGCCTTATATTAATTTTTTTGATAAATATGAACTATACAATATTATTGAAGACGTCAGCTCAATTAACTGTACGAAATTTGATCAAAATCGTTGGAGCTGTTTTTGAGAAAATCGAATTATTTTTAAAGTTGCCTAGAATAAACTAGCCTTATATTAATTTTTTTGAGAAATATGAACTATACAATATTATTGAAGACGTAAACTCAAGTAACTGTACGAAATTTGATCAAAATCGTTGGAGCTGTTGTTGAGAAAATCGAATTATTTTTAAAGTTGCCTAGAATAAACTAGCCTTATATTAATTTTTTTGAGAAATATGAACTATACAATATTATTGAAGACGTAAACTCAAGTAACTGTACGAAATTTATCTGATCTTCATAAATCAACGATTTAACGGAGATAGCCCTGAAGTACCGTAATATGAAACGCTTTAAACTACCAACCACTTAACTGTTGGTACATTCTTCTATATAAAGGGATCTCGTTTTAAAGAATTAATTGAAAAAACAACAAAATCCTGCCAGTTAAAAATTAAATACCTCACTTTTCATCAAATAAGTAGGTTTGAATACAGCTGTCTTGCGGTGCAGAGTTATTTCCAACATTTTCTCCTCTTTGCTATCAATAAAAGTGCTAATGGTTTCTTCACGATTTTAATCTCCCAAATTCACAGAAAACGAACATCCCAGCGTTCAAACTTGCCTTCTTGTTTTTATAAGTGAGATAATATCAAGAAAATATTCTCGATAAAACGATATATAAATAAACCTATAAAAAACACAAATGAGTATATTATAAAAGAATTACATGAAATTTGAATGGTAATGCAGCGTTATAAGTGTGCGTGAGACTGAATTATCACTTAAGGGGCCACCTAGTCCCAGCATACGAAGGTCCTGCCAATGGAATTCCGCTCCAAGACTGGCAGCGACATCAAACACAAAGCAATTCATCTTCGAAGAAGTTTCATAGATTATGCTATAGACGAGAATTTATGTAACTTTAAACAAAGAGAGGGAAGCTATTTGCTTTGAATAAATTCAAGGAGCGAAAAATCAGCAGAATACCATTCTATTATCGCTGATTGCGAGAGCCTTGTGCTCCTTTTTCGGGGAACTTCCATCGCTTTCTTTTGATGCAACACCACGCCCTATTCGGTCGTAAGTTTTTTGACATTTTTTATATTTACACTAGCAAAAGTGCCCGTTGAATATTTACGGTTTTGTGACGGTGTAACATGTCAACATAGGAAGAATAATAATACACAGTTTTATCCGTCGAATAAAGCGAAAATGAACAAAATCGGACCACATTTACCCATTTAGATAGACAATGGAAGAAAATCTTGCACAGTGAAAAATCGAAAATTACGTGTAAATTCATGGGACAATAATTTTATAATAGAGTTAAGCTCTCCCCCCTAATTTGTGTGCGAGATATTACAAAAATCTGGTCTGATCCCCACCCGACCATCCCTTGGCCGCTCTCGGTCGAGATATGGGCATATCTAGAGAGACGCTTCTCTCGTCCCTGGGAGTCCAACCCTTCCGCATATGGGTGTTCTATCCCAGGGATACTAACAGGGTGGGCGATCCGGAGCTCTCGCCTGGGTCGGTCAAGGGTAGAGTATGAAGCCACATGCTTCAGACCAGCTAATTTTATCATAGAGCCGGAAGGGTATATATACTTATTAGAGTGAAGCCATATATTACCAGAGTTAACTAAGAGTTGGGGCAGATTTTTCTCATTCATTATTACGTTAACCGCATGCCCTCCCAGTAAATAAATATCTCCTCGAATTTGTCCTGAAAATGGATATAAGAAATATAGTATTTTATCGATCCTTAGTAAATCTGGTACAGTAAAACATCCAGAGGCTATACTACCTCTCCAATATGACCATAGGACTCCTTCGGCGACAATGAGAGTTGTCATGGTAGCTTATACTTGGCTTAGTCATAAAACTGATAAAATCACGTATTTTTCTGATTCTAAACGCGTTTTTACGCTAATTCGATCACGATTCGGATTCTGTCTTCAAGAAAAATAAACTTTGTCTTTTCCTTCGTAGAACCATCCAAGTCTCAAGTTCGTACTATATTTCTAAGTAATTAAAAAATCCAAATGAAAAATAACCTGCACTCATCCCTGTGATATTCAAATGGAGAAAATGAAAAAAAAATATTAAAAAAATAGAAAGAGTAATCAAATCGTGATGAAAACCTGAATACACCACTAGCTCTTTATTTCGGATAAAATCACACATTCCTCTCGTTTGTACGCGCTGTAGTTGCTGCGTTATAAACATATTCCTCTCGATGTATAAATTATACATCGAATTTTATTATGATTATTGAGCGTCATAAATGAAGATTACCTTGTTGTTTCGAATTTTACAAGAGAGAGTTATCATTTCCTGTTCATTTATGTTTGCGTCTTTGAAAATCGAAGTAAATACATACTCATCCTATGACTACTTTGTAATTCCGATTTCTTAGATTTTGGATTTATTTCGTGTTATTTTTTAAACTTCTATTTCCACCTTGTTTCTCCCTCTGCCTATGTGCAAGATTCTCATTACAATAAAAGGCAGTATTAATTGGTTTGTCCTTTGACTGATTGTTTGTTTGGTCCTTGTGTCACGCTGTAGAGAAATTCGGACAATTGGTGTACACAGAAGATCGAAAATTTGGCAGGATGTTTTAAATGGGATATATGGAGGTAACGGCGTAATATATCTCGAAAAATGTCGCGATATCGACCACTTCTCGTAAGATAATATGCAATATCTAATATTCCGCTCAGCAGCCCTTGTTCCTATTGCAAATGATTATTGGAAAATTTGACATGCGTTCTACAGACCAAGAATATTTTAAAGAAAAAGGAACATTTCTTATTTTGAAAGTCAATTTATCCTTTCATTCGGATTCGCTCGAATTTGGGCGAAATTCCGCTTTTTTAACTAACCATGCCAATTGCATCATTTCACGTATGTAATGCAAAAGTGTCAATGCGGTGCCTTTACGTATGCGCTCGAAAGAGATGTAGAGAGAGGAAAGCGAGAGGGTGGTAGAGGAAGGAGGTAAATATTCGTATTCAACCGGAAATACGGGAGGTTTTTTCAGGATACGCAGAATATTCATTTTTCATAACCTCTACGATTAGGTGCAGTGAATACAAATTTAGTCGACCAAAATTAGTTCTAATCATTTAAAGATTGTCTGTGGATTTGTTCGTATTATCTGATCATACCAGTGGGTATGCACATCTTCAAAGTTTTCCAAGGGGCACGCTGATCAAAAAGGTTGAATATCACCGAGATGTAGACGGGAAGAGGAAAATGAGGGGAAGAAAGATCGGGTGTAGGGAGGTAGACTATTTGTGTCAAAGTATTTATCAGGCCGGAGAGGATTTTAACCAGTGCTCTAAATGGAAAATGTTACGAAACGGAACGCTTGTATTGGTAGTGGAACGGAAATTTTTACGAAACGGAACGCTTGTTATAAGGGACGGTATTTCTAAATGTCTGTCGAAACAGAACGGTAACATCGGCGGCTGTGACGAGCCGGAGCGGCGTTCCGGCTCATTCCGAGCTCTGATTTTAACCTGCTTTAAGGGAAATAAATTAGTCATTTAAAATATACTTTAAGTTAATTTCAAGAGTATATTCAGTACAGTGATAATATAATTCATATTGATTCAGTGGTGTCGATTTGTGGTCAGTTGGGGACCGGTTAAGTAAAATTTTCCCGGGTTGCGGAAAATTGCGTCTTCCCCTGGGTAATAGGCATTTTTGTGTTTTTCCCGCCCCTGCAAAATATTCTGCCGACGCCCATGTTATAGTGTTTTATTTTATAAGTTAGAGCTGATTACCTTAGTAAGCTTGGCAACCGCGCTTTCGAATAAGGAAAAGTCGGAAAAAATACACGTATCCTATGTATTCTCGCGCCGGCGTAAAAAATAAACGCGCGAGATTGCCCAAAAGAAAAATGAAGGACCTAATTTGGAACGGAATAGCAAACACGTTTTTTCATGCTCCTGATTTTCTCACCGCTTCGATGTTTACTGCCGTCAAACGAAAGAACGGCGACTTTAAAAATAAAAGAAGAAAGAACGTCCGCTACCTCTTTTTCTCTCTGGGACTGACCCAACCCTTCCCTTGCAAACGCCGAAAAAACATTTTTTATTCAGAATCTCATTCGAGAGAAAAAGTCGATGGGTTTCAAATGGGATTAAAATGGAAAGATAGAGAGAGAGGGGGGGGGGGGGAGAGAAATAGAGAGAGAAGGTGAATCGCTTTGATGAAGCCTGGGTGTTTCCAGTTCGGATGCAAAACCACACGATAGGTGCTTGCGATCCCCTCTGGAGTTGTTAAAAGAGACCCTTAGATGTGGGCCGTGGAGTTGACCATCAAAAGATTTTCGAGTCGGTAGAGATATCAGAGGGATTGAAAGAGAGAGAGAGAGAAAGAGGAGAGAGAAAGATAGATAAAGAGAGAGAGAAATTCGGCGAAGGAAATGTTGGCGCGAGCGCTTTGCAGTAAAGTATCTGTTCAGGGGCAACAAAAAAAAGTTGAGAGAGAGAGAGATGGCGTGTATTTAGTACCTGACGTCAAACCCATCTCCCGACTCTTTTGAATACTTATTTTCGACACCTTCAGAAAGGGGTGACTTTTATTTTTGCGCCGCCTCACGTCTCCCTACCTGGTTTGAATAATGCGATTGTCACTTGCTCGACAAAAGGCGATCGTGGTTTTTGCGGCGAGAGCGGAAGGACTATTCGGAGAACGGGTCTCTTTTATTTGGTTATAAAGAATGGGAGGAATGCGAAATGACGTAGGCATAGGATAAAACAAAAGAAAGAATGGTACCAAAGTATGAGTTAATGGTTCGTATTTTTTTCAAATTCTATCACATTTATCTTGTCGATTAAATGAAGGATACTCTTATAATGAAATATACATATATATATGAGCTTATTTTGGCAAAAGTTTATCTAACTACGCGTTGAATACATTTGAGCAAAATATCCCTATTAAATCTTTTATTAATTATAAGTAACATTAATTTTCAAAGTCAAGGAGTCGTAATTATCTAGTCAATGATAAATTTAATTTCATAGAAAGCATTCAATCGCAGGTTTTACATGTGTTATACGAATAAGATTGTTATTTAAGAAACGAAGTCATTTTGTATCTTTTTCTAATAATAGGTTTATTTTGGTGATAGGCGTTCGTTTTCTAACATTGTGCTCTTTATAAAGTTAACTTTCATTGAAGTAGGACAGGAAAGTAAATAAAAACTATTACGAATGAGAGCATTGTAAAACTTTTTATGCTTTTTTCCGTATACATAAATAACGTCGACAATATTGGTTTTGGTTTTATATACATAAATTGCCCCATATCTGTCATTTTTTATAAGCACTTTGCGTAAGAAATATTTAGGGCAAATTTGGGAAATTCCTTTACGAAAATACTATTTTCCTATCGCTTGGAGTTAATTGGCCTACCATTAAGAGGTATGCATGTCTCCCACTTTGAATCATGCAATATTACCGATGGTATTAATAATTTATACGAACCATCAGCACTTAATTTTAATGTCTGATGGCATGCAATTTCTATACAAATAGAATACTTAAAGAGACGAATGACGTATTTTTAGCATTTTTTAAAGAAATCATACGTCTCCTTAAAAAATATTAAGATAGTAGTCGAAGGTTTCGTATTGGAAATAAAAATTTTATGTGTGTGTGTGTAGAGAGAGAGAGAGAGAGAGAGGGGGGGAGAGAGAGGGAGGGGGAGAGAGAGAGAGAGACGGTGTAATGTGGTGTAAAATAATATATTATATTTTCTGTATCTCCTCAATGAGGACATTTACAGGAGCACAGAACCCTTAAGACAGACACTATCGAACGACATTCGGCGCTACGTAATCGTACCAATTTATATTCCCTTGTCCTGCTCTCCTATTGGACGTCGGAGTCCGCACACACGCACAAAAAAACAGAAACGCCGTCGAGACAAGAGGCCACGGAGCAATTACCATGGCTCCACTGGGGAGTAACGTTAATGCACCGGCAACGACCCCTCGTGATCTTCCCATTAAAATGGAGGAAATCTCGCTTATCAACCCAAATATAATAAATCGTATAATTGGATGAATAATGAGGAACGAGCAGATCTTCGCCGTTTTGTGATGCGATCGAGTTCATGCTTCGCGAAGCGTCGGTTAGCAACGTGTGCGTATCTGTGTGTTTGCGCGCGTGCGTGTGCGTGTGGTTATAATCAAGTCTCCGAGGACAAATGAGGAGACGATACGTCCGCCGAATAACGTTATCTGCCCGTTCCTCCCCTCCCCTTTCCCTCCGTGCTTCCTCTCTCCCCCACCCCCCCTCACCTCCCCTCACCCACACCCTTATCCTGCTTCCCTAAGCATTTCCCTTTGGCTTACATTGTGTATCGAATGACAAAGGGCGCGGAATTATGCTTCTGAGGCAAAGTGTTTTCTCGAGCTGGAGTCGGTCGCTTAATGCTGACCTCATTAGAGGGAAGCTAGTGGCCGAGAAGGGTCCGGAAGGGATGGAGCAGGAAGCAGTGGGAAGGAGAGTAAGAGGGAGAGAGAGGGAGAGAGAGAGGAGGAGGAAGGAGGAGAGGAATGTTTGGGGGAAAGGGTGGGCTTTTAGAGTTTGCCGGGAGCTGTCGGGGAGGCAAAGCGGGGAGGTGGTGGATCTGAGTTGGGGAGAGGGGGTGGGTGGGATAGGGAAGGGTGTAGTAAGGCTGGATGACGCGTCCCCGACGCAAAATAAAGGAATAGAATTCGGAGGGATGAGACGCGAATGGAATCTCAAAGGGCAAAGTATCTACGTATGCGGAACCCGATGTTCAATTATTGCTTGAGACCGATTCCGCTCACATGGTTATTCACCTTTGTCTTCAGAATTTGCATTCCTCTATCGCAAACTGGGATAAATTTGTAGAGATCCCGCTGTCGTTAATACAAATGTATGTTTCGCTTCATTTCATTTATCGATTAATTTAATTCTTACGGTTGATTAATTATTTGATTTGATCAAGTGAAAAGATGTTTTAAACTTTGGAGTATTCGGAGGCGAATTTCGCGAACGTTGTTGATACTTAGTTTAATTCGTACGAAGAGCGTAATGATCGTTGCTGAATACTGGTGTAACTGAATGCAATTAAAATTCAACAAAAGCGTCTGGCTACATCCTGAGTTTACCTTGTTTGATATTTCTAAAATTTCGCCAGAAAGTATTCAGATTAGTTACATCTGTTCTGTTACTTTTATTCACAGGCTCAAAACTCGTCTTATAAATCCAAAGCTAACTAACTAACTATTTCCCAGTCGCACATTCTCAGAGAGCAAAAACTATCCTTTGAGCCGAATAAAAAAGCGCATGTTTATCCATACGAAAACCGAGAAAAAATCACCATTAGTACAATAGTTAATTAGGTAAAAGGAAGAAATAAAAATGTTAGCAATGGATGTGATTCGTTAGTTTCCGAAATAAAGAAAGTGAAAGAAAAAAGTTTTCCAGACGCTCTTGACGACGTATTTATCATAAATGACGGCGACGCGACGTGCTTGCCAAATAATGCAACTAATCTCCGGATCCGAAAATCAATTTCATTTTGCCGACTTTTTGTAAAAAAATTTATATTTTTTTCAGGGCTGTAAACGAGGCGAAAACTGATCCAATCGACTTTGAGTGCGAACGGAAATTTATATATATATATTTTCTTTGTCTGATCGTCTCTGAAAGCTGGTATTTTTAATGGGGTAGATTTTTATTTCCGGGGTTGATACTCTTTTGAGCGTGAAGACGGGAGAATTATGAGGGAAAGCGAAAAAAGAACAAACACTAGAGAAAATGAGAACTTCAGTCGCTTCTTTGTAATCGATATCTGTCGATGATTAACTTTATTATTTTGATCGAATATTTCTCCGATACTGAGCTTAACGAGAGGAGAAATTTTAAAGCTGACCCATAATGCGATTCAAGACATCGAACAATATACATCGATATCCCTTTTCCACCCGTTTTCTTTCTTTCATCTGCCTCTTTATATTCCTTTCTGTACTCGGCAGTACAGTGGTCCTGTCACGCGGGAGACCGGGGTTCCAATTCCCCCCAGGAGAGAATTTTTTTATGGTTAAAGGTAAGAAGGGACTATATAGTAGGGTGGGCCGAAAAACGGAAAAGTTTTCAGATCGAAGCGTAATAGTGCGGAAAAGTTGCCTTTGGTGAATAGAAGACGAGTGCAAAATTTTTTTTCAAGTCGGTCAATATTTGACCCTCGCGCATCGCGTTCAAAGTTTCGAAAATTTGAACATTTCTACCCTTATTTCTGTAATTTTTTAAAATTATTCCTGACAGGAATATTTTTCTATATGTTGTCAATATATGATGTCTTGGCACTAAAAGGTCATTTTCAGTTGTCACGGACGGAACGTTCAGAACATAGCGTCTCCAACGAAAGGATACAGTGGGCCTCCCCTCCACACTGCACTCCCTCCCACTGCCGAACGACAGGTCGCGACTTGTCAAAGAGCATCTCCGCGAGTTTCCGCGTCTTTGTTAGTTCAACTCTCAGCGAGTGCGGACGCAAGTTCTGTCTTGTCGCTCTCGATCATTCGTTTGAGGTTCTCTTTCGCTCTGCTTTCTTCGCTTTGCCTCTTGGTTTCACTGATAGGCTAGGAGTCATCCATCAAGTTGGTTTACCAATTACCAGTCCTATTATCTTTGTTGTTTATTGACATTGCTTATCCATGGATGAGCCACGGAAGCATTTCACAAGGAAGTCATTCGCCTGTCCTATATTTGGTCATCCAAAAGATTTGCCTTCATCTAAACTTCCTTCATATGGGGAAGTTCTGCGATGTTGTTTTGAAGAAAGGTTCAAGTTAGCTTTGGAGGCCATCTACATGGCAGTCAACTTTTCTGTTGTAGCAGGTGTGGTGGCCAAAAAATCAAAGGTTTGTTTGATAAAGGATCTATTCCCACATTTTCTGAGAAAAGAATTTTACAGATGATTGATGAATATCATAAAAGATACTACAATCTGAGAAAGTCATACAATAGGGACAAAGATAAACACAATTATCAGAGCAATCTGGAAAAATTCAAGCAGGAAGCTGCTAAACTTTTCGACGTAGCTGCCTGCAAGTGCCCTATGACTCTGACTGGTGTCTGTGAAAAAAGACCTGACAGTTGTAAAAGTAAATGCCCGATTTCTATGGCCTGCGTCTGTGAGAAATCAAAGAAGATTCCTGTAATTGAGCAGAGATTTATGTATGATCAAAGAAACCAAAGAATTGGCAGAATAGGTCAAGTAGATATGCAGGAAACTGAAAAACTTACCAATACAATTCTCAGGAAAGAACGAGGGCTTGCTCGCTGCGGATCTGCCAGTTCAGAGTGTAGCAGTAGGTCTCAAACACTCGATGACTCTAAGGACATCGTTCTTTTTGATGATATCCACCCATCGTCAAATTTCAAAGAGGAATCCATCATACCAGAAACAGAAAAGGCTACAGATAAAACGTACGTCCCACCAACTCTATCTACTTCATCTTCAAATTCACAGATGAGGTTCGACTGCATTTTCTTCTGGGAGGGAGTGGAGTGTGGAGGGGAGGCCCAATGTATCCTTTCGTTGGAGACGCTATGTTCTGAACGTTCCGTCCGTGACAACTGAAAATGACCTTTTAGTGCCAAGACATCATATATTGACACCATATAGCAAACTATTCCTGTCAGGAATAATTTTAAAAAATTACAGAAATAAGGGTAGAAATGTTCAAATTTTCGAAACTTTGAACGCGATGCGCGAGGGTCAAATATTGACCGATTTGAAAAAAAAATTGCACTCGTCTTCTATTCACCAAAGGCAACTTTTCCGCACTATTACGCTTCGATCTGAAAACTTTTCCGTTTTTCGGCCCACCCTACTATAGTGCGTTTCCCGAAGTCGTACGGGTCAGATTCGCAGTATTCCGTCCGCATTCGGGTTATTTCGCTTAGGCTACGACCCAATGTTGCCACATTTCGAATTTCGCTCATTTCAACAGCAGCTGTGGACGAGTGAAGTTCTGAGAGCAATCGTGTCAACAGCGCTCGTCAAGAATTTTTGAAAGGCGTGGGAAATTTAAGACCTCTTATTGGCTGACACTTTCTCCCCCTCACCCTACAAGTCTAACCGTAGACACGCCTCACCCGTACGATCTCTGGAAACGCAGTATATATAGTCTCAATTTATCCCTTAATGGAGTCGTTTGTCTGTCTGTCTCTCTCTAGATATAGTCCTCTATCCACAGATTTTATAGGTACAAAATTGTCGATCCACTAGCCAAGAGTTCCGAGCTGGAGAAATTTTATATCATACATCACATTAACGAATTTGTGGAATCTGCCTCTTGCACGTTATAGCTCTGGACGAAAGACCCTCCAGCTATTTTTCACATATGCCCACCCGCTCTGAAGTTATACGAATACTTATTTGTCACTTTATTCTACTATTGGTTCTTACAAATTCATGGTCATGGTTCTTGCCTCTCTGGGGTTCAATCCAGGTTTGTCTTTATTCAGCGACGATCGATTATGTTTTTGAGGCAGTTACATTTAAATTCCTTTACTCTTTTGAGTTTATCGAATATTTTAGCGTTATTATTTATTCGTACTTTCCTATTTATTTATTACGATTACTATTTATTATTACGATTAAACATTTATTTATATTAGTTTTTCGTAAATATTATATGTTGTTAATATCAAGCTTCATGGATTTGCATACTTAGAATACGAGTAATATATTTTAAACCAATATTATGCAAATTTTAATTTGAAACGTTTTAAGCATTGAAACATTATAATTACAATACGGAAATCTCTTTAAAATTTGCATTGAAATATGAGCGTCTTATTTTTTAAATTATATTATAAACCTTTCCATCTTTTGCACCTACGGAATATTTCCAAATGAAATTATTCCTCCATACAAAACGACTTGTGCGATAAACCAACTGATGAATCCATTCCTCCGTAAGGCAGAATGGTAACAACGTTAGTCCATTGAAGACGTAGACTGCATCCACGCTCACGTCAGTGGAACAACAAATCTCCTTTCGCAAGCAGAGTGACATTATGAGAGACTGTCCTTGACCACGAAAATACACCCGGAGACAGAACTTCAATTACCAATCATCCCCGGCATCTCTGACGAAACAAAAGCAACACATTCCTCGATGTTGCCGTGTAGTTGTCGATCGATCCCATTAGAATGTATAAACACTTTTACCGTGAAGATAAACGAAGTACATACTAACTTTCACGTAGATCGGTGTCTCAATTTCAGTCATATCATAATGAGGGGGAACGCGATGGCAAATTTTTTTTATATTCGAAATTCTTACGTCACACTTTAGTCCGATGGTCTCTGATAACAAATACGGAATTAAAATTCCTCCGTCGCTATGGTGATTCTTAAAATTTCCGCAAGTAGTATCTTGTCACACGCGAAATTATATATATATATTTAAAGGATTTACAACGTAAATATGTACTTTAAAATTTTGAAAGCAATATATATTGCCTGTTAAGAATCCTTATGCTAAAATTTTACTTGACACCTTCAACTCAATTTATATTTAAAAAATAAGACTATATCCTTCGTTATGGGACTTTGATTAGAAGACCGAAACAACTACGCTTCCTTGGCCACGGAAAAACGGAAGCGAAACAGTTCTGCAGACAAGAGAAGTAAAAACGAATCGGTTGCAGTTGGATTTTTGCGCAACCTTAAAAAAAATAAAACTTTATACGTAGGATCATGGTAAATGTATTGACTTCGTAGAGAGACTTCAATCTCTGTCTCTCTTTCTCTCACTACTCCATCTCCATTTCCAACTTAATCTCCCTAACTGGCGTCCCTCCCTTCTCCCCCCCTCCCCCCCTCCCCCTCCCCTCCCTCACTCCTCCCAATCCCATTTCTTCCCCATTTGTATTGCACTCCCTCTCGCGCCATCAATAGCTCGCCTCTTATCCTTTCTCTGTCCACCCGCGTGTCTGGCCACCAGAGGCAAAGGTTTTTTCTTTGCACCCCCCTCCCGGTAAGGGTTTTATCTCATTCCGTGCAACGGAGCAGAAACAGCTGCGCATCGCAACCGAGTTTCAGAGGAAGCGGACACACGAGATGGCGGAGCATTTGAGGCGAAGTGAAAAGAACGCCGCTTCCGAAGGGATGCGAGGGAAGGGAATTCGAATGAGGGCGGGAGGAGGGCTGGAGGAGGAGAGGGAGGGGAGTGGAGGGAGGGAGGGAGGAAATGGAGGGAAAAAAGGAGGGAGAAAGTGAGAGGAATAATGAGAGGAGGATCGAAGGAAAGGTGGATGATAAATGGAGTATGAGATGGGAATAAAAAAAGGATGGGAAGAGCAAAGGAAGAGAAAAAGAGGGAGGGAGAAAGCGGAAGGGGGAAATAACGAAGAGAGGGGGAGGAGGAGGTGATGAAAGAAGAAGAGAGAGAGAGAGTAAAGGAAGCGGTTAGAGAGGAGAGGAAAGGAAGAGATGTTAGGAGTAATGTGAACGAACGAACAAACAAGAGAAATGACAGACAAATGGGAAGACAAATTCCTTTATTTTGAGCGAGGTTTTGACGCGTCAGCCCCTTCTCACGCCTAAACCATTGTCAGAATTTTACAATTTACCAAATAAAATGTCAATTCATATTTACAGATCATAGCGAAACTGTGAAGTATTAAAAGATAGGAAGCACATAATATAGGAATGTGAAATTAAAAAGATTTAGTAAAATTTAAGTGGATTAATCTATGTATGAAAAGAGCTTGTCATATCAAGTAAAATCGCAATTGAAGGAAAACTCCCACAGGAAGGAGGGATGTGAAAAACCTACAAAGCCTACAATAGAAGAGTTAAGTAAATTTGTCATGTAACCGCATGTACAATGCAGCGCATAATAATAGTCAAGGTGGACGATACTATATGAAAACCTGTGTTACATTAAAAAAATCAATGAGAGAGAAAAGGAGATGAGAAGTCAAGGAGAAGTGGAGTATATAACGGTATACGTATATATATATAATGAAATTTATGGGAGAAACGGCCTAGATACTAGGGATGGTCGAGATAGAGGGAGGGGGAGAGAGAGAGACAGACAGACAGACAAACAAACGACTTTATTAAGGCGAAATTGAGACCATATAGTCCCTTCTTACATTTAACCCTTCGTCAACAGAATAAAATAGTACCAATAATTTCACAGAAAAGAACCATAAAAAAATAGAAAAACACAAGCAAAACACCGAATTACAAAATCGGAAAATTTCTATAAAAAGACAGTAATTGTGGTAAAAACCTAGGAAAGACCCGACTTGGCCATCCTAGTAAAAGATCACGCAGGAAAACACCCACGAAGGGAAGGGAAGGGGGGTTGAAAAAAACCTGAGAGAGAGAAGGCGTTTAAAGAGAGTGGGAATGTGTCTGGAACTTAGTGGGATAAGGAGCGGTAATGGGAGAAAGATTAAATGGAGAGCGTTCGATCTTTATGAAAAAAGGAGAGAGATCGCGGGTGGCTACTCTTCTGCTATGAAACAGACCATAAATACCAAAATATATTTCCAGGATCTGTACACGTGTATCCCACATTGGTGTCAAAGAAAGCTTAAAAATACCCTGTTAATATCGGCCTAAAAGCATCCCAAATGCATCGTAGCACTGGTATACTTCAAAAGCGGTGATGTTCTGGACGGAAACTTTGCACTTCCGGCTTAGGTATAGGATGGATGTAATGTCGCGAGTTCGAAACTGGCCATACGAAATATTCGTGTTTGTGATCTTCTTCGTCAACGTTATTACGCTCGTTGAAAAATGCCGATAACGTTTGTTTATGAGATATTTAAGATGATTGAATAAAATTAACGCATCCGATATGGGAGATAAAAGAGTGATTAATGTAAATTTTCCAACTCGCGAAAGTCGTAATAAGCTGTGCTAATTGTGCTAGGAGACCACATTTATCTATTTGCCTAGGATTAAATTATAACGAGTGGATAATTATCGCTTTATAAAATTATGAATTCTTAATCGAATGATTTGCAGCGGGGCTTTGTAATGGATTATTAATGATCAAGTATTTTCAATAAGTATTTATATAAATAGCATTTGCCAACACATGTCGCGTAATTAATCTGTGTAAGCATATTAACATTTTTTCTTTGTTTCAGACCTCGTTTAATCAATTCCAACGTAAAAATATACGGTTATTTCCATAAGAATCTTTTAAAATACAAAATCTTATTTTTAACGCTATTAAATTCATTCATTTACAATTCCCAAATTGGGAGAAAACCCGTGACATCATCTTCATTACCATTTCTGAGAGTTTTTATTTGTAAGATTTTTTCATTCGGTTAGGCTCGAAATTTAAGGAGTTTAATACGATTAATACAATTTCTACATCGTCGCGTGTATTACAAACAATTTTTGAAAGCTTATCTGCCGCAATTTTAATGCAAATAGATTATTATTATTATTGTTTGCGTACGTCTGTAATGACCCTCCACCGGAGACATTTGACAATCGAATAGTAAACTCTCATCTGGTTCCGTCATCAGTTAATTATTCGTTGCAAAATTCGCCTCGGATTGCATCGTCGGTTAAAATTTTCCCCGAAAGCTATCATCGCCGTATAGGCGAAACGATATTTACCTACATAACAGGTAATTTCATCACCATAATTCCATTATTCGAATCTTTTCGTGCATTGGAATTCATTCAAAAAGGCTCAGAATAATTACAAAAAAAAACAAATCTTTATGCACCCTAACTACATTACAGTAATTTCAAAACAAAGTTGAGGTAGGACATCACCATCTCTCGAGTCGACCGATTCTTTTCTCGTAAATACCACCGCTCCTATTTGTATTATATTTTTTTATTTCGATTTTCAATCCTCGGCGAATGATAAGGTCCTTTAAAAAAAAAAAAAAAAACTCCGGTGCTAAAGCTTTATGTCGTTCAGCGATGCGGTCGCCTCCCCCTTTTTGAATCGTATCTTTTAATCGCCATCTATCCACATTCTCACACAGTGAGAGGGCGAGGAGACGGAGGGGAGAGAGAGATAGAGAGAGGAAAGACATTAAGGGCAAACGATATATATATATATATATATATATATATATATATATACACATATATATCCCTCGATCCGAAAATTGCTTCTCAGTTATCTCCCCAGCTCTTTTTCTTCTCATTTCCTATTAGAGGCAATCCTCCTCTCCGTGTTTTTTCCACGCACTTTTTTTTATCCTTTTTATAAACAACCCCTTTTATAAAAACCATCGACAGAATCCTCCCTTTACTTCTCTCACTCTAAATATTGCTTCCGTGCACGAACAAACACCCACGATCCTCTTTCTCTCTCTCTCTCTTTCTCCCCCCTTTTTTTCAGAATGAATCATTTATTTGCCTTTAGGCTTCCAGATCTCTCTTTTTTCCCCCACTTTTTCGCATGCTAAAAAAAAAAAACTCGCTCTCCCCGTCTCAGCCGGTCGCAATATAATAAATGCATCTCCCTTTCCCTTACTCTTTCTATCTTCCCCACATTTTCCTCACCCTCGCTTCACCTTCCTTTTCACCCTCTTCTACCTCTATGCTCTGTGCCTTTCTCCCTCTGGCCACGTTCTCCTTTTCATCCGACTGAAAAAAATCTGATGTGGCCAACACATGACTTTCTCCACATTTGGGGTATAGATATTTAAATTATTATGAATAATATTACGAGGCAAAATTATTATTTCGTATCGTAAAAGAATACAGTCGTCCTTGTTGCCGTAAATTACGTATATTTTGAATGTTTAGAGAATTCACCGTTACATGGTGTTGGCGCTGTATACAGGTATTAAGATAAATCGAAATATATCCAAAATGGATGGTTCTACGAAAATTAGTTTCAAACAAAACTTGGAAGAAATATTATTCTCTACACCTTTGGTCCTTACGAAGATTACCAATAACGATGTTTTTAAGGAGATATTTAACGGAAACCGAAAAACCGGTTATTTATAAATAACTCCTAAACGATAACACCTATAGAAAATTGTTTCAAATGAAAGTTGTAGGAAATTACATTCTCTATAACATTTGTATAGAATTGTAAATACAAAAATGATATTTTAACCAAGAAATATCGCAAAAACCGAATCGGGTTTCGAATAAACCTCGACTTCCGGTTAACCGGTATTGTTAAAAAACTAATCAGTTTTTTGTGCTCATGCTAAAGTGTTATATATGAAGTTTGGTAAGGGTATGGCAAGTACTTTTCGAGTTAGAGCGCCCACACTAACATACACACACACACGTACACACACACACACACACGTACACACACACACACACACACACACAGAGACATCATTCCGAAAATAGTCTAAACGTGTTCTAGGGACCTCAAAACATGCATTTCCGTTGAAATCTCGAAGTCGATTTTTTCCATGAATACAATACTTTCCCATTACTACGTATGGAGAAAGTAAAAAGCTTGGTTTTGAATTTTTTTCCCCATGCAAAGTTGTTCATCGATAAATGCCGCCATCGCCCGCGGGAACGACCGTGGATTTACGAGTCAAGAGTCGTCCTCGTTAATTTTTATCCTAATTTTTCCAAGATTTTTGTTGCAAACTCGTAGCGAGCATTTTTTTCGCCGTGTCCCGACGTATATTTTAACCGACAAAAAGTTTTCATTTGTTTTATTACCTCAAAAAGTCAAGAGTCGTAATTTTATTCAGATTTCTCCAAGATTCGCTCAAAGCGATTGCGGTAAATTTTTTACCACGGTACTTGAACGCATGTTTAAGCAGTAAAAATGTCCTTATCGGGGTTATTACCTAGGGTATGGGTCGACAACCTTATCTACATGGTTGGCTACATTCGTAATTGTGAATGCATCAGAGGTCCTCATAAGAAGTCTACGAGAGCTTCAGCGGGCCGGATGAGCAATTACATCATAAGTTACCTAGAGATTCTGTGGTCCAATAGTAATGAAAATCAAGTCTAAGTTATTTAAGAGCGTTAAAACTTCACCAGAAAAGTATGAAATCGTGTATTTTAAATGTTATCCTCCACTTGATCATCACGTCTTCATGGGCCGCACGAGACCTGTGGCCCGTGTGTTGCCGACCTCTGATATAGAAAGTGTGACATAATCTATTATTATAGTGTCGTACAAATTAATATTTGTTTTAATGTAAGTAAGAATGTTGATACAAGTAAACTTGATTATCATTTAAACATTTCGAATATTTGGCAGATAAATAACTAATAAAAGACTATGTATAGACGAAAGATGGAAGGAGCCTTCACCATTCGGTTGAAATAATAATGAGTAATGCAACTACATATTATTGAGAGTTGATGACTTTAAGGATAGTCGTTAAGGCATATATCTTCGGTAATCTTGCAAAATTTACTACTTTATCTATCAGTCGCGTTTTAGTCATTAAAACTATAATATATTCAGCTCTGTGCAGCACTCTTATTTGGCAAATTCCTCGGAAATTCGTCCAGTTTCAGAGGAAATTGTTTTATGACCGACCGTTTCTTTCGGAATATAAATGTGGAGAGTGATCTATCACACAGGCAGCTTTGCGAATCTTAAAACAAATCTTTCTGCTGAACACTTTCTGTCATTGCTTTTGAATCGGCTTAGGAAATAACTGCGTGAAGTAAACGCGCGACTTCCGCCCCCTTGGGGTTTTATCTTTCGGGCGATGGGGAGTGGATGTGACACGTCGTGGAGCAATTTTACCCTTTAGTGCACGATTTAGTGAGCGCAGTCATGAAACGGAATGAGGATAAGGCCGAGAATAATATGGTCTCACTTTCTATTTAATTTCGGGGCGGAGAGATGGATCATAAACGTGACTAAAGGAGGCACGGAATGGTTTATGCTTCTGCGTCGCGATCTCTTTAACGATATTTTCGAGCCGCGTTGAAATAAAACGACTCTCGAACCGACAAGGCTTCAGACTAGAAGTCCGTCAAAAAATCGAAGTATGAGAGCGCGCTGTCGGCCGTAAAAAAAATAACTGAATTTGTCTAATTTCTAACGAGCGAGTCGTACGTAAAAAAATCGGTACAACATACATTGTACAAATTTTCTCATATACTACTAATGCGTCGTTTAGTTATCTTTTGAAAAATATAAACTACGTACAATCATTATAACCATTAACTTAAATAACTATACGAAATTAGATGAAAATCGTATTAGCCGTTTTTTTAGAAAATCCAGTTGTTATTAAAGTTGCCAAGAATAAACAAGCCTTATATTCATTTTTTGAGAAATATGAAATATCTAGTATTATTGGAGACGTAAACTCAAGTAACTGTACGAAATTTGATCAAAATACTTGCAGCCGTTTTTGAAAAAATAAAATTGTGGATAAAGTTGCAAAGAATAAACTAGCCTTATATTCAATTTTGAGAAATACAAACTATGTAGTATTATTGAAGACGTAAACTCAAGTAATTGTTCGAAATTTAATCAAAATCGTTGCAGCTGTTTTTGAACAAAGCACATTGTTGTTAAAATTGCATAGAATAAACTGCCCTTAATTATGTTGCAATGTCAAAAATATTTTTATTGCTTCTATTCTGTATGATAAAATGCCTAAGTACGAGATTTCATTCATTTTCGCTCTACCGTGTAGGCCAGAGGTGGGCAAACTTTTCTGCATGGCGGTCCGCATCGGTGTTTGCGAATTCTTCAGCGGGCCGCACTTAAAGGTGCCAATGCTTAGGCCGGCCATATTTGAGTTTAAATCGGAAATGACTTAGATTCTTAGGCATCATACATAAGTGAAAACAATAAAAAACAAGGATTTTATGGCTAAATTTTCAAAGCTCAAGGTTTTATTATCATAATTTTACCAAAAGTATTATGAAATTGTGTTAAATTTAACGGATCGCTTTTTCACCAAAACTTTGCGGGCCGCATGGAATGCTCTCGAGGACCGCATACGGCCCGCGGGCCGTGGTTTGCCCACCCCTGGTGTAGGCTCTAGAGCCGCGAACAGACCGACAGACCCACAGACAGACAGACGGCATTGCGAAAACCACTTTTTCGGACTCGGGTAGACCTAAAACGTATATTTCCATTTCTCGAGATCGAATTTTTTCGCGATTACAATACTTTCTCAATATACTTCGTATATGAGAAAGAAAAAAAGGATCAGAAATTAATAGATAGCTTTTTATCCACAATCGGAGACTTTATATTTAGATGACATTTAATTTATTATGTAGTAAATAGATAATGTATATAGATAAAGGATAGGTTAAGATCGTGGGTAGTGTGAATAGATGCGTTTTAGATGAGCCTGATTACGACAAAGTGATTTTTTGCAATTCCCTCTGTATGTGATCAGTAGCTTCTCGGCTGTACGACTAGAAAATTTGATGCAATCTCATAATTATATAGCATAACTTCAGGAATATTAATCCTATTAAAATGAATCAAATCGCGCGAAATCACGAGGGTAGTTTATTATAGTTGATTTCAACAAAATGTCGATTTACTTAAGAATAGTTGCATGGATTTTTAACTAAAAATGGATCCAGTTTTATAACTTGTTGCCATTAACAATACCGCATATCTCTCTATATTGTAAAATCGTAATGATCATCATGATGCGTTGGATTGTGGAGGGGAGAAATAAGTATGCGAGAAAGGATATATGTGCGTGTGTGTGTGTATTATAAAATCGTAATGGTCATCATGATGCGTAACGCTCTGATTGTTTGAATAACTCGGTTAAAAATAAACTTAGAAGCCTGAAATTTCTCAGGATTTCAGTGTTGATTAAGACTAAAAAATTTCGAGAAAGGTCACGGGTTCGACTCCAGAGGAATAATGCCGTTTTCCATAAGATAACACGTAAAAACACCTTTTTGGTTTGAAGGCTTTCATTCTTTTACTCTTTAAAATATCTTATAATTAATTTATCGACACGAAATTTGCGCCAAAACACGCCAAAATGAATGAGGAATGTTATTACTACCGTCCAGTACTCAATCTCATTCGAATTCGCTCATATTTTGAATTTATACTCGAGTTTTGGTAAATTTTTTAACATTTCAATAATAAGATTCCATGGTTATCGATATTGTTGTCCTTGGTAATTTCCGTGCATATGCACTTAAATGAAGGCTAAAAGATCTAAAATAAGATTAAAACTTGCTCGAAATAATCGAAGATATGAATTTAATGCAAATAAATCGAACGCAGTATTCATGTTATTTATATTTTTTATCTATAAGTATTACTAAAATCCCATTCCTGGTTCTCTCTCTTTAACGCTCTATACCTCAGCCATTTTTAATCTCCGGGAATTTCAGCCCTCTTAAGTCTATTTTTTATCGAGTTATTAAACTAATTTTTTAAATTTATTATTAAAAACCAAACATACATCCCTTATAAAACATATTCATTAAACTCATATTCAAAACATATTCCCGTTAAACTAATCTAAATCCAATAGGTACATACATGGTAGGAACGAAGAAACAGCGAGCAAAAGGGGGAGGGGGTGTTGGCGAGCGTCAGCGGACACGGGGCTTGCCCTGTAGTATATGTCTAAAAATAAATTATAAACGTCATGTATAAAAACTTATCGCGTTTAACGCCCAGGTACCACCAAGCTGCCCAACAATAATGTAACCAAATGTATTAATGTATGAAGTGTACGGATGTGAGAGAATTTGCGCGATGTATCGTATTGTGGACCGTTTTTACCCAAACCGCCTCCGAGATTAACCCTCATCAAAAAAATATATTATCGATTTATTTCTGCATCGCTTCGTGATAGTATGTATACGGGGAAAATATTCCCGCTTAAGCGAGATGTTTGTGTTTGCACGAGGTGTCATGGTAACTGCGCTACTCATTCAACAGTGCAAACCGAATAAAGTCGAGGAAGAGGACGTTTGAATATCACAGGAAGAGTTGAAAGCGAGGGGAGAAAGGCCGAAATTAAACACGTGCCGCGATATGACGTCTAACCTCGCGGTTAAGCGTAAACATTAGTACAACGCATTACGCATAGCAAACATTCCTTCCTGGATTCCTGCGACAACGGTCGCAAATTGTTTTGGTTGTTGTGCCCGCGGGACTTTTGAGTATCACGTATTCAAATAGGGGACGTAATCTCTGACTTTTCCTTTTTTTTTTTTGGTCGTGCTAAGTTTCACACACGACCGCCATGAAATCTGCAAAATTGCGGTCCGGATGATGAAGGAGGTCTAGCGTCCATTGTTCTCTAGGTCGGACAGTTTAGGACGAACGAGTATTTCATCGAGACAATTCTATTTCAACTCACATGCGGTCTTGTAAAAGGTCGTTAAAATAATCGCTGCGCGTCTGATTTCGTGCAAGAAGGTCTCAGGACGCAAATTACGGTCTCGAAAATATTATGCCGAGTAAAGCATACTAGTAATTCTGCCTCTTTAACTGAAATTATTATATATTTCTGCAATTCAGAGGCGTTAAAGCTGTCTGTTTTTCTTTGAAAAACGTTTTTGCGAAAAACATTTAAATATTAATTAATCTATATCCGAGTCTCAGTCGTTAGATCGACTGATTTTAATTTATCGCTCAAACATTTTTGAATTTCGGTGGTTAAATTTCGGCTTAACACTCTATGGCAATGTGTATTTGATATGCAGCGATATTTTCTCTGAGATCTACGATTTCTAAACTCACAAATGCATTTGGTAAAACCTCTCTGAGTTTTTACTCTTTAAAATCCCGTGATCACCCAATCGAAGTCTATCTTTTCAAAATATAGATCACGTCAGATAAGCATTATGAGAAAATACTTATTTTTTCGTTATGTTTTCATTTATTTTCTCGCATTCTCTCCATTAATGTTAATATATCTCACTGAAAGCTTTTATAGAGAGAAAAGCCTTATTATGATTATTTTTAGCAAACATAAGAACATGGCGACAGCGATCCTTGAATTAATTTTTAAACACGACACTCGAAAGAGATCTGAGTACTAGGGTAGCATCTGGAATATTTTCCAAGCAGAAATAATGCTACCATAAATAGACTTAAGTAAGGGTTATCCACAAAAATATTACACTCATCTAGTTCAGTCGGCTGTTAAGATATCGATACGAAGACCACGAATTCAAAAACGTATGTATTATCGAGAGTTCAAGTTCTAGGTGAATGAATAGCAATACACGAAAAATCAACAGAAAATGAAATAACCGGTTCTTTCCCAAATAAAACCTTCTTCGTCTACTATCGCAACGTAAATTTTTGAAGAGGAATCTTGACGGGGTAACGCATAGCAATAAAAAAATTTGAAAAAGGACGTCGATACGAACAATCACGCAAAGAAACTCTTTGAGTTCGGAAAAGTAATGATCTCGTCCGATGTACTTCTGTTTTCTCAGCGTGTACAGCGCCGTATTCCGCACGGAAGATTTTTATTTTTATTTCTTTGCCGGATCGAAAAAGCACTATTCACGTCTTGAATGCATGTTATTCCCGTCACTCCCTATTCATCCGTCCACCCTCCACACACTCCCATCCCCCGCCGCCTTCGCTTTCATCGCCTTCATTGCGTGTTTGCCCCCTTTCTGATGTACATTTTTCAATTCAAAGCAATTCTCCACGATCGGTTAACATCCTTCAGTCGCGTTAATAATCGGTGTGCCCGTTATTTATCCTTGTAAATTATGAACTTTATTTTGTTATCATCTACGTATACCAGAACCCTCCAAACTTTGGCCCGCGGGACACATGCATCCCTCGAGCCTGTATTAAGTCTTTGCCATTTAAAGAAAAATAGGTAACAATCAAGCAATGTAGGAAAACGTTATGCGTAACGTAACGAAATGGTTTTTGAATAACGTACTGAAAAACGTTAAAGAAAATTTCAAAATAACTGTAAATAAAAAGAAAAAACGTTATTTCGTTATGCATTTCATGTTATCTCAATTTATGTTTGTTTATTGTTACCTGTTTTTACTTCTAAGTAATTTTCATTCCAGAAATGAGACTGAATATTTTATACTGTATAAAAAAGTTACGCTCCATTTATGTCAGATTTCGATTCATATTCATATATGAAGAAAGTTAGATTGGACATGTCGAAAAATTTCCCGGAAACTCGTAATTTACCATTTCACTAAATCACCTTTTAATACGAAAATATCATACAATAATTGTATATCCTGCAGCTATATTTTCAAAAAGTTTTTCATGTTGATACTCTTGCCCGCGAGCATAAAATTTATTGGCCAAGACTTGTAAAAATGTTAGGAGACCCCTGATCAATACTAGTATTCTTTATTACCTTTAAATAGCAGGAATGGGATGTTGCGTAAATAACTTCCATTGTATATTTTGACACGTCTCTTAATTTATGAATGCAAGATAACGATGGATCACTGTATGATCAAGTCGATGCGATTTTTTTTTCTTTTGGGATACATTTATTTGATTGCCTCAATAAACAAAATAAGTCGACAACTACTCTTACGATGTGTAGCAATTTTTTCTTAAATCCTGTCAAAAATGAGTTTTTTAAATTTATATTATTTATGTAATTTATATTCATTGACTTAAATTTGTGTTGCTGTTAAATATTTTTAAAATATGCATTTACATTGCGAAATTCACAAAATTTTCATGATTATGAGACTTGATACAAGGGCTCTTTACAAGATGAACTGATTTTTCGGATTAAAAAATATATCAACATTTCATTTCTTCCATTTCTGTGTTTACCTTTTCAATAACTGGTTCAGAGGACCTAAAAATTCACCATAAATTTTTAACATGGCGAGAAGTTCGTCCGCTAACGTCTTTGTTTTTAACGATTAATCAATGAGCGCAACCTTTCAAGTTTATGCCGAGAAATACCGCAGTCGAGTTGCTATGAGCGAATTTCTCGTTTATTTACCAACATACGCCCGGATGATTAGGTTCTCTTCCCGCGAAGAGCGTAAAAAAAACCGATACTTTTCCAAAACAGAACTTTCAGAGGCGGCGATGATGATCGCAAAAAATAGTCCCGGCTACTCTTCCAAGCAAGAATCCGCTTTCTTTACGTTCTACAGGCGTCGTTCTGTTTCATTTAATGCCGCGTGGTTTTCTGCCGACACTTTCCATTCCCGCGTTTACTTCTGTCGTTTATGCTCCGCGCTAAAGGTGCGCTTTTTTTTAGATTTCCGACAAACAATTAATTGCTTTGCAATTAAGAAAACTTGTTCGCAGTAAAACCTTAATAGGGCGTGGGTCGTAATTTATCGCGAGCTAATACCTCCATTTCCCCTCTCTTCCCTCTCTCTCTTTCTCTTTCTCTCTCTCTCGTGGCATTCCCTCACGCCTCGCATTTCGAAAAACACTCCTCTCTCTAGCTCCATTCCTCTCTCTCTCTCTCATATCTCCACCTTAAACTGTCTCCCTCGCTATTACACCGACTTTTACACCCCCTGTAACTCTCTCCACTCCGTCATCTCTCTCGTTTTTTTCCCGAGTTTACTTCTGTTTTTTCTTTTTTTTTTTTTAACTCTTTCCCTCTCCGTGCACATCTTCCCTCCCTACTTCCCCCTATCCTTTTCTTCCTCCCAACCCTCACACCACCCACCCCTCACCACCTGCGCTTCCGTTTATACTCCCTTCTCCCTCCCCCCCCCCTTTTCCCTGCCTGTCTCAACCCCCGCGTCCCATTAAACGCGGTCGAATGGCACACGGGTCTACTCGCGGCGATAAGACACGAAAGTCTATCTCCGGTCCTTCTGACGGCGGAGTAACGCAAGAGAGAGAGAGAGAGAGTGAGAGAGAGAGAGTGAGAGAGAGTGAGAGAGAGCAAATGGCTCTCCTAATCTAACGTCCCTCGTCTTCCGAGAAGTAGAGAGAGGGGAAAAAACGTCCGCGTTTGGGTAATACCTTTTGGGAGTGAGGGAGGTAGAGAGGAAGAGGTGTGTGAGTGAAAGTGTGAGATGATGGGACCAAAAAGGGGAAGAGAGTTACTTTATTCCTCTCCCATCTACTGTTTCCACCTTTCTCCATCCTCCGCTTCGGCCATGTCAAACTCGAAGAGGCATCAGGACCGTATTAAAGCGATGGATATTGTTGAAGGGTTACATTGGGATTATAGCTGTTTAATGACCGCTATGGTTGGAAAAATATATTTCATCTGGAACCAGGGTTGCCAACTTTTTCTCTATTGAGGGCCGCATTGCTGGTAGCGAATACTTCTGCGGGCCGCATATCAAGTTGCCAATGCTTCGGGTGGGACGGATTAGAGTTTAAATTATAAGTTACCTAGAGAGTCCCTGATATCATGTAAGCGAAGTCGACTCTAGATAAATAATTTAGTTAAAATTTGAAAATTAAAGATTTTACATATAATTTAAACCAAAAATATGAATTTATGTATTAAATTTGGCCGATCGCTTTTTCGTCATAGCTTGGCATCATGTGGACCGTAGATTGCCCATCCCTAATTTAGGATATTGGACGTCTATTTTTCCATTATAAATGCAATTTAGAAAACGCGTTCTATTGTCCCTCAATGAATATGAAAAAAAATTGCCTTCTTTAAAAAAAACTGTCTTGAACGATTTAGTTAAGGCAAAAATTACCATCCAGGACGCAGTGTCACATTAAGCGGCGCATGCGGCCCTCAGGATGCGAGTTTGATATGTCTGCTCTAACTTCATCTAAGCGGGAATATTCCCTTATAGCGCCGTCTACTGATACCTCCCTCTACTCTCTCAAGCTGATCTCCCTTTCACTCCCCCTCTCACCTAATCTCCTTCCTTCAAACTACCTAATCGATGCCTTTCCGACACCCATTCTCTTTCGCCCTCTCTATCACAGCCATTTCTCGACTCCTCACATCTCTCTCTCTCTCTCGACACCTCTCTCTCTCTCTCGACACCTCTCTCTCTCTTCCTTTATTCAGCTCCCCCTTCCACTCCCTCTCTTCTCCTTTCTTCCTTCTATCACTTTTACTGTTCAAAGGATCACTGCAACGGGTGAGAAGTTCTCCTCACCTTATGTGACCATTAACGGAAATATCGTGCGACGCGAGGGTCTTTGTCCTTTTTACTTTCTCCATACGTAGTATAGGGAAAGTATTGTGATCACGAAAAAAATCGACTTCGAGATTTCAACGGAAGTACACGTTTTGAGGTCCCTAGAACACGTTTAGACTATTTTCGGAATGTGTTTGTGTGGATGTATGTGATTGTGGGCGCTCTAACTCAAAAAGTATTTGTCATATTAACACCAAATTTCATATATAACACTTTAGCATGAGTACAAAGAATTGATTAGTTTTTTGACAATACCGGTTAACCGGAATTCGAGGTTTATTCGAAACCAGATTCGGTTTTTGCGATATTTCTCCGATAATACTTCATTATTGTATACATTTACCATTACAAAAAATATAGAAAATATAATTTCATACATCTTTTATTTCAAACAATTTTCCATAGTAGTTATTGTTCAGGAATTATTTATAAATAATCGGTTTTTTTCGGTTTCCGTCAAATATCTCCTTAAAAACGTCGTTATTGGTAATATTCGTGAGGACCAAAGTTGTAGAGAATAATATTTCTTCCAAGTTTTGTTTGAAACAAATTTTTGTAGAACCATCAATTTCGGAGATATTTAACTTTTTCGCAATTTTCAGTATACATGTAGCGGTGAATTCTGTAAATATATATAAAATATACCCAATTTACGGCAATAAGGACGACTGTATTCTTTTATGATACGAAATAATAATTTTGCCTTACAATGCTATTCATAATAATTTAAATATCTATACCCCAAATATGGAGAAAGTCGTGTGTTGGCCATATCAGATTATATATATATATACATACATACATACACGCACACGTATATACATAAAGAAGACCTTCTTTGACACGCGATGAATATTTAGGTGTACTTCGCAGGAATTTGAGATTGTAAATGCGCTTAAAGCAGCATATGGGCGGGACACTCATTCAAAATGCATTCGGCCAATAAATCTGGCAGTAAAGGCTGAAGGGGAAAGCCATTCCTACATTTATCTGTGCTCTATACTTCATTGCGCCTCTTCGAAAATGCATGAATTTCTCTTTCCCCGCTCCGTCGGCTAATAAAGATGGAAGATGCCGAAGCGGTGAATAATGTTAAATTCTGTTCGCTTCTCGTAGACTCGCCTCGGCAATGAATGCATGCATCGTACTCCGTGTCTCTTATGGTTTTAGATATTGATTCTTCCGAGCATTTATTTCTAGGAAACATACGGAGGGAAATTTTACTGGAGAGAGTAAGCACATTTTTTTAACGTTTACTTCAGACGTACGGTCCGGATATTATTGCGCGTGATTTTGTATTTTTGTTTCTCAAATGATCGATGGAGGCTATTTGCACCCCATGAAATTCAAATCGAAACATTTCCATGAAAATATGCCTACGGATTTTCTGTCTGTTAGCAAAAACTCCATACATCATCGAGTTATTGTGTTTAATTTTTTAAAAAATGAAGACAAAGTTACACATCCAGATTATTCGTCACGAGCAATGTATAGAAAATTGTTTTGAAAGAATGGCGATGTCATATACCTACTTATTCGTCTACATAGAGCTAATTTCAACATTGTTTTTTAACTTCACACACGGCGCAATTTTTATTTCGTTCTTAAATAAAACAACTAGCCGAAAAAGTAAAAGACGTGAATGGACCCGAGGTAATAGCACCCTCGTTCCCTTTCCATCGAGAGAGGATCGTCTATTAACGAAAATTATAGCGCCATCACTCGACACCCTGAGTAATAATGGACATCGTGGCAATTATCTTTAGGGGGCGTTTTGAAGTAACCTTGAAGCAGTGCGGATCTCGAACCGGCAAACCATTTCGTGAGCGAGTTTAATTTCCGTCAGAAGGGTTCCAAAAAAAAAGGGGGGGACCGCAGTCGGGTTAATTACCCTACTGCTCATCACGGAATTCACCGCCCACCACCCTCGTTTATTTTTTCTGACGTTCGAATTTGACGCGACCCGTCATATAAAAAAAAAAAGAACGCCCATAAAAACGTCATCCTGGACATTCGAGGAGACTTTGGACCACACCCATTTAAACTCTGCGAGCCACGGGAAAGAAATTGCAGAAAGGTGAATCGCCCGAATGCGCCGAATAGGTTGAACGAACTGCATCCTCGTCCCGTGAATAGTCGATTTCCATTAAAGGGCCTGCCTTCGAAAACAGATGTGCCCAGAATGCGAACTTGTTTGATCGAATCAGAATTGGGTTATTCGACGAAGAATTTTATTTTGCCGCTTTTTGCTATGCACGGACGTTAATAGATTGCTCGCCAGTTTTCCCTATATTTTGTCTGCGGTCCACTGCGGTAAACAAATCATCTCTCTTGTCTTTTTACTTATTTATTTAAATTATCCGAAGGCATCACTCAGACCTATTTTTTTACATCGGACATAGTAAAAAACGACTAAATAAAATAACTAACAGTTGTAGAAACTGGATACATCCGCAAAATAAAATTTCGAAACGTAACAATAACAGGTCCGTCGCAGACGAAAATAGTTCACCATTGAGATTTAAATGGGTACATAGAGCATGCAACAACAACATCGGAAATTGTATAATACGAGTGGATCTAATATTTTCTTAAGCGTCACTCTACTTCAAATTCTCCGAAACGGCGCTGTCATGCGATTGTCTTATTTTCCTCCTCGTCGCTTTTGAGCAACTCTAGAGACTCTGTAATCGTTTTTAAGTTGCGAAGATTTTTTCTATTCACACGCACATGCCCGTTTAAAAAAAAAACAAAGCTTTCTCCTAAACCCTCTTTCCATCTCCCTCTATCTTTCGCCAGGCGAACTAAATTGCAACTGCCGTTTACAAGAGCGCGAGCATTCCCCCCTCCCCCCCACCTCACTTCTTCCCACCCCCAAGTTTAATCGCCTAGTAATTGCGAAACGAGAGCCTATTCAGTCTCCGAGTCCGATAGAAGGCGATTTTCCTCCAGACTTCCTAGATCGCGCCATTTTAGACACCCTTACGAGTCCGAAAGGAGGAGGAGGGTGGTTAGAAGTGGGGGGAGATGAGGTAGGGGCGCCGGCGTGTCTGCGTCGTGCGTTTTCAGAGTTCGCGTCACGTGCAGGCGTTTCGAACTTTTATATCTCTTCGCCACGTTATCTCATAGCCGTGATCTCGATTTATGGCAGGAACTCCCGTAGCAAAGAAGGGTTTAAAAAAAAAAATAGCAATGACATAAGGGTAATTATTTTACGAGAGAAGGAACCAACGTTGGGGCGTCGGTGATAATTATGTTTTTAAATTAATTACCGTATTAATCCCGCGATATATACATATATACATATATATATATATATACATACATACATACATATATATATATATATATATTTTGGGCAACTAGGTGTTGAAGGAAACCCAGTGAACACTTACCGGAAGTAGAGCCGCTGGGGTGTTGGAGAGACACATTTGTAGAGGTTAGAGCTTTCGGGATGATCCCTTCGTCAGCACAAGACGGTGAGGGCCATCCGCGCCCTCTCGGACGACGCTTCCGCCCCCCAACTCCGTCAATGGGAACTCGCCCATATCCAAATCTTAAACTCTTTCTCTCCTCCCGGCCTCAATATCCGATAATATTTCCTTCTTTCCACCCTCTCTTTCCCCCCTCCCCCTTCTACATCCTCCAATCCCCGACCTTTCCACGCTCCCTTCCCTTCCACCCCCACACCTTCACCCCAGTGTCACTGCCATATCAGTTGTGTCTCTCTTGTGCTGACGAAGGGATCATCCCGAAAGCTCTAACCTCTACAAATGTGTCTCTCCAACACCCCAGCGGCTCTACTTCCGGTAAGTGTTCACTGGGTTTCCTTCAACACCTAGTTGCCCAAAATATCCTTACTTACCTTTCCTCTTCCTTAGTATTTATATATATATATATGTATATATACCTATATATATGTGTGTGTGTGTGCGTGTGCGTGCGCGCGCGCGCGTGTGTATGTATAAATACTTGTGGAAGAGGAAAGGTAAATAAGGATATTTAGGTTTCCGCGCATTAACATTACCACGATAGAATGCTTAGCGACAAATTAGAACAACTTTCTTTGAATAAGGTGACGAAACAAAGCTGGGACACAACCGGGAAATAATGTTATTTTTAGTCCTTTTTGTCGTTTATATTCTATGTGAACAAATTTGTTTAGCTTAGTTATAATGTTGTTCGAAAGGTAACAAATTATTTTACAATTTCGGACGATGCTTCCACGTTAGTCATGTTAAAATCAATCACGAAATTAATGGAAATGAATACTTTACAGTTACGTTTCAGCGTATATTGTCGAGATATTACTGTTTCGAAATGAGGTCAAATATAATATAGCATGAATGTTAAAAAAAAAAGGAAAAATATGGTGTCCTGAAAGAATTTTCCGGATAACCGGGGAAAACCTCGGAAAACCTGAAAAAATTTCGGAAAAACCGGGACGTACCTCGGAAAACCGGTTATTAATTTATGAATTTTTTTTTGCTGGATAACTGGAGCAAATCTCAGAAAACCTGAACAAATTTCGGATAAACCGGGACGAACCTCGGGAAACCGGTTATTAATTTATGATTTTTTTTAAATCGGCTACCCGTTAACGGAATCCGATTTATGCTGAATTTTTCCGACCAGATTGCGCGACTACGCAATTGAATCGAAGGATCCTTCGTGACCTTTCGACGTTTATCCGGACGAGAATTTTATCACGTCTCCAACTTGCTCGGCATGTTTCCCCCATCCGTCGAGCTTTTTTAAACATACTTTACGGTTGTGCCTCGAAGTTCGTAAGGAAAATAAAAGGGTAAGAAGTACCTGTTCACGTGCTAAGTGAGACTCGGTAAGTAAATTAATACGGGTTCGCCTCGTTACCTTTCAAGTCCAAAAAAACTAGGTTGTCGATTCCAATTGGTTCGACATTTCATCTCTTCATCGATTTTCCGCGTCTTACCTTTTTTTTAAAAGGGACGTCCGATATACTTTCGCGTCCTGCTAATTTGCTTCAGCGACTCTTTCCGTGCGTGGCGCTCTCGAGTTTAATTAAAATATCCATCCGTTGGAGATCCGCGAAACCGGTTATCGGGATTTAACGAGGTCTTTCAAATCGGGTTCGTTTTCACAAAACGTGTTTTCTTTTTTTATTCTTGCCGGCTAATATAAATCCGGAATCCCGTGTTAAAGATTTGAAAATATTGAGATAAAAAATGGCGAATTTATGTCTCAATCGATCAATTTTGTAAATCCCAAATTTCTCCATTATTCATGTCAGTTATTTTACTGGATATGTATTTATTTGAGCCTATGTTTGCACAAAAAGATACAAATAAATAAATAACTATATATATATATATATATATATATATATATAATTAAAACTCCATAATACAAATTCATATAAAATGCTCGTTTATAAGTAGTGTTATTTAATCCCCAGCAAAAACATAGGTAATATATGTTTCTTGTTATAATGAAGTCGTTTTTATAAATCTTTTTAGTGCGAAACATGAAAATTGTAAGCCCTTTAAATTTTTATTATGCCTATGTGTGTGTGTACGTATATATCTTATATATATTTATGAAAGTTTGTTTGTTTATTTGTGCATCTATACTTTTCCACGGCGTTAAACCTAGAGTAATCAAACTTTAAGCAGATACTTTCTTCACAAATAGGAAGGCCGAGGGCTACTTTTTTAATCCCAAATGTGTTATATTAATTGTACAAAAAGCAAAATAACTTTGTATGCTAATTTTTTCGCATGGTCGGCTGTATGTTGCAGCATCAAGAGTTGGATCCGGAAAAAACTTACATAGCTATGCTTATAAATAATCAAAAAACCGAAAACATTGTTTAAAACGAAGCACTGAAATAAAACTAATTTTTTTACAACATATTTTTGTGTTTTTCCCCGGGCAACGCCGGGTAGTACTGTAGGTAGTTACCTATATATTTGAGGGGTTCGTTTTATGACGTCGCTTCTACGGTTAAATCTCTTGACTGACTACGAATTTTCCGCAAATTGCTACTCACATCTTTCGTTTTAGACTCGAACCAATCTTCATCGCAGGCTGAAAAGTTTCCGTAATAGCGGTCACTGAATAGGATACCGCACCGCGGGAGTGGTAACGACCCAGAGTTAGTCCGCTTCTGAACTATTTAACCGGATCAAAGCGCATTCCGACCGCAGTAAAATTAGAGGCGGCATTCCTGACATACGCCACTCTGGAGGAGGACCTGAGATCGTTGTTGCGCGGTTTGCGTCAATGCGACTCCCGGACGAAGAGGACATTTGCGGTCAAGAGGGTCGAGACGGCGGTTTTCCTTCAATATAACTTCGTAGATGACACATTTTCGACCCCTGGCGGCCGAAGATTGCTGAGCGCAAACCTCCCATCTTGACCTTATAACCGATTTTCTCGAGAACAGAGGGCGATTTCGTCGGGGCCGTGTACGTGCTGCTATAATAGAAATTAAAAAAAACGTCGACAACTTGAACGCTTTTGAAACTTCAAATTAACAAAAACAATGGTTGAAGAAAATTTTTAATCGCAGCTTGTCTCTCGCGAAGTGTTTTTTTGTCACGCATTTACAATAACAAATAAGAAATACTGCGTGTGTTCTCCGAAAACGTAATTCGTTATTAATGAAATCTTCGGATTAAAAGTGAAGCGTGCCATAATGTATATATGTATATATGTGTGTGTGTGTGTATATGTATATATATGTGTGTGTGTATATATATATATATATGTGTGTGTGTGTGTTTATTTATGCACGCAACCTGAGATGTGGCCAGTGGGAAGACCGACAACTGTGGCGATTGGGAGTACAAGGCAACCGCTAAGCAGTGGAGAAGCCTTTTAATAATAATAATTTATTTATGCGACGAAAAATTGTTGAATTGTCACATAATTTTACTGGGTGTTGATTTGTATTTCATCTTCTTCGGAGAACACTTGATTACGTTGTTTTTGCGTAGCCATTTTCATTGTCCTATCCAGAAAAATATATTGGTTAGCGATACATTAAAAATATTTCTCTTTAGTTTCATGCATATCTTTTTAATTATCATAGTATGCCGCCAATTAGAGCAAATAAAACTCTCTAAATGTATTTGTAATTTACGTAAATAATTGTATGATTGAACTTGTGGTAGATGTGTGAAAGTAATTGAGACACGAATATTCAATGAAAAACTTATCAAACGATAGTGTTGTGTTACAAACCTTTCGCTCATATCTTATGAATATTCAAACTGTGACTTCCCTAAAGTTTTATAGTCAACTTCAAGCGACAAAATTAAATGAAGTCAACATTAAAACATTTAATGGTTGATAAAGTACGATAAAATGATACTTTATATTATGAGTAGAAATCGTTTTCTTACAACAGATTCGCTAGCTTTTATGATCGCCAGTACCTTGTAGATGGGAGAATATTCTCATGTATAGAAAGACAATATCTCATTAAGCCTCTCTCCATTTCGCGAAATGTAACCAGAATTTGTTTTCTCGAAATACGAAAAATCTTGCTAACCGTAGCCATCACAGCAACATCCTACATTACCTTCATTTACAAGATAAATAACGGGCAATAATTACCGTATTATTGACGACATTCCGTTATGACAAAACATAAAACTAATAATTTTTAGGGTTAATGAGTTCTCAACAAAAGGAGAGACGATCTGCGGCGAATGCGACACTTTTATGCTCATTTTTACTACTTCAGTAGCGGTGCCGGCGTCTCAGGCGTAATAATGATCTTCATTTGACTATAGTCGAGGTTGGACGAATAATTTACGCCCGCTAGTTCGCCTAGAGTGTCGCTACTATCGCCTCGGACGGTCTCCCAGCCTAAGGAGAGGATCTCCTAGGGATCGAGTTTCCATGCGCCTCAGCAGCCGACAGCCTCTTACTATCACGAAAGACGCAAAATACGCAGTTAACCTACTTTGCATAGTCAAAACGGAACCCGATAGGGATTAAAAACGTTCTTTTTCTCCTCTTAATGTCCATACTTAATCCCTGCAATGGTATCCTTATCGTAATCCAAGCTAATGAATTAGAACCAAATCCGTGATTCCAAAACCGCGGATTCCTCGAGCGGGTATAGCTCCGTAGCTAAAGAAGAGAGAGAAAAAAAAACAAAACGGAGCTAGGTCTTGGAAACCATGAAAATTATAAATTAAAACAGCATTAGGATAACGAGGGTGCTATACTAGTATATTATCAGCTTCTCCGGATAAAGCTAGAAAAAAAGTCCATACAATCAAGGAGCTTCACTTTTCTCCCCGAGTTTTCTTAAGGTTTATTTTACTATAATACTCCTTAAGGAGGGAGTAAAAATGTGCAAAACTGCGCTGAATATGGAAACACGAGTTTTTATTTTCACAGCTAAAAAGTCTGGTTAAAAATCTCGGAAAGTTGCCATAACGTAACTTTCAAAATAGAGAATTCTTTTTGGCGCGTCTTTTTTAATGCCCCTAATACATACTTCCAATTTGGCGTCTGTCTGTCCGTTCGTCTGTCTACGTACTTGTTTAAATTGAAATAGTGACGAAGCAGTAAACGATCGAAAACTGAAACTTGGACTGTAGATTTAAGTACTGCTGTCATTAGTTTATCATTAGATTTGAGTTTTGAAAAATACACATAATAGGATAGGGGCCAAATAAAATATTTGTTCTAATATCTCCGACTGTATCAAAGATGGAAATCTGAAATTTTGAGCTTACCGTTACAAATTTATGCAACTTATTCTTGAGTTTTGAAAAATTTACAGAAGTGGTTATAAAATCGTTCAAAAAAATAAAAACGAGCTATTTTTATCGTTGTTCGTGGATAAAAATCTACTTTTTTAAATATCGGTTTTTTGTTCGATAATGTTATTTTTGAGAAAGATGTATGTATATAGAGGAAAGCAAGTGATTAATATTATCGTAACTATGTTTGCAATTCCATATTTATTACCAAATGGAATTTCATTTTTCAAGCCGTTTATGAATTACTGAGAACGAAGCGCATAATTCGCTTTTGTGAATTACCGAGTAATCTTGTTTGCTGATTAAGTTAGCATGGGAAATTGCTCGCGGAAATTCCACCCATAGAACAAGTACAGCGATTAAATGTTTCGAGAGGGGTGTTTAGCCAATTTTGTTTTGAGCTGTGGCCCTGTGGGACCCTAACTACGTGAAATACCCGATTCATAACGTTGATTCATTCATTTAATACGCATAAAATAGAGTCAGGGAAACGAAACAACTAACGTGAATCAGTTTTTAAATCTCGTTAATACTAACTGCATAAATTGGCTGTTAAGGGCTTAATTGAGCTTCAAACTTAAGGTTGGTGGAAGTTAATGCATTTTATACACACGATTTACTAAGGCCAATGAA
This sequence comes from Uropetala carovei, assembly GCA_036926305.1. Taxonomy (NCBI): domain Eukaryota; kingdom Metazoa; phylum Arthropoda; class Insecta; order Odonata; family Petaluridae; genus Uropetala; species Uropetala carovei. Next base: position 9,614,253 of record JAXCHB010000069.1, read on the forward strand.
GTTCTGCCGTTATATTTCTTTAATTATCCAGTAAATCATTGAAATTTATTTTCAAAAATTCTAAGTATTATAAAGTTTATCGTGGGGCAAAATTAATCTGCTTATGTGAAAGAATCAGTGGTTCCTTGTTGCATGCCTAAAATAAATTTTCATTAACATACGAACTCATGACAGCAGTATGTGTGCTCAAACTTTTGGTGGTTCGGAGTGTGAGATAAATATAATGATTCATTATTTACGTAAAACGTAAAATCAATGAGATCGAACTTGTGAGTTAGTAGTTAACTTCGCCATTAATGTTTTGAAATTTCTCTTAAATTCATATATGAGACGTCTTAGTTGACTTTCCAATACCAAAAATTTTAACAATTTTTGAATAAAATGTGCTTTATCTAAATGTATACCGTCTCAAACAAACGGCTATATTGGCTACCTTAAAACGTCTTGAAACCATAACCAATAAATTTAAAATCATAAAAAACCAACAAACCACATGCCAAACTAAAAAATCGGTACAACATGCATTGTACAAACTTTCTCATGTACTAATGCGTCGTTTAGTTAGCTTTAGAAAAAGAAAATCGTATCAACCTGTTTTTATAAAATCCAATTTTTGTTAAAGTTGCCTTATATTCATTCATTGAGAAAAATGAAATATGTACTATTATTGCAGACGTATACTCAAGTAACGGTGTGAAATTTTATCAAAATCGTTACAGTCGTTTTTGAGAAAATCAAATTGTTATTAAAAATCGAGTTATCGAGCAATGTCAACCATTTCTTCATAGCTTCTGCTCTGTAGGATAAAATGTCTAAGTACGAGATTTCATTCATTTTCGCTCTATCGTTTAGACTCAATATCCAATAACAGACAGACAGACGGCATTGCGAAAACCACTTTTTCGGACTCAGCTACACCTAAAACGTATATTTTCGTCAAAATGTCGAGGTCGAATTTTTTCGCGATTACAATACTTTCTCAATATACTTCGTATATGAGAAAGTAAAAAAAAAGGTTTCTTAAATACTTTCCAAAATATTTGAAAATGTCGAAATCCATTATTTCCTGATAAAGTGAAGTGCTTGACATAAATCAAAACAGCAAATTATTACCCCAACTTGACTCACGGTGTCTCAAGTCAGCTGGCGCAGTGCATCAATCAACTTAATGTAATGAATGGAGGAACGATGACGCGGTTAGAGGCCTCCTCCTTGGTAACTTTACGCATTAATTAAATCCGAACTGTCGCAACAACGGAAAACATCGGCCATAAACTAAAATTTCCATTACCCGTCTCATATATAAAAAAAATACCCTGATTTTCTAGATAGCTTGAAATAACCACGAATTATCCTCTCGTTTTCAGATTTGAGAGTTTTTATTGGATTTTTGATGTATGCCATCAGATTCGAAAGAATGCGGCAGTGGTTATAAAAAAGGTAAAAATAATTTATTGCTCCATTTCTACTCTTTTGTAGATTACACGATCGATATACGCAAATCCAAAGCTGACAGTTTTTTATTCCTTCATTTTTTCTTTCTATCTCCCTTTTTGCGAGGGCGTGTTAGTCGCTAACGTTCTAAGATAAGGTTTCCTTTGATATCCATTTATCGCTGGTTTTTTCATTCTCTCCGCCGCTTACCAAAGTTTGCTTACGACATTTTCAATCTTTTGTTTTTCCTTGCCTTTCGGCTAAGGGTTTGTTCGTTACCCTTTTCTCCAGAGATACGTCCGCAATTAGCCTAGCTGCTCATTGGTTTAAATTGACTCTAAATGTTATGGTATCCTTTGGGAATCAAGATGTCTTTAATATTAAGCTCACAGCTTGAAATGGGTTCTTCCGTGATCTCTGAAATAATAAAAGTGGAATCGTTCGAGTTCATTTGCAACGCTTCCCATATATTCCGAGTGGATATCCCTTGAGACTTAATCATGAATTCACCTAGGCAACTGACGGAAATTTCAAAAGATTATCAACGTTATAGACTGAATCTGTATCGAATTCATTATAAGTCGAATTTTCGAACGTCTAAACTTGGGTCGAAAATGTGTTATCTGAATAATTATTCGTTTAAATATACATATATTATAGCATTCAAAAAACGGAAGGATTGATGTTTTAGAGGAAATTCTATTCTCGTTGGCATCTTTTTGACCGTACTCATATGTTTACGAGAGGATTATTTTATTGGATGTGTGCAATATTAACATTCAATTTTGGGATTGATATAGGAAAGGATATTCTTTGTTCGATTTTCTTCATTGATTACCATACAGTAGATATTATTACATTCATTCTGGATTCGGACTTATTTTTTTCATAATACCTTTCACTAATTACTATGAGCTCGGTAGCAAGAATATCCTGAGTGGTTTGTTTGTTTCCATCTTCGGAATGCTGACAGTTCCTACAGAGTTTATCGGTCTTGAGAGCGATTGACAATTACGGAATGGATGCCATATTTCAATGCTTCTCCTCGTATTTCTCCTGGTCAGGCCAATTCCTACGCAGAGGGCCCTTTATCTTTTCCCCGTATGCTGTGTGTATGTGCGCGGGAGTGCCTATTCTCGAATATCTCGTAGCTATCACAAACATCAGGCATGTAAATATATTCTCCAGAACGTGGCTGCGAATCAACACGAACATTGAAAAGTTTAGAAAGTGAACAATACGTCAACGCAATCCCGACCCGTAGTTTTGCGATCGTTTTATAGTTATTTTAAAAAACATCACGCAGTATTAAAAAAATATTATAAACATACTTTCTTTCAAAATTACACGAGCTTGATCAAAGATTGAAAGTCCCGCAAAAAGGTTTTTAAAGTCAACGTGCTGTTTCAATCTCTTCCATACATGTCCCCCATTCAACACTACGTTCCTTTATCTCCAGGGCCCTTTCCATCCCTAGGGATGCCCTCAGCTTCCTTCTTCTCCGATATCCCAATTCGGCCTATTTCTCTAGTCCATCCTGCCTCTCTCTCCCTTTCCCTCTCTTCCTCCCTCCTCCTCCCCTTTCTCTCTCTCTCTCTCGTTCCCTTATTCTTTCTCTCAACCCTCTCTCTCCGGAGAGAAAGGGAAAAAAATCTTTCCCTCCCTCCACAGATGGCAGCAGCGTCGGTCTTCTATCCGTTCTCTCCCTCTCTTCCTCCTCAACTCCAGCTCATCTCTCTCTCTCTTTTCAACAACCGCCCTCCTTTCCTTACCTCGACTTCCTTCCTCATTGCCCTCCTCCATTTCTCTCAATCTCTCTTCCTTTCACATGCTAACTCCCTTCTCCCTCCCATATCCCTCCGTCTTGGCCTGCTACAACTCTTCCTCAATCTCCCTCTCTCTCTCTCTCTCTCTCTTTCCTACTCGATCCGCTCTCTTCCTGTCTGAATTAAATTCATCCCACGTACTCGAAGCCTCTTTTGATTCACTTAGCTTTGACTCTGAAACCCTCCAAAAGATCATTGTGATAGTGGTACGTCCGGATTCCGTCGGACTGAGAGAGAGAGAGAGAGCGAGAGAGAAGAAAGGATAGTTTTTATTATTTTATTAATTCGACATTTCTTAGCAAAAAAAAATGGTTTCGTGTGGTTTCGGAATTAGATGAATCGAGTTACTCGCGATTTTTCCCCCGACGGCGAGACGTAGCCTTTATTCGAGTTTTAGAGGGTTTAAAATTAAAAAATAACGATTCGAATCCATCTTTCGTGGTTCAGGTGTTTTGAATTGAAATGTAAACGGAAGAAAAAAAGGGTAAAACTTTTCAGCTGTATATATTTTTTCGATGGCTGTATTGCAGAGCCGGAGAGATACATTTGGGGGGCTTTATGCAAGCACGGTGTCGAGGGCCCCTCTCATTTGTCTGCCAGGTGCTCCAACCATGGCCGTCACGTGACCTGGGATTGTGAGGCGGCGGCGGCGGCGATAGGCGGCACTTTATCAAGAATAGACACTCCATATTCCGTATGAATTTGTTGATAGGTTTATATCTGTGAGGCTGCATTTCTTTAAATGCCTCAAGCGGTGAATTTTTACACTCTCTTCTACCCTAAGGTTGAGCTATCCTCAATCCTCTATTCTCCATTCATCAGCCATACTGCCAAGGGTAAATACCGTCTTCTCTCGTTTTGTGAAGCGTCTATCGGTGTAGCGTTTCAAACCCTTTTTTATTAAATACAGAGAGATATACCGAGTTTCGAATCCGCGACGTATAAATAAAATTTAAGCATTTATCTTATATAAATAAAACTGAGAAACGAATTTTGCAAAATTCATTTATATAGCTAAAGTATTTTTCAGGATCTCGATGGAAGAAATTTTCGATTTCATGCAAATCTAAGGATTTCAAATAAAATTAAAACGCCTCAGGAGCTGAAATGTTGTGCTGCATCTATTTTTAGTACTATTTATTTGGTAAACTCTATCATCAGTGGCGGATTCAGGAGGAGGGTGATCGGCCACCTTTTGCTATTTCCATTTCCCTGCATTCGATGCTTTCTTAAACCATTTCCACGCCAAATTCCTAGACTCTGCGCCGCAGATTAGGTCCGTAAGGCAAGGGAAATAAAGAGAATTTAGCTTTTTGGTCATCGGATAGGGATTTTCCTATTCGTATCTAAACGCAGCCCATTTATCTGTGAGCACTTACCAGAAGAGAGTCGCTGGGGTGTCGGAGAGACACGTTTGTAGACGTATATGATGGAGATTTCGGGATGATCCCTTCGTCAGCACAAGAGAGTCACTTTCGTCTCTAACTAAGGTTTTGGCGATAATTTCTCCAGGTATGATAGGCAAAATCACAATATGTATATCCAGGAGACATTTGAATATCGCTGGTTTATCTTTTGCGGTTTTTAAATTTCGAGGGCAACCTTTCGATAAAAGTCTTCATTATTCAGTTTATACTGTAATTTTATTGTCTTCGAATGATTTATGTAAGTGGTCATTTTTACATTTTTGTTTCAATTATTTTGTTTTTGTTTGTTTATTTTGCATATTTAAAAAAAATCAAATACGATGTTTTTATTTTGGGTGGTCGTTTGAATTTCTTCACATTTATATTTCAATATAACAACGAATGTAAGGTTCTTAAAAATTACAGGTACGTAGAAAATTCGTTGAAATTGTCGAATGAATCGCTAAACGGTTATAAAAAAATCACAACCATGGATGAAAGAAGAATTATCTTATGGTAGTCGCAATAGTTTGACTCTACCCGCTCAGTCTAGCGTTTTATTAGTTTCAAATACATAAAATGTTGCTTTCGAAGAGGTGGTGGGGAACGGTAGGAGAAAAGATAAGGGGAGAGGAATGATGGCGGCCCTCTTGCGGAAAGGGCTTCGTGACCAAAGTCCCCATACAGTGTACGACCAAATGACTGCTATTCGCGGGAGAATTAATGTTCCTTAGAAATCATAAAGTTTTTTACTGCCGACTTCCTTTTTAATCGACGTGAAATTCAGATGAAAATCAGAAACGCGAAAAATATTTAAAAAATCGGCGTAAAATTACAGTGGGGGTAGATGGAATTACAGCGCGGCCTTTCGACTCGCGAACGAACGAAAAATTGGACTGCTTACACACGAGGCTCCATATTCTACACCCAAAACTTGTCATACGTCTAGATCGGCAAAATAAAATTCTGGTACAGATCCGAAACGAATTACGCACTGAAATAATTTCACCCTCGGCGAAAATATTACACTTCCAGATTCGCGGCGCGATCTTGAAAGAGCGAAATTAAACGTTTTTATTGAAATCATTCGCGGATTCGAGGCAGCCTTATATGGAATCGCGGTATTTGCACATTGAAATAACATAAATCGCTTCCTAGATTTTTACGAACGTATGATGTTGCTTTTTAGAAATGCACCGTACATAAAATGCCGCCTAGAAGCTAGAAAGAGGGACGTAAAACGTTTTTATTTGCGAGAAATTCGAGCGAAGGAACATGTCTTCCTCCGGCACGGGAACCCGAGTAGAAGAAAGCGACGCCGAATGAGCAAGATGACGCGAATATACGCGGCGAGGTTTGGAAATGGAAGGACGTAGGAGACGAGAGTTCTCGTACAAAAGACGGCGCTTGTAAAAATCGGGAAGAATTGAAGAGCGAGGAGATAGTTGCCATAGAGATAGATGTCGAGGTAGATATCGAACGGCGGCGAATCATTGTGGACGTGTGCGAGAGAGAGAGAGAGAGAGAGAGAAAAGACCGCATGCCATGTCATTTTGTATCGCATCCACAATGGAGGCCATCACACGACTAGCGAAATTCATTTTTTCCCTACTCTACCTCCCAACATCTCAAACTTCACTTCAATCCCGCCCTCCTCACCTCCACATCTCTCCTTTACTCGTTCGCTCGCTCCATAAGCTTTACTATCGAGATTCTCACTCGCATGCGCTTCCTCGTACTCCAGACCACCCCCTTCACGCCGCAACCCGCAGTACCCTATTTAAATGCTACTACTACTACACACAAACCCTTCCGTTTCAGTTCCATTTTGGGCGTCTGCCTTCCTTACTCTCTCCCTCACCTTTCCCTCCTCTCTCCCTACTTCTCTCTACCTTCTCCTCTCTCCTTTCTCTCTCCCCCTTCTTTCTCCCTCCTCCCTCTCTCTCTCTTTCTCGTTTCTACTCTCTCCCTCCTCTATCCCCTTCTTTCTCCCTCATCTCTCTCCCTTTTCACTCTCCCCCTACTTCTCTCCCCCCTCTCTCTCCCGCCTCCCTCCATCCTACTCTCTCCCTCCCCCGCTCTCCCTCGTTTCTATTCTCCTCCTCCCCACTACCTCTCCCCCCCCCCTCCTCTCTCTATCTCCCCTCTCTCTATTCTTACAATTTTCCTCTCTCCCTTCTCCTCTACCCCTTCCCCCCCTCTCTCTCTCACCTCCTCCCTCTCTCCTCCTCTCTCTCTCTCTCGCTACTCTTACAATCCTCTCCCCTCTCTCCCTTCTCTCTCTCTCTCTCTTCTGTCTCTCCCTCCCCTCTCCCTCCCTTCTTCCTCCCCTCTCCCTCCCCTCTCCCTCCCCTCTCCCTCCCCTCTCCCTCCCCTCTCCCTCCCCTCTCCCTCCCCTCTCCCTCCCCTCTCCCTCCTCTTACCCTCCTCCCTCCAACTCTCCCAGTATTCAACACGTTCGTGACTTTCTGGATCCCTTCCTATTAGTCACGCATATTCTCGTTCACTCGTTTCCTACGTTAATATCAAAGTCCATCAGTGGTTTATGCCACATATTTGGTTGCCGTCGAAAGAGGGTTTAAAAAAAAAGAAGGAAGGGTGAGGCAGTAGGACATGCGAGATAGTTTAAAAAAAAAATAATATACCTCCAGCGGTTGGAATTGCTTTTTCAGGAATCCGTTCCAGTTTTCAAGAAGTCCGGGTCTAAAACTCGGATTCCAGTCATTAAACTAAGTTTACGTTTATATTGGCGTCGTAAATTTTAATTACCGTTGTAAAGGGTTAAAACATCTATCGCGATTTTTTTAAACATAGAACATTTTAACGATTCTACATTCCGTAACTGTATTTCGTATCTTTTACAATACTTTCCGCGTTTGATTTATCTCTTTATCTTCAATATTGTGTGTGTATTTTCTGAAAAAATGGTTTACGAAAAATTAATCTATTGTGGAATTTTTAAATCGAATCTAATCCTTAACTTATTTTTGTTTGGTTCTTTAGAACTATTTCAGATCTTATTTTTCGACTGAATTAACATCGGCACATGTAAATTCCATTGCGTTTTTAGTTTTTGCCAATACTTGCAGTGTTAAACAATATTTCTTCCTCACTTTCTACACGTTCTCTTCTTGCATTTGTCTTTATTGATCCATCACTTTCGTCTCCCCTTTCTCCAATTTTCATTTTCTCGCTCAGCCATATTTCTCGGTATTCCACATCCCTTTCGACATATTCATCTTAATTTTTCTTCTTCTCCGTCTTTCCATCCAGATTCCGTTTCGTTCCCTTTCCTGTTAACTTTCTGTCCCTTTTTCGGACTCCCAGTCACATCTATATCTTTTGCGCTATCCTTTTTTTCTTTTTTCCTTCCCGTTTCCAGCGCCATGCTCCGTTCCATTCTCCACACGGCTCCCTTGCTTTTCCGATTCCTATTCTCCGTGCATTTTTCTGCCCCTATATCTCTCACTTTCCTCCCACCCCCACTTTCCTGATACGTTTCTTACCTTAAACTTATGCTCTCTCTCTCTCTGTATATATATATATATATATATATATATGTATGTATGTATATATATATATATATATATATATATATATATATATATATATATATATATATATATATATATATATATGAAATGCTGCGTTCCTCATCTATTTTCCTATCCTTCCTCTTCCATCATCTCCATTTTCTTTACCCATTTTCCTTCCATCGCCTTATTTTACCACTTTCGTTCCAGAACATGTCGTGCTTAGCATATTTCTTCGCTCTTATCATACATTTTACAAAAAAAACATGCAACATTTTTCATCTAAAAAACTTACAAAACTCGTGCATGCGTCGACTCTCTAGTTAATAAATGTTAATAACAATCCTCAGTCACTATACTATTAAGATTCGGATTTTTAATTTCCCGATTCGCCTTTTAATTCATCAAAGTACATCGGTATGAAGATCAGATTACGCTGAGCTAAAAATGTCTTCCTCCATAGATTGACTTTAGCGATAAAATTTGCGAGTAAGTATTTGTACATCTGCTGGTCATTTTACGCTTCCTTAAAGAGGTAACTATTGCCTCATTTTTTTATTGCGCATGAATATAAAAGCCACGTTAAATATTCTGTGGTTAACTGTGTACCAATTAGAATAAAATATTTCTGCGAATGAGGAAAATCTGTTCGTCGGATTTATTTTTCCGAGCATTTAAAACTAGTAGGATACCCTTACAAAAGCACATTTTCTTAAACATTTTCAGGGCTCTGGTGGATTTTGAGATTTCGGTTCAGGGACCGAAACGAATGTAACCTCGCGTTTGGGTTTGAATTTTTGTTTTTCTTTCGCATGCTTGAAATATTTTCTTTAAATATCTTTACATTTTGTCTGCCCCTTTGAAAATAGGGTAACCTGTACTATTTGAATGTATATCCTTTGCTAGACCTTTCCATCAGTGCAAACTTCCCTCCTTTAACTTAAGTATTTTAGGTACAATACCATTTCAAAGTTTTTCATTTTGTCCGAATTTGAATCCACCTAGAGGTAAAGCTGTGAACTACCGGAAAAATCCAATAAGTGGAAAATTAATAAATTTATAAGAGGTATCTAACTCAAAAAGAAATATCCGAGTACCTCTTAAAACAAAAAATGATTGTCCACAGTCTGATGGACAGACTGAGTCTTCCCATTAGCACATTTTTCTTTTAAGAAAACGTGCTAAAATGTATCTCGATATATATATATATATATATATATATATATATATATATATATAGGGCAACTAAGTGTTGGAGGAAACCCAGTGAGCTCTTACCGGAAGGAGAGCCGCTGGGGTGTCGGAGAGACACATTTGTAGACGTTGTTGGAGCTTTCGGGATGATCCCTTCGTCAGCACAGTTTTGTCTCTCTTCTGCTGACGAAGGGATCATCCCGAAAGCTCCAACGACGTCTACAAATGTTTCTCCGACACCTCAGAGGTTCTCCTTCCGGTAAGTTCTCACTGGGTTTCCTTCAACACCTAGTTGCCCTAAATATCCTCATTTACCTTTCCTCTTCCGCAAGTATATATATATATATATCCTCATCATTTATTCTTAATTAATTACACCTTACTTTTTTTGTACGATTCGTCACCAGCCATTCGGATCGCTAACTTTCTCCTCGGAAAGGGTCCGTCTCACCGATTTTCTCTCAGCGTCAGCAAAAGGGATCGCGAACAGAACCACTGCAGATATGAATTTGGCGGCTGCGTTATTAAAGCGAAAATAATAATAATAATAATAAAGTTCCTTTTCGAGGGAAATAGAGCGGAACGATGAAAAAGATTTCCGTCTTCTTCTGGAGTGTGTGTGTGTGTGTGTGTGTCGCCCAGGAGGCGTGTTTACACCGGGTCGCCTCCCCGAAAGATGAATTGGAGCATAGAAAGAGAGAGAGAGGGAACTTCGTGCTGCGGGAGTATTTCCTGGGAATCGAACCAAGGTTCTGAGAAAGAGGTGTGTCTATACCTTCCTCTCTCACATTCACACACACACACAGACCAACCATAGAACTCCGTCACCCTCCACATCTCCAAAACCTCTCTCTCTCTTCTCACCATCTCCCTCTCCGTCTTCCCAAAACGTGTCTCGCTTCCGAAATCGGTGTTTTGAGAGGTACTACGCTTTGATGACCTGCCCTCTATACCCCAAACCTCCTCTTTCCCTCCCCCACCCATCTCCCACCCAATCCTCACTATCTTTCTCACTCCTTTCTCTCTCTCTCTCTCTCTCCTCACCCCTTTCTCTCTCTCTCTCTCTCTGTCTGTCTCTCTCTCTCTCTCTCTACCACATATACTACAGCCGAAATTCTATTAGGCGAACGACTTTAACTCGAATTTTCCATAACCCGAAGTGAATTAATTTTACACGACAAAATCCTTTTCACGTTATTTTTCTTCCATAACTCGAATTTTGTATAAGCCGAATATTTATTTGTTTCCCTTGAGGCTCGACTTGTAGAAGTTCCACTGTGTGTGTGTGTGTGTATTTACACACGCACGCACGCACATATATCCTCTCTTGCATTCTTCTTTCTCCCCTACGCAATACAACGCGCCCTACTCACACCTTTCTCTAAACCAACCCACCCCAACCCGATTCCATTTAACCCCCCTATTTTTTGATCACCTCATTCCTCTCTCCTCCTCTCTCCACCCAACCCCTCAAGTCAACTCGGGTCTCTCTCTCTCACTCTCCTTCTCTATCACACTCACTATAGGTGACGACCTATTTCGAATCACTCCTTAGCGAGGACGACGACTTGGGATTCCGTGATGCTTTCTGCAGAATCGAACGCTGCGCCATTGGAAAGCGGCGCCATATCTGTCCCACCCTCTCCTCCTCCTCTTTTTCGTACCCCTTTCCCACCCCTCCTTGCGAGAGAGAGAGGAGAATCTCGGGGAAGGAATTAACAGCGCCAAATGAGGCACTTTAGGGAGATTTTGAGAGTGAGCGCATCTTAATCGGTTCTAAACATGAGTTTTTATGTCTGCGTGGCTTTGTGTTTGCGTACCGAATCTCCCCTTTTCCCTCTCTCTCTCACTCGATTTATATGCGGCTCGATGTTTTCAGATGTAATCCGCATGTGTTTTTTTTTAAACTGATTACGAAGGGTTTCGTATACGTACCATTTGGATGATACTCAAAAGGAGTCGTTTTATGAACTTAAGCTAGATGGGAATTATACTGTAATTGTTATTATCCCATTTCATAAAAACCACAATCGCGAGAGAGGTGAAGGGAAAAAATGGGGCAAACATTTTCTTTCATCGTCCAATTATCTAGAATTGGTTCCTGTCATAATGTTTTTGAAATTACGTGCAGTTAAATCTCGCTACAGCGAATGCTGTTATAACGAAAAATTCGCTGCAGCCAAAACGTTTGGTAGGCACCAGCCGACTTTCCACAGATAGAGCAATATTGCAATTATACACTTTTATAAGGACGCATATGAAGTTCATTTCGTAATTTTACAATTTTAAAATATTGTATTTATCAACAATCAGATTAAAATCACGACTTTTTGAAAGAATGCCTTAAAACCTTATTTAAATAAATATTTTAAACTTTTTATGTGATATTGATCAGTATTAAATTGAATTCTCATTCCGCATTTTTTTTGTAATAGAATATCACTCGATACTGATTTTTCTCTTTTTATACATTACTGAAATCCCGACCCTTTCAATCACCAAGTCCCTTTTTACGGACATTCAATTGTGTCATTTTAATGACTTCTGAAGCACACTACGAACACAGAAGTGGAGGAAAAAGATATTCCAAAGCGTATGTTCTATGGTCTCCAACCTTTGCAAAGGAATTACTCATGCATTCAGAATTAAGTGAGCCAACTACGAAAAAAGAACATTTAATCCCTACGCGAAATTCATGCCTGGAATGGTGTTAAAGGAAATCCACAGCGATGCTGATGACCTGCTCAAATCCAAATTATTTCTAGAGGCCCTGCGCAACTGCAAGCAAAGTAATAAAGAGTAGAACGTAAGGTCCTGGTGTGACGAATATGTTTTGATTCGCCAGCGTTCTGGCTTCCAGTCTCGCCCAATTTATCCGAAGACATGACGTGCCAAGGGCTGTCACCCCACCTGGCGCCCGACGAAGGAGAAAGGGAAGCAGAGGCGAGAGAGAAAGAGAGAAGTTAGGGGATGAGAGTTCTGGGAGCGAAAGGTGTGGACGTGCGAGGTCTTCTAAGCTCTTTCCTCATCCCATCCCTCCCTCCTCCCATCCCACTCCCCTCCCTTTCTCACGTTCCATCCAATTCTCTCTCTCTCTCTGCATATCCACTTTTCTCTCTCTTTCCATCAATCACCTCTCGTTATTCTCTTTCTGTTCCCCCCTCTACCTCTCCCTCTCCCCTCCCCCTTCCCTCTTTCACGTTTCTCCATGCTCCACCCTCCACATTAAACACACCTTCGCGACCTCTCTTCTCCCTCCTCTCTCTCTGCCCATACCCTTCCCTTTCTCCCCACCCCCCACCCACTTTATTCCTTCCTCCGTAACTCTTTCCTCCCACCCCTCCCCCCTCCCTCTCCCGATTCCTCTCCATCCCTCTCTGCCCCAATTTCACCCCTGAACCTAACCTTTTTGTCGCCTCGGTCGAGTGAGGAGACACCCGAACAACTACTTAATGGGATTCACCTCTCTCTCTCTCTCGCCCATTCGCACTTAGAGAGCTGCCCAGCGATTCATTCCCGCCCCTCCTCCTCCTCCCTCTTCTCTCCTATCCCCGCTATTATTCTCTCTATGCCTGTCTGACACTTTCGCTCTCTTTCCCTATCTCTCACATCTGTCAGGTAATTGTCAAACCGTCGCAAGCCACTTTCCTAAGCGTCGCTGTTAGCGATATTCGAGGGTAAATTTGGCGATGACCACGCTCTTACCGCATCTTATATGAATATTTAGCAAAAGACAAAATAATTAGTAATGTATGGCAGTGGTTTTTTATGATTTTACACGAGGAATCCCCATACCCCGTCTCTCCGGTATTTCTTTCCCTTTATAAGTTATGTGGAGCATGCACGTCCGTACCTGTTCCTTCTGGAGGGTATAATTATACATTATTGTTGCCATATAAACGATATTTTTCAAGGACTTGAACGCAATACTCTTTTTTTCTTTACATAGACTTATGACACTTAACAAGTTCCAAAAATTAATTATCAAAACGAGTTCTTTGAAAATTTCACGAGTACCAATTCGAGATGTCCGACGTGTACATCTGGGTGATATTTGAAGCCCCATGTTGCCATTTTAGTGAAAAGTATGGTCACCGTTGTCCGTAATTGGGATACCGTTTCCCTGTTGCGCAGTTGACAGGGTGTACATAAATGGTACCTCGGCAATTTTCGACAATGTACATTGTCGTTGTCTACATCTCTAATCGCACGCATGTAGTGAACAATAAATTGTTGCTTTAATCTTATTGCACCTTCCTAAAATGCTGTAATTGAACTTTGGTTTCAAAGTGGAGAGAAAGTGAAATGGCCTATTAGAAAGTTGTGAGGAGAGCAAAGAAAGTTCACTCCGCTAATCCCATTTTACCATAAGCTTTTAGTATCCATATTCGCGGTTCCTACGTTCTCCAGGGCTGCAATCCCCGCGAATATGGAGGACCAACTGTAATATCCCAGGTTACAGTTGTGGTCTTCATATTATTTTTCAGTCAATCGCCAATGGTTTTTGCTCAGCCGGGTTTACTGCAGGCTAAGTTTCGCTCAATGTTCATTTTCCCTCCTGTTCACTAGAAAAACGCACAACATTAAAGTTACAAATATTAAAACATTTTTCCCCTCCATATTATCAGAATATTATTCACTTTTTCTGTGAATCATTAAAGAATGCTTTAAAATATTAATATATGACGTGAAATATTATAAATTTATTATTATTATCGTACATTTATTATTAATAAAGGGTTCTTTCAGTTTATAGTTATTTATAAACTATTATAGCATTTAAAATTTCTTGTTGGATCAATAAATATGTGAAAAACGGAGATACGTGTAGTACATTGGCTTTGGATCGTACGAGGATTACGTGCTACGGCCTTTAACGTAATTTTTTGTCCAATGGAAATTTTTTTGTGGATATGCTGTAAGTAAGTACTGTTTACTCCCATTAGAATACCGTCGTCTGATTTCGCGTGGAGTTATTTAGTCTAAATTATAGTTCAACAGAGAATTATGGAGCTCATCTTATAGCTGAAATGAATTCAAGAGCAAGCACTTTAAAAATACTTGTCTCAGGTATCTCCAATCTGTTTCGGCTATAAGAGATACCTGAGACAGGTCCTTGAACTAAATTATCGTGTTAAAATTTCTTAAATCGGCTCTATGTTTTCAAAGTTCTCGTCTCTGTTTATTTAGAGTCACTCGGTCCTCTTAACGCCAAATAAAAAACCGCCTTTCTCCTTCCATTCTAGCGCTCTTTCCAATTCTCCCTCCTTTAGCCGCCTCTATCTCACTCCTTTCCTCCCTCCCTCTTTCCCTCACTCCCTCACTAACTCTCCATCTAAATACTTCGTTCTCCATTGCCAATTACGCCCAGAAAATGCTCACTCATCTCACCTCGCCTCTTGTACTAAAGTATTTCCCCTTCATTCGCCCCCTTTAATTCAACCCCTTCTTATTCCCTTCTAATTCCGCAAACATTGCTCTCCTCTTAATCCTCGTGTGCTTTCGCTGCCTCTTATGTTATACGTGTCGCTTCCTTTGGATCGCTCAGGTTGAAGATCAAGCGAGCTACGCCATCGAAAAATATACAGACTTGATTGTAACTCACGCCTCGTAGCACGCGTCCACGAGGCATATAATGCCATCATCGACCTTTTCCGGTCGGATTACCTCTGTTTAGCTTTTAGTTTCTCTAAAAAAATCACTTTTTGGGTATAATCCCATAAACATGGCGCATATATAGCGGGTACATGCCTTAAGGCGCTTCAATATTATATTAAAATTTGGTGGATTCGCCTTGTGTTTGTTTACGCTTGTTTTTCTGCGAGCATATTTTTAAAAAAAAACATAGTTTATTTAATTATTCACCTTTGGGACTAGGACGTTTTTTCGGGGCATAATTTTAAACTTTATTCGAAAATCTCCCTACGACGTATAAAAACTTCGACTTCGCCTCTCGTTGTTAATACATTGTGTAAACAACTCAATTAGCTGTTTTTTCCAGTAAATCTGGCAAATATTTTCTATTCTTAAGCGTTTGAAAGTTAATCTTTCTTTTCAGGCATAAAACTGTACGCTAATTTTTTAACTGCTCCTTTAAGACTTACTTACATACGTGTAATTTGATAAACTATTCGCTTTTAAACGACATGAACTACATTGAAAATATTTTTATCCATCGAATTACATCCAGTTAAATACTAGTAAGAACGTATTCAAACACAAAAAAAATATAGCTATTCTGAACTTCTTACTTTCACGGCGGAAACATCGCCGTTTCCAGCACGCACAGTCAATTTCACGCTCCTTTTCACGAAATCCTCAAACCTAAATTGATAATCCACATCATATCTGTAAATCAAATTCCTTCTCCGGGTGCATTAATCAGAAAAGCTTCTCACCCAAAAGCGCTCGAAAATTTCCTCGGCGAAAATCTGATCATTCTTCCGTAGTGATAGCCGACTTAGGATTCCAAGACACGAAATCTCCTCCTCCTCCTCCTCCATCGCGATCTTATTTTTTTTATTAAATACAGACGCTACTGTGACAAAAGGGAAGAGAGAGAAAGAGAGAGAGTGAGAGAGAGAGAGAGAAAAGAGAGAGGTTTCGCGAAGGACGGAAGAGTTTTCCTTCCAATGACTCCGCAAAGCAAACGCTATTCAATTAAAACCTTCGGGTATCTCAAATTCGAGCCTTATTTGCATGTTTATTACTTCGTAGAATCCCCTTCGCTCATCCCACCTGGCACATCCTTCATTCGCGGCGAAATACCCGGAGTTAAGGGAGCTTCTTTGCCTCTCTCAAACCCAACCCTCCCCCCTCCCCCTCCCCACCACGTAAATCCCCGACCCTCACTTTTCTACCTCTTTAAACTCCACATATTCACGCTTCCTTTAAATCTGTCCTCGGTTTCTCCACTCTTCCTCTCCTTCTTACCCACTCCTTGTTCTCTTCCATCCCGCCCCCTTCCACTTACGAGTCTTCCTCTTATAACCCTCCCCTTATCCTCTCCCTAGTCCTCTCTCTCTTTCTTTCTCGCTCTTCCTTTTCGCTCTCTTTCTTCACGATTCTTCATTCACCCCTATGCGTTCCTTTCACTTTTACTTCTCCTCTCCCCTCTCTCTCCCCCTCGTCCTCCTCCCCTCATCTCCTCCAGAAAGACTCTCTCTCTCTCTCTCTACCCCTCAATTTCCACCCTTTCTCTTTGTTCTATAACTTTACAGCCCCTTAATTCCGTCACTCTACAATCCCTTTTTCTCCGAAACCGTCTCTTTTCCTCCCCCTTCAGCACCCCCTACCGCACTCCTTCCTTTCGCTTGACTTACTTAAATCCTCTTCTCTTTCTCTCTATATCCCTCCCTCTCTCTCTCTCTCTCTCTATCCGCGTTTTCTCCCTATGTCGACACCTCTCACAGTTTTACGTTTTAAACCATCAACACGTCCAATTCCTCCTCGGTCGTTTCGTTCTTATTACGTATCCGCTTCCCTCTATAAATCTATGAGTTTCGGTTCAACTTTCGGGTCTTTTTTTTCGCTTTCCTCTTCTCGGTTGTTTTTTTTCCTATCTATCTCTCTCTCTCTCGAAAATCCCTCTTAGCCTTCCCAACCTTCCGTTGCTTCATTTTTATCGAATTCTTCGTCGTCCTTAATCTGTTTCTCTCGTCAATATTCATTTGGTACGCTTCGAAAGTCTTCGGAACCTTATTTTTTCTCACTTTTATCGCTTCTTTCGCTTTTTAAAACTTTTCATTTTTTTTTAAAAAGGTCAAGGTCGCGTTTATCGTATTGCTTCTCCGTGCTCCTCCATCTTTTTCTCGATCGCTACATTCTCCTTATTCACGCTTCAATCGTTTCTTCTGTACAAGTCTCTCCAGATTCTGCGCACCGATCGCCAAAATGGCAGTTTTCACTTTCTCGTGTTATGCGTAGGATATACAGACAGCATTGTGATCGCGAAAGAATTCGACTTTGATATTTTGATGGAAATACACGTTTTAGGTGTCCGTGAGACCAAAAAAAGTTTTTTTTTCCATTCCGTCTCTGCGCGGTTCTAGAGCCCAAACGGTTCAATGAAACTGATAACGAATGATATTGCGTATCTAGGCATATTATTATTCAGAATAAAAACTATGAAGAGATAAACGATATAGCGCAAATATTAAAGAAATGGCAATGAAGATTTTGATTAAAATTGACTCAGTTATAGAGCTTAGCTTCATAAATAATACTGCATAAGCCATATTTATCGAAAAATAACTTCAAAAGTTATATAAAATTTTTACGCCCAGCTCTCCCCAGATCACTCAAAATCTTCGTCCAGTAATTATGCGTCAGTAGATTCGTAAATCCATAAAATATCAACTTCATCTCTCCACCTGTTATTGTCGCTCTAAAAAATTTAAATACTGTTATTAACTAGCTAAGTAGCGTTCTTTCCTTCCTATATCTTTATCGAAACCCTCTGTATTCCATGAGACGAAAAACGCAAAATATACCGGTGATTCATAGGGAATAATTCAACCCTTACTTCGAAGTACATTTTAGACGACCTCACTTCGCCAGAATTTCCACTCATTAATTCCCCCTCTCCCGCATTTATTGCCACTTTACATATTTTACTGCCTCCGATTCATTCGCCTCCAATTAGCGTTTTATGACACCTATATTCGTCTTCAGTTATGCAAAATGAGTTTTATCTCCTTTCATACCTTTGCGATCCGTCCTTCGTCGCGTACTGTCTCCCTTGATAAGTTTATGGAACCATGCAGAAACAGGCGCACCTCTGCAACTCTACCGTAAATGAAGTCTGGATAAACGAGCCTCTCGAAAAAGCAAAAAAAATAAATAAATAAACGAAATGAGAATATTGAAGGAGATGTTGTAAATGTGCATATGATTTTAGCGGTATTTTTTTAAATATTCGCTTTTCCGTTCGGTCTGTCTGTCTGACCTACACGTAAGCAGATAGACTTCGTTTTTTCGCCAACCAATTCAGTGTTCTGTGACGCTGTGCACGTTTCTTCGGTTTGTCTGTCTGCCTAAAATGTATTTTTTTCAAAATCGCCATTTACTGTCTGCTTCAGCATTTCTTTCCTTACTCGTTTATCAAATATTCGTGGACAAAATCTCGAACTTATCTAGGAGTGTTTAATTATACATCGTATAAGTATCATGATTGAATAAAGAATTGTTGATATTTTCGGACACAATTCAATCATCTCTAATCCTTGAAGATAAATAATAATATAGCGTAAACATTTTGGAACTTTGCTGCTAATGTAGAAAGCATTATGTCCGTAAGACATTAAACGAATCCCTATCCGTATTCATAATAAAAAAGCCTTGATTGTTTCACATGTGACAATGGAACTGCAGATTATTCATTGCCTTACTGAACCTGCTTATTTGAAATTATTTAGAGAAAATGAGTTCTTATATAATATTATCGTAAGGGTTAAGATTTTTTTCATTAGTTACAATCGACGATTCTTATTTATAATGTAAGCATTGCGCGTCAAAATGTCGTAAATTAGAGGAAGTTCCTAAAATCAAACGAGTTATTCCGTTTTTTTCAAACCGCAACTGATCAACGGGCCACGCTAAAAACCCATTAACAATATGGGCAAGCTTTCAAAGAAAAGAAAGGAACTAATTTTTGCTCGAAGAATGCCAAACCGAATCCCTTCATTCCTCCTAATTCATTCTTCCTCGTTTCAACTCGTTACGCCATCAAAATTCATACTCTCCTCGTTCTTAAATGAGTTGTATATATTATTATATATGTATATGTATATATATATATATATATATATATATATATATATATATATATATATTAGCCCTAACACCCCCCTTCCACCACCCTCCCCCCCTCTTTCCAATCTTTCTCAGAATACCCCCAATAAAATCCGAAATTTCCGCGCCACGTCAAAACCTTTCCATAAACCCGAAATTCTTCCCTTTGTACCTTTTTTTTCCCGCATCTATTTATGGCCAATCCTTAGCTGACACGCAAATAAAGAATCCTTTCCCTCTCCACATCGACGCTCAAAATCTCGCTTATCCAGCCTTCTCCTTGCCAATCCCCCCCTACCTACCCTGCTTCCTCCATCCACCGCCCCTCCCTTACACTCCGTGCCACCTTTTCGCTCTCACTCCCCCCCTCCCCCCCACCCCTTCCCCCATACACGAGCTCAAAAGTGCCTCCAATCCAATCAAACGGCTTCAAATCCCTTCCTCTTTGCAACTTTCCGCCCTTTTCACTCCTCTCTTTAAACATTTCCTCCCTCTTCGTTTTCCCTGTCCTTCCTTTTCAGTGCCCTTCTTCTTCTCTTTAGAAACCTTCTTACCGCTTGGCACGGCAATTTCTTCCATCCTCTTTCTTTCAGGCACATTCCTTGCCGGATTCCCTTTGATGATGATAAGCTGAAAGGAAAATAATTACCGACAATAATAATACTTTTAATTAAACGGAACGGAGGAGAAGAAAATTGAAATAAATTACTACGCTTCTTTGACGAGAAGATTTTTCGATTTCTTCACTTTCTACGTTAAGGTTCTATTCGCGGAGTTATTTTCGGCGTTTACTTGAAGCGATGGTGTACATTAAAACAGTGTCTCTCAGCAGAGGGCCATTACAAACTTCTAAAGTAATCGCGACGTTCACGAATTTGAATATTATGCATAGTATGTTTTTTATTTTAACGCATATAAGTGGGTTTAGAAAAAAACGCTAAAACTTCACGGAGCGCAAAAGTCACATCTGGAGCAAAAACGCAACTAATTCGAGAACTTCATATATTATTTCAACGATGAATTTTCGAGCTCGTCTTATGGCTGGAAAAAAATGAAGAATTTGCGCTAAAAAAAAGTACTCGTCCTAGGTATCTCCTTCAGCCACAACATGGTTATAAAAGCCATGTTGTAACTAATGGAGATACCTGAGACAAGTACTTTTGGTCTGTTATCCCCCCGCCACGTTAATTATTCCCAATTACGACCTTAATAGTGCGTGAAAGGAAATGGATATCTTAAGGTAAATATCCTATTTTTGCTGGATACGATATTTGTTAATTACTTAGCTTTAATAACTTTCACGCAAAACGACAACTTGCAAACCCACGACGGATCTGCCTGTGGCGACATTTACTCACCCGATCACCGGCCAATGGTGAGGGATAGCTTCGTTCCAGAGAGGCGAAGGGCGCGACAGCGCCCGGAGACGGCTTCACCCGATATAAAAGGCATTATAATCTAAAAGCAAATCGAGCCGAAGGCTGGCCAATATCCTCGGTTACTAAGTTAACAAAAACATGGCGGTGGTATCACAGACCAGTACCGTACTTTTTTCAGTTCTTTGTCCTGGACCCCAGATGTTATGACGAAACTATTGAAAACTCCATTGTCCACGAAACGCGATATGCACATTTTGGCTAATAAAGCAGCTTTCCTCTGTGTAAATACACCGATACGTAATATTGCTTTGTTACCGAAACACGCATCTGATTCTACCATCGTTTCGTGGATGTCGTAACTTACCAGGTTTAAACCCGCATTCCAATGAACACGCTGATCAGTGGCGGATTTAAGGGAAGTCGCATTTGGCGCGGGCCAGGGGTCCCTTGAAATAAAGGGCCCCGAAATATTAAATATCTCATTCTAAAATCCACGAATGGAAATGTATTTATTGCGCTGCTATTGTTTACTTATTAAAACGGGGAGTCAAATAAAAAGGGTTTCAGTGTATATTTAGATTGCAGGGCCCCCAATTGTTCAGCGTCAGGGGTCCCAATAGTTTTGCGCCAGGGGCCTCAGAATGTCTAAAGTCGCCACTGACGATGATTCATTTATAGAATACAGACGTTATAACGCGCCGCCTGAAATGAAACAGCCATATAATGCAAGTGCAGTCCCTTGACGAAAGTTATTGCGTTTTTCCTATCTTCGTTCTACTGATTAGCGGTACACCTACAACTTTAGAAAATTTCTTTTAATTTGTATGCGTTTTATACTATTGTTGCACATAAGTGCATGACAAGATACGCATACTCTAAACCAGTGTTTTTCAACTGACGAACCAGTTTTCAATTTTTTTCTTTGGCGAACAATAATAATACACAAAAGTTGATTAATTATACTAACTTTTATTTTAAAATAATTGTGACCACAAATAAATTCTTTGTAAAACAAAACAAATGTAAATACGCATTCATTTTCGAAACAAAAAATATATACGAAAGAAAATTTGACTTTATTCCACTTCCGAATTCATTATTAATGAGATACTTGGGCTCGTTTGTCATCACACATTGTTTAAAAATCTGGCAAGATAGTTGATATGGCTACAATTAAATCTGCGTCAACTTCAAGCATATATCTATAGTACTAATTATTTATTCGAGTATACACCTAAAATCCCTTTTCACACAAATACGTGTTACAAAATGGTAATAAGTATGTATTTCATTGCACTCTTTGACAAGGTTGGATATTAATGAGCCATAATTGATCGAACAAACGTTTACCCACGGCGGATAAGGCCTCATTGTTTTTATCTTTAGAGCTGCGAACCACTTTAACGTTTTACTTTTGGTTCGCGAATCCCCGGTTGAAATTCGCTGCTCTAAACCCTTATATAATTATTCGTTCATCTGGTGATTTTGTTTGAGGGACGTTTATCGTTTCTGAACGATCGGCTTCCAGCATTGGAAAGCTTATCCAGATTGCGGGCAGAAATCCTTTGTTAGAATTGATATAACCATGATAAAAGATCACAACACAACAATTCAATAAACTAGCGTTTGAAATATAATAATATAACATTTTCGCATTAATTTCTGTCTTTAAGACTACATTTTGTGAGAGTATGGATTGCAGACTTATTTCCGATCATGATGGATACGAATCGCCGCGTTGAATTATTATTTAATTTTTGGCTCCAGCGTAAGTTCTTCGAATATTCCTTCTAGACAGCAATCGTGAAATAGATCCTAATCATCACCACTTTTCCCTATTATTTCCAAAATGACAGATGCAAATGATAACAGATACCTAGCGCCCTCTTTTCGCTCCCGGACGTGATTGCATCACGTTGATAAAAGCCCGAAATCCAAATACTGCGGAGATAAGACGTTCTGACACTTCTCGAATCCCCTACCACCGAAGGATTCTCTTTCCTCCCCGCTTCCTCCCCCCCCCTTTTTTTTACCTTCCCCCTCCCCTTTCCTTCCCTCCCACCCTCGCCTCACCCCCTTCCTTCTTCTTTCCCGTTCCACACGTCCCATCCCCTTAAGAGCAGCCATGAGACTCTCTCCTCTAATCGAATAACAGCTCGTCCGCCCCGATTTGCCACCGGCGGTAACTTTTGATACGCACCCCATCCTCTCTTAATCTACCCTCCGTCCTCTACTCCTCTCTACCCCTTCTACCTCTACCTCCTCCACCCCCTCTCCACCCCTCCCCTCCCCCCGCCCAACTCAGGCTTCTCCTCCCCTCCTAAGCAACCACCATCCTTTTCCTCTCTCCCTTCGCCTCCAACTTCCACCCCGTTCTTCTTCCTACCTGCTTTCTCAATCCATTCTCTCTCTCTCCTTCACCTTCGAACCGATCTCTTCCTCTCTCTCTCCACTCCACTCCCTCAGGCAAGCTATAGTCACGTGTTAGAACTCTGCTTCCTCCACCCCCTCCTCCCCCTTATCCATCATTCGCTCCTTCCCCTCCCTATATCTCTCTCTTTTTCTATCTCTCTCTCATCCCTATATTCTCTGTGCCTCCTTCTCTCTAGAGACGACCTCTATCTCCTTGCTTCGTCTCTCTCTCTCTCTCTCGTGTCCCGGGACGACGGAGAAGAAGACAACAGACGGCGAGGAGTAACGAAGTCATGGCATCCACTTCCCTTCCCTCTCCTTCCTCCCCCATTTCCCCTCCTTCCCCCATTTCCCCTCCTCCCCCCTCTTTCCCCTCCTTCCCCTTTACCTTCTAACCCTTCCTCCTTTACGCTACGTTCTTTTTCCCCTTTCCGCTCCCTGCTCGCACATCCTCTCTCCCCTTTTGCTACATCCAAGTACTATGTCTCTCTATATTTCTCACGGACTGAATCCCCGCCATCTTTTTTTTTTTTTACTCTTTCGATCCATACGACGTTATTTCTCCGCCCGCGAACGCGGTCGCAGTCTTTCGTTTTTTTTCAGTCCGGAAGGCGTTCTGAAAATGCAGGAAAAAATTCTGCCTCGACCGGGAATCGAATCCGGGTCTTATACATGCTGGAGGGGTATTCTGCCACCGAACTTCCGAGGCAGGCTAATTCTCCTATTTCGGAATCGGTCCAATATATCCCTGTCTGCATAGAATTTACATCCACACTAAGTATTTTTAGCACTGGGAAAAATAGTTCTTTTCATCCTAATATTAACCGATTCATTAACCGTATTCTTTTATACATTTTCGTTCTACGAGCAAAAATTACGTGTAGATTGGGTGAAATAAAGAAGAAGAGATGGTGGCCGTAATAATAATCAATCAATCAATCAATTGGGGGGACCTTGTGACTTCAAACGACTCCAGCGCTAGAAGGCTTCTCAGTCTAAATCACAAAGCAAGGAAGGAGTGAAACCCGGTGCCGGCATTAGCCTACTCTTAACGAGAAACACCAAGGGGACCAACGGCTTTACGTCCCTTCCGAAGGACGGGGCGCTGATTTGCGTGTTCTCCTCTAAACACGCAAATGGGGAGCCGGGCAACCCGGTTCGCACCGAGTTTGCTAAGCGTAGCAGGCCAGCGCCCGCACCACTACGCCACGACTCCCCGAAATTTGTAATAATAATCTTCGCTGAATCGTCCTCTTTAAGCGTGCCTATTTCTTTCATTATCCGCGCTTCCGGTTCTTGTGTAAGGAAAAACAAGTGCAACTCACAAAAGACGGCATAAAGGAAATTGAAGATAAATTAGCATTTAAACCCTCGGAATTATTATATATGTAAATATATTATGTTAAAGTGTACATTGACCACATTCCTAATTGTAACACCTTAGTCCAATTTCCTTTATCTCAAAATAAAAAATTTTTATTTCCGATATTTAATCGTGCTTAATTGGAGTTTGAGCCGTTATTAACGCGCAAGTACCTTTTCAGTTTGCATTCATTTTTCATGCGACGCAAGAGTTTAAATTGAATTTTTTTTAAATCGGAATTTTTTAGTCCGATCGAGAACCAAATTAAATCGAGACATAACGAATCTCGAGTGACGAAGCGCCGCCATTGGTCCGCACGACGACCGTGGTGATTCATAAAAGCCGAACGAGAGCACAATTCGTTACTCCTCGAGAGAGAGAGGCTCTCCGTCTCTGCTAAATTACTCACGAAACTCGAGTGTAAATTACGACGAGCATCGATAGCGCCCTCGTAGCT
The DNA here is from genome assembly GCA_036926305.1 of Uropetala carovei. NCBI lineage: Eukaryota > Metazoa > Arthropoda > Insecta > Odonata > Petaluridae > Uropetala > Uropetala carovei. Next base: position 9,639,049 of record JAXCHB010000069.1, read on the forward strand.
ATAATTTTAATCTCTTTTTAATCCCGAGCTTCAGATAAACTTCGCTTCCAAAATTTTCAAACGGTGCTATTTTGGTAATTAATTTCAAAAAGTTTCCCCATTGTGAGAACAAATCCTTCGTCAGACAAGGCCCGTATAGTACAAATGCGTTAATCTAGGAGGAGGGGAGGAGGAGGAGGCGGCGGAGGAGGCGGAGAGCGAGGCAGTTTCTTGTCGACGAAGATTCAGGGGGACTGGGAAATTATAACTCTTTTTTTCCCCCCCCGTCTGTTTTTTTCCGCCGAACTTTTTTAAACAGTCTTCCAGCTCCAAAGAAATCCCGAAGTTTTTGAGGCAATCATTTTCTTCCGCCTCCCGCCTCCGACCATAGGCGGCTATGTTAAAGTAATCCTTTGCTTACTTTTTTTTTTCTTTGGCGAGTCGCCCACTCCGGGTCGTAATTTGTAGGATGAGCGGATAACAATTTACAAAATATAAAGCAGCTCGCTCTGATGATGCTTATTAAATACTTCCAGGGAGTTCCGTTTTTACTTGTTTCCATTCGAAAGGGTAATTTCTTCGCTCGCGTGGCAATATTTCACGTTCAAACGGTGCAAATTCGTCGGAGTAAAAACTGCCCGTTTAAAACTTTAAAAGTGTTTCCGGGGAAATCATTATATACTATCAAAGTTTTCGGGTTATAAATTATTAAGGTGATAACATTTCGGGAAGCATCGCGTTGCTCTATTATTTTTCGTTCGCTTCCCCGTATCCTTGGCGTAATTGGAAAAACATCTCGTTAAATTTTGTTTATTTATTTTTTAAATACCTTTTCCATCTTTGCGAGATATTCGTCACAGAAAACTCGCAGACTCTGCGTCGTGAAGCATTTTATTATAATTTTCAATGAGCAGGAGAATCGCGTAGAAACCTTGAAGGTAGGATACTCTAAAGAGTTGGAGTGAATGGAAGAAAGGCCATGTGTAGCTTTTAGTGAAATGTAATATTAATCGATGATACTTGGAATCGTTTAACTGTTCCGATCAATTGTAAAGCGGGAATAGCGTTGAATTTTTAATGCGTTCATGTCACTAAATGACTTTAGTTGCATTACTTATTTTGGGGAATCGAACGGAAAGAGGTCTATCGGTAGTTTAATTTAAAATTTAAGTACGCGATTAACGGACTTTAATGTCAAGATTTATGAGACACGATTTGTTTTACGCGCCATTTCTCCAAAATGATCCTCATTCGCGCAAGTTCTTTTTAATTATCGAGTAAAATGAATGCGGCGTCTTAAAATATTAATTCTTTTGTCATTATTTCAAATTTCCGTACAGAGAACTTATTTTCTAAAACGCCTTATTAAGCTACAAATATAGCAATGCAGTTCTTACGAATAAGGTGGTAAAAAGTACATTTTCGGGTTAAAATATTTTTGACTTCTCTCCTTTGAGCTTTTTTCTCTACGACATTTTCCTCCAATACTTTTTTAATTAAATATAAATTATATTTCAGTATTTTATTGACGCGTAATCAAGTTGAGGATGGAGATCAATATTCATTATACTAAAATTTATTTCTGTAATACTAGACAGATTACGCTAATATATATATATATATATATATATATATATATATATATATATATATATATATATATATATATATATATAGTAGTATTAATTAATAACAGCATATATCGCATATTATAGCAGAAAAGCTGAAGATCATAAACTTTACGTAATACATCTTTGACACCAAAGAGGCTAAAGGTTATTCCGTTAACAGGCTGTTTGGGCTGAGTAGAGAACTGGGTGTGTGTGCGTATGGGATTTGACTATGTCATTTAGCCCTATGAGAGAGGGGCGGATTATAATTAAGGTTCAACGGGTGGCTGCATTGTGCTGAAACAGGAACAAGAGGTTTGAGGCACAGAGATGGTAGAGGTCGATCAGAATGGAGAGACAAGACTGATGATAGAAACGGATTGGTGAGGCCCAAATTTGATGTGGTAATGGATGCGGTGAAAGATAGATGGTTGTAATCGTATGGGAATTAGTAAGGGATTGGTAAAATTTTGAATATTTGTTTTGTATAATAGCCAGAGAAATTGATACTGATATGCATGTATGTATATATGTGCATTTACTTTTATATACATATACATAGATTAATATATATATTACATTACATACATTAATATTTGTATCTTTGTATGCATAAGTGCGCATCTGCATGTGCGTAAAATCTAATGTAAGAAAACGACTTGTAATGTAAACTTTGCACTAGAAACAAACTGCGACTTGAGAAATGATTAAGATTGATGACCAAGATGACCCTATTAGTCGCAAAAATGGTTGAATAAGATGCCTTTCTGGCTTCAAAGCAACCATCTTCGGTATCAATTCACCGACTCTTGTTTCTAAGTAAAGAACCACACCAAAAACCTCTCTCCACCTATCTCCAGCAGCTTACCTCCTCTCACTCTTAATTACATACCTCTTTGTCCTTTTATTCTAGTTGACCTCTCTCTCTCTCTCTCTCTCTCTCTCAAAAATACTCATTAAGTTGAAAATTTTGAATGCATCTTTGACATGTTTCATCTCGTATACTACCCACTTCTTCCCTTAAATTAACGTGTCGAAGTGCGGATGAATGGAGAAGGGTGAGAAAGTAGGCAAGAAGGGGACCGAAGCTCAAAGTAAAAGAGAATCGAGACGCCATGAGGGAGTGGGGAGTGAGAGAGTGGTACAACATTAGCCGTGTGATCCTGTGGGAAAAACCCTTTGATAGACGCGAAAGAGCGTCGCCGTAGTGCCTTGTGCGAAAGATTCACATTAAAGGGGTCTAGAGGGGGGGGGGGGGGGAGGGGGGGTCTAGAGTGCAAAGGGGTAAGGCGACACAGCCCCACTCGCTCCATCTCTCCCCACCCCCCATTTTAATCCCCTCCATTCCCTCCTCGATACAATCTCCCCTCCCTCCCTCCTCCTCCTTTTTTTTTAGCCCCTCCCCCATCTCCCTCCTTTCACCCCGGCGCCCAAAACCACCGCCTCCTGGAGTGTCTCCAAGACAACTGCTACGTAATTGGAGCGCAATGCATTGTGGGATCCTGCTTAACAAGCACTGCATAGTACGGAGATTATCAAAGTCCTCTCCGAGGACGAAGAATGCGCGGAATCCTGCACGTAGAGTATCGCATCCCGCAATTCCCTTTGAGGCAGGACGAATTTCAAAGGAGATGCAGCTGCCTCTTAAACATATCCGACTTATGAAACAGTTATGCAGATTAAGGTTCATTTCCTAAAAGGCGATTTCGCGAGCGACAAATGATCTCGGTGCGTGTTTAAAGTCTCGTCCTAAAATAGAAGGGCTACGACTAACTAGCTTCAGTGCGAGTATTAAATGTTTATGCGCAGTAATATTGTTTTGGCAGTTGGTATTAATTCTGTTTTATCTTCACACGCGGCTAATTATCGTTATCAGTCACTGAGGGGCAAGTGAACTTCACTAAGTGGAGGTTTATTGTTAGGCGAAAGATGTACGTTAACCTCATTTTGAGTACGTATGTGCGTCAACTATGAAAATTTTATAAACCCTAAATTTTAAAATAAAATAAATATGCACTCTATGATAGTGATGTCTGCATACGGGCTTCTCGATATAAACGTAATAACCTTCACCTTGCCAAGAAAATTGCTACCGTTTCCACGCCCTCCCAATGTAATCGCATGTAATTACGCCCTGAATTTCCTAACCTCGAACTAAATAACAACGGAGAAAGGTTTTTTTTTAAGAATAGACATTAACCACTATAACATTTTTGGCGAGTTTTATTTTATAAACGCGATTATGTTTTCGCTCTGTTTCTCCGTCTGTGCAATCGATTAAATTAAAATAGCAAGCAAACGGTATGAGATAGAAGACTGAAATTTGCAGGATGTAGGCGAACTAAAATGCCATTTATTAAGCTGTCAAAGAATATTTTTGAAAAACTGGCGGGCGACAGGGGGTGCATTTAAACTTTTCAAGTTAAGATTCTGAGAAAATGGTCACTGTTTGTGTTACAGTTAATGCCATCTATTACACCATAGAAGAAATATTTTAATTATTTCTTTAGGTCTACAATTCTCTGGTTCAGTGAGTTGAGGTGATATTATATTTAAGATAAGCTTGTTGACAGACATTTTATCCCTTAACTGCGTCAACCGCTTATACGCGTCAAAATGTGTTCATTGTTTGCTTGAACCGCTTTTAAGCTTCGTAGTGTATTTCTTTTGCTCTCAGCTGGTTACTCTAACTATACATGTTAAACTTCCCTATTACATATTGACATCTATTGGTGGCCGAGTTTTCTTATTTGATTTGAACATTTTCCTACAAAAATATTATGTATTCCCCGTGACCAGGTTGATTTTGCATTCCATCTGCTTCCTCGTCGAAACCTTGAGAAGCGTACCGAATCGACGCATACAATGAATTTATTTCGCCAGCTTGTTTATCGTCTCTTCTCGCCTCCTTCCCCGCTATTCTGTCGAGCGCTTTCTCGCAATGAATGCGTTATGATAAAAAGCTTGGCTCCTCTCTCGTCGCCTTCCTATTCTCTCCCTCTCTCTTTCCTCACATTTCACCGAGGGTGATGAAGCACGTCCCAATTGTTTTTTTTTTGGTGGGGTTCTCGTTCTATACTTATTGATAAAACTATTAATTTTAAATGGTTATAAATTCTGAATAATTATAATATTTTTTCTTCATTTATCGCGTGGGCATGCGGGGCATTATTCGCTTACATGGAGTAGCTACCATCGATAAAACGAGTAAGATAAGCGCCGAAATGTTGCTTCTAATTTAGGTAATAATTCTCACAGAACTATCCTGGAAAACTCACCAGTAATTTAGTCCTAGACGACAACCCTTTCAAGACGGGAGGCGTCTCTCTCCATTAAATAGTTTTCGGTCGCTTTCTCTCTCCACCTCCGGGAGACGTGTAAAAAGGCAATTCATGGCGTCACCTCTTAATCCAACCTTTTTTCCTGTAACCTTTTTGAATTTCCTCCGAGTTTCTTCGAGTTACCCTTTTTCAACTCCTCGATCTCATTCATCCTCCGTACTTATCCCTCCTTTCTCTCTCTCTCTCCCCCTCTCTCCCTCTCTCGTTCTCTCCTCCTGTACTCCTCCAGGCTCCTCATACCACCCTCAATCTTCCCATACCTTATTTTCCACTCACCCTTTTCAATTTCTCTCTCTCTCTCTCTCACTCTCCCACGCCATTTTTGTTGCCATCATCACTCCTCCCTCTCTCTCTCTTTTCCACCCCTACATATCCTTCCCGACTTCCCTTCTCCCTTTTTCCATCCGATTCCCACGCTCCCTCCCCCCTCCTTCCTCTGGACCATCTCCATTCCGCATTACGGAAAGTCATCTGGTGACATTAGCGTCACGATAAAAGTAAATGTCATAATTGTTTTCGAAAACGACTAACAGCATTATTCGAGAGCTTGGAAACTGTCAGAGTTCATTAAGGCCATTCGGAGGGAAGGTAGTGGCTTAAAGGCGATTTCCTAAAGCCAAAATCTACGCTTATTTTATGTTCCAGTATAAAGTTGTATTCTGCTGCTGAGCGAGCACGTTACGTTGGTTCTTTATTTATTTTGCGAAAATCTTTGCGTCGCACGGCGTGCTATTGCTGAATGGCACGTAAAAAGACGCCCACCTTTTGAAAATCATGATGTCGTTTTTCATTTTCTAGGTTTTATGAAGAGCGTTTAGGTTTCGACTTTCTCGAAGATTGTCATTTTTACCTGTCTTTTATTGGGCATGGGAATTAAAAATGTTAGGGAATTCATGATAAAGCGGGCTTTTAGCGCGCGAATAAAGATAAATTTAAGGTACAAATTTTGAAAGATTTTCAGGTTTGGTTTCTAAAGAATTATTTATCTAATTCCTCTAATGTCACAGGATTCGAAATCTGTCTTATTAAATTCCTAATAGAAATCTGATAGTGATAGACTGTAATAACCGAGAAATCTCTCTTTTATTACTAAAAAAAAGGACATTAAATGTCAGGCGTATTTCGTTCGTTTGCCTTCCGTCTCGAGTGAACTGGCGCTATCGGAAAAATGTACCGAAATATATATATTTCATTCTAGGAATAAACATCAGTGAAGTTAGTATAGTATTCTTATGATTACGAACATGGATATTTCGATGTTAAAACTGAAAAGGAATCTCGGCTTAGATTTGATATAGGTCACCCACGACCGCAGCACCACCTGATTCCGGAAAAATGAACTATCGAGGTATGCGTACGAGCAACGAAAATAAATAAAACCCATCAACAATGGCTTCATTGAGTTAATTTAAAGCTTGCTAACCCATGAATGATCGGCCTGTCGCGGCATTTACAAACCCAATCACCGGACAACGGGGAGGGATAATTCATTTTTCCGGAATCAGATGGTGCTGCGGTCGTGGATGACCTATATCAAATCTGTTCCGGATTCTCTAAAAACTATAACTTTTTTACAATTATGCTCAGCATTTTATACTTACAGAAAGTTTGGAATTGCTAATCCATGTAAAAGATGTTTTATTGCGCATTTATACAAATTAAATAGGTCAGGTTCAGTTAGTAATTCATGTATATAACTAATATATAGAAAATAAATGCGATTGAAAGAATTTTATATTACATAAACGTTTTGTATTAATGCAATGAAATTGAAAGATTCATTTTTAAATGTAACAATACGTAGTTGGGTTGAAGGAGCTTTATGGCGCTTATAAATATATGTATTATACGCCATTTTGCGGTAATTTCTCCATACATACCAAATGATATTAATTTGAAGCACCACAGTAAATTATATAAGTAACCTACATGACATGACAACATCATGGTAACCTGAAATGTATTCACTAGAGAATTATCGAGCCCTTCATATGGTTGAAAACAAATTCAAGAACAAACACTGGATAATAATAATTATTATCTTAGGCACCACAAATAGGCATAACATTTTTGCGGTTGTACTTCAATTAGTCTAAAATTTATTTTACAATTTTTTTTGTAGTTATGTAAAAATATTTGTGAATATATTATATAGTAAAGTCCACGGATTGTAAGATATAATTCTTAGAATGCTTTGTTTACCAGAAAACCGGGGACTTCTGTGTAAAGAGATGTATTTATTGATTTTTCAAATTAACGCACATTGTTTAAATGTACTTGTAATGATGATCGACATAATTATTTTCCAATCTACGAAGAATTAGGATTCTTAAGCATATTTTAGTGTTGTTTACAACTACATTTCGAGCAATCTTTCTATTTTATCGTTAATAGAAATATATGTTATATTTCTCCTATTATATTATCCGCTTTCAGTGTCACTTTTATTATTTTAAGTAACTTTATGTCGAAATTCTCTTACATTTCTTACTTCGAGAACGGTCATATCCGGGCAGGATATTAGTTCAGCTAAATAATGCTTAAGTTTACGCCATGACGCTTTGGCCTAGACCCGGATAAAAAAAAACAATTACTGGGACCTAGTACTATAACTAAAACAACGATACGTTCATTTTTGTAAAGAAGAACTGCTGGCTGGAAACAACCACCGTTATTTTTAGTTAGCAAAGTTGAGACCACCATTCGTTTTGATTGAAATGATAACGGGAGCCATAATTTATACGAACTCCATTTATGAGAAATTTTTAAGCATTATGGCTTTCCATCACAAAATACATTTCGAGAATGCAGTACATACTAAACACATTTGTCATATTTTTTTCCCAAATCCTTAGCAGATGAAGGCACAAAAGCAATTCTTTTGGCCATGCTAAAATTAAATGATTTAGAATTTATTTTAAAATGATTTCTTCCTAACATAATTTGGTATATAAAAATTTAAACAGTGAAAAATTGATTATTTCCTTTTTATTGCCATAAAATATTACTTTATGAAATGTTTTTTCATCTTAGGAATATTTAAATTTACAACTACGAATTGTTCTGCATTATGCAATAAAAATGTTCAACTTTTCTTTATAGTAATTCATTAAAGGATGCGAAAAGGTAATGTAAGTTAGCATCTTTCATGTTTTCTCTTATTTCACAAAAGACACATATCATCCTAAGTGCAAATTAAGAAAACTTAGATTTAAAATCTAGCCGAGTGAAATTTTCTTGTCATATCCGTTATATTCATTGGGGTATACAATATTAAATATCTTGAGCGATATCTTTTTCATGCGTCTGAATAGCATAGATAATTCAAATCTGTTCAGTTTTAAACCGTTCAGTTAATTTTTTTTAAGTATTTAAACTAGTTATAAATTTTCTTTCGAGTCCAAACAACTAGTGTTATCCATGAACGTGGATAATTTTTTTTTCTATTATTAAATTCAGTAATACATTTTGTGTTTTATTTCGCCGTCAATATTTCTGGCATTAACCTAATCGACCTATAGAGGAGAATTTGGAATTTGATCGCCAGCTATATGCGTAAATTTAAATCATTTTAATTGATATTTTATGTAGTAATATCGCCACATATATTCGGTCAATTGAGTCCGTTTGTTTGCTTGAAAATGTACAATCAAAATATCAGTATTGTGTCATCTTTTCTATCTTCGAAAATATTACAAAAATTAAAATGGGCACCTATCCGACCTTGTATACACCTCGAAACTCATATCTAATGTAAAAGAAAAAGCAAATAGCAACAGTACAGAAATCTACACTCCAAGTTTACGCTTTCGTCGCAGTTTCAATTTAAGCGAGTGCAAATGCAGACGCCAAAGTAATACTATAAGCGCATTTTTTTAACGCGCTAAAAATTACCTTTCGTACAGCGCCGCTATCGCAGTTACAATTCTGCAGTGCGCTAAACGCATGAAACTCAAAAAGAAACTGTTTAGATGCGAGTAATAACTTGTTACATTGAAGTAATTCACTTATAAAAGCTCATCTTCTCGTGAGTGAAATTACTAAACATAACTTACAGGAAAGTAGTACATTACTAACCAATGACGTTGCTATGCCTACTTAGAAGTGTTTACAGACTGAAGGAGGTCGCTGTGAAGCGTTAAATTTAGCCTTTTTATTTATTCTCTCCGTGTAAGAAAACAGTTTCTAATTTCTTGTTATTTTACGATAATGGAATGACATTTTTGCCTATAATTCTTCACATATTGTTCAATAGGAGAGCATCATTAATTATTTACACCAGAGGCCAAGCAGAAATAGTAGCAGAATTAGATTTAACCGGTATTCCTTCGACGTAGCAGAAACGGTACTTTTCGGTATCCGATGTGATTCAGGAAATGACTTCCATGCAACAAATCAGCGTAGAGAAGCAGAGCATGACGCAGATATTCTGTTACAAGTTCAAGAGGAAACACTTCTTTTAATGTAAAGAAATCTCTTTTAGACAGCGCTTCTCCCTCCCGGAAAGTCTCACCGTTTCTTTTATAGCATATAGCGAAATTTCGCGGATATTCAAACCAACAGTTCAGGGAACGGTAAATGTCGGTCGATCTCAATAAAGATTCGGTCTTAAAGTCGATCGCAACACGACAAATTAGCGGAGCGAATTGGAGCATAAAGCAGATATCTCGCGGCGGAAGCCCCGCCTTAAAATGCACCGCGCTTCACTTCAGTCCGAGAACTGTATCAACTCTGGAGAAGAACCCTCTACGACCGCATTCTTATTTCCGCGGCCGCAAAAAAATAAAAATAATAATAATAATAAAAACCTCGAAAAGTGCGAAAGGAACGTCTCTGTCGTCAAACCTCCGTTAATTGAAGTTAGCGACCTTTTTTTTTTATTCTCTTATTTTTCCGCCTAAAAAAATCGACGCGAGGTGTTTGGAAAACCTTGAAACTCTTTAGCGAGCCACTTTTCGCACTCGCGCGGAATGGATTCTCGACGTCCAAGCAAGCAGACAGCCATCCTTTCCTCTTCGGCGGTTCTGCAACGAGATACTGTTGTGCACAGCAGTTTTTTTCCCACCTCCCTTTAACACTTCCCTTTCATCCCCCTTCCCAACCCTCCCCCCACCTCCCCCCACCCCCTCCTCCACCCCTATCCCTGTCTCCTCCTCTTCCCCCATTCCTCCCTCCACCGGGTGCGTCGCCGCGAGACCTCATTATCAACCTGTTATCCCCATTCGCACCCTCTTTTTTTTTTCTTCCACCTCCCAATCCATCCCTTGTCCAGAGGAACACCCATTATCCTTCTAACCCTCACCCTTTCTCACCCCCCCTCCCCCTCTTTCCATTCCGCCTTAATAATTAGCGCCATCTGTTATTACTTCGTCCTTTATAACTCCCTCCCCTCCTCTTGTATTTCTCTCTCCCCACCTCTCTCTCTCTCTCTTGCACGTCTTTAACAATCCCACCTTGGGTGGAGGCCATTATCTCTCTCTCTCTCTCTGAAGATAGAGGAGCCATTTTGACACGCTTGGATTCTTTTCCCGATGACCCGGGTTCGTTCGTCGGGAAGGGTTTTTTTATCTATCTTCAGACATTCGACGCAGACGCAGTCTTTTGTTTTTATTTCGCCCGACATTTCGCTCCGAGAGCGGGATTCGATCGGAGATATTATATCCTCGTGGACAAACGTTATCTTAAGGGGAGGAGAAGATTCTTGTGAAGCAGCGTCTCGTATAGACCCGTTCTCCCGTCGTAAATTGCCCTAGTTTGTCCGCGCATGTATCGAAGGGTGAAATATCACGGAAGGAAGCGTTTACTATTTTCACGCGGCAGTGTTCGTCTTGACGCCCCTTTCATGTAAGGGCCGTAATCTTGCGAATTACACCTTTACAGGTTTTGAATATATATATGTGTATGTATGTATATATATGTGTGTATGTATGTATATATGTGTGTGTGTGTGTGTGTGTATGTATATATATATATACATATATATATATAGTGACAACTCCTTCGAGGCCCAGTTATCTCGGGAGATGCACAGTGATAAATCAAAAAAAGACTTATGTTAGTTTTTCGGGAACATGTTGACTGTAGGGGTTTTATCTTGTATTGAATCAAGACCTGATTTATTAAACCTTAAGCATATAATTACTCCAACAAAACACATTATAGAATAAATGAAAATAAATCACCGAATCGATTGGGAATACAGCGGCAATCAACCAAAAATGTAACACCATTGGACCAAAAACAGGAAAACACAAATAACAAATAGATCATTAACATTCAAGAATAAATATAACTTTACATAACCAACAATACTTAACGTCTTAGTACTGGGCAAGTGGGACATGTATTCATCAAAAAGGGACATGATTTAGACCTGGGAAAATATCACAAGGGGATGAGCCAGCGGCTGGTGACGAATTCTTCGTATGTCTGAGATCCGCTTCTTCACAATACTGCGTCGGTATTTCTCCTTCGTCTGCTCTGCGTCCGGCGAATAAGGGGTTTTCCAAAGCTGCCTTTTGTGAATACTGCTGCCGACGAGAGTGATCCATGCGTGACCAGAGTGAGTCTTCAAAAAAAAACTACTGCCCTTCGCTGTCCGCGCTCCGCCTTTTTATTTCCTTCCGGTATATGTCTTCTTCCGCACTTCCGAAAGGATTATTTTAAGTTGCCCGATATTCTTACGCGGGATTACGTAAGTACTAATACCCCTCAGGCTACGTGACGTGGGAATAAGTCGGGGGGGCGGTATACACTAGGCGGGAGGAGTGAGGGGAGGAAAGGGGGATAAACAAATATTGTGACTCAAGAGTTGTTACAATATATATACACACACATACATATACATATAAATATACATATACATATACGTATACATATATATATATATATATATATAAGTATAGATTATACGCTGTAAACGATCGTAAAAATAAGGTTGCGGTATTTATCGATGCTCTTAACTAGCGCGTTGCCTAGTGATAATTACCGGTATGTTCGTTGTATGCGTGAAAATTTTTTATAATTTATTCGCTATACACTTACTTGAAGGATTTCAAAATGTTCAATTTTTCTCAGGCTACGATTTTGAGATTAAAATTTCATTAATTAAGATACGAATTTTATTACATATTTTGAGTATAAGACTCGCAGTTATAAATTGCGAAGAGAAAAAAATAGTTCCAGTTTGGCAAATTTTCACTTTATGCTCGCGGTAACTTCGCCCTTTTTAATCTTCCGTTCGTTGTAGCGTCATTTCTTAGCGTTATAGCAATTATAATATCAATCTAGTTCGTTCCTGTTCTGAAAATCATACTTAGCTACCGGTTAAAATTCGATTCAAGGGGAAATTTTTTAATCCTCCTCGCTTATTTTCTCGGTTCCTAAGCTAAAAATAATTATCATTCAAATTTGGAATTAACGAATGCCTCGAAAAAAAAAAGCATACATTACATTCGTTAATATCGCGTAACTTTTCGAAGAAAAAAAAAGAAATGTTTATTGGTGACCTGAAATAACGTCCCGAAAGAAATAATCAAAGAGAGCTTTGGGAAACGGTACACTTATAACGTCTCTCGGGAAGGGGGAGGGGGGGGGGGGAGAATTCGAAAAACTCCTCGAATCACCGACGAATTATTCGAGGTTAGAGGGCATTTTGAGGGAGATATTTTTGCTCGAAACGTGTCGTAGATAAATATGGTTGTTATTGCGCCGATGGCACATACGTACGTTAAGAAGAAACTTGGAGGAAATTCTGGAATCTAGTCCCATAGAGAGATTGGAAGTCACAAATACACACACAGACGAGGTTGGAGGAAAGAAAACAAGTGGGTGAGAAAAAAAGAAGATTCTGAGACAGAGGAGGAAGAGAGAAAGAGAGACAGAGTTGGACAGAAAGGGAGGGTCACTTGAGAACTGGAAAAGATGTGGTAAAGAGAGAAGGGGAGGGGGGAGGGAGGGGGGAACGCGGGGGCGGACGGAAGAGGGAGTGCAGAGTAGGGACGGAGTTTTTGAGAAGTGCTGAGTAACTAGGCGCCTGAACGCCTCGAGATGTCTGGGGCGAGAATTAGCTCCTGGAACCTGGTTATCGTGGGTTTGGCCAAGAAAAAAAAATAAAAGGAAAGAGATGAGAGAGAGAGAGAGAGGAGACAAAAGAGAATCGTCTGAAATAGTGAGGAGGAGTTTGAGGAGGACGGCAAATAGAGGACATCTGTTGAGACGTGTGGAAATGGAATGGTTTGCTAGATACGGCAAGAAGGCTTTTTTTCCGAGATGATATTAATGGCAAGCATTCTTTTTTTTATTTTTAGGAAAATAAATGTGCTTCATGTGTCTTTCTTTCTGTGCTTTCTTTTTTTTTGAAAGAAAAAAATAAACATTCCCGTCCTGAGACGTTTTCGTCGAATTTTCATCATTTTTCGATTCGCGAATCGTTGAGGAGGAGAGTTTTTTTTTGTTGGAAAATCGTAAAAACGTGAAGTGATACTTGTGACGGAGATTTAGTGCAGTGCAGATCGAGTCGATTTACCGAAGACGACGAGACCTCGCGGGTGTTTAAAAAGTACCTGTTCCCATCTTCCGGGCAGTGCGACGCGAAACATTTTTTTGTATTTATCTTCTTCGAAAAACGTATGTTTCGCAATTCTTTCGGAAAGTTCACACGGGACCTCTTGCTTGTCCGATAAGAGTGATTCCGGTTTCTTTGTGAGAACGTAAGCGTAAATTGTTTGCCAACTTAATCACTGTTTCTACCCGTTCATTTTCAACACAAAACAAAAATACATTTTGGAAAACTTGAGTAAAACAGTAAAACTTTATACTCTTTATAGTTCCATTAGCGTCTGCGTTCTAATTGTTTTTTTTTTCGGCGTGATGCGTCACAAAATTTTATCCTGCATTGTTTCTTCGGAAATTGAAGTTTTACAAACTTATCCTTCCGCAAAGTCCACAGCAAACATTTCAGTTGTCGCGTCACGACCGAAATCCGCAAGTATACTCCAGGGAGTCGCATGGGAAACCAGAAGGGAAGATGCTTAGGAAATCCGCATCACTATGCCACTACACGAATGAATCATCCAACACTCGAATGGCAGATATTCCGCGCTTGTATCATTTTACAACAATGATAAAATCGCGAAAGCTTAATATCCTCCGAGAACGCAATATCTTCGAAATAATGGATTTAATGCTCAAGCGAGAACGTTTTTCACCAGTTCGGACGATTTCTATGGAAACGTTCTTCTTCTCGGAAGGATCGAGATTATTCTTTGCAAATTCGCGAGTCGAGGAGACTACCTGGAAGAAAGCGGTACAATAAGGTTTTAAGCATGTCGGGGGAAAGGGAGGAGGAGGATTCCTTTAACGGATAGCAGGTCGGAAAGGGAACTGATTTTAAAAGGCTTTTCGAAGCTCCATTTTATGGCAGAAATAAACCGGCGATGAAGGAGTGGGGGGGGGGGGGGGGGTGTTAGAGGATGTATGACTACGCATAAAAAAGACTTAGAAGTCTGCCCTACCTCTCTCCCCTTTCTCTCGTTTTGAAACCTGGTTTCTTCCCGAGAATCGTATTATCGGGCGAAAAATGGACGCCATCAAACAATTCCTCCATGGGTGCATCATTTTCACTGCTGCTTGTTATACGTTATCAAGTTAGATGGCTCCTGTAACAATTCATTTACTTTGTTAATGTCAGAAATCTTCGGAAGCACTTCAAATGGTCACTAATAATCTGTTGACACTTATTTAAGCCTTTTATGAAAACTATTTAGGAACATCAGGTTAGTTCCGTACGTTCAAAGAATTTTCGCCCATACAGTCGTATCGTTTTCCGATCTTTGGATTAAAATATCGTTCCTATAAACGCAAAATTAAACTGGATCGTTGATAATGATGAAACTTCAGCTTCTATCGCGAGAATAAGTTATTTACGTTTCGCAAAAATTAATTACATCTGACACAATTATCTTACCTCGAATCGAAACGAGAGACGACTCAGGAAACAACGCAAAAAAATGTCGCTCTTTATGGTTTCGGGATCGTTTAACATGCGATTCTCCGAAACTTTAACAAACCGCTTCTGAAAAGATTTCTCGCGGCGAAAAAAGAAAACACTGCTTCGACGAAATTCGGATTATAAAAAAACACCGAATATCTCCCACAAGTAGTCGGTTTCCCACGAGCCGACGCAGAGAATGGAAATAAAAAAGGGGGAGAAGGCTAGAATAAAAAAGGAAAGAAAATATATTTTAAGGGAAAAATAAAGGAGAGAGAGAGAGGGAGAGAGATGGAAAGAGAGTGAGAGAGTAGCGTGGAGTAATGGGAAGAAGAAGTTAAGGCAGAGAGAGCGTAGTTTCTTTTTTTTTTCAAGGGGGAAAAGAGAGGGAGACATGTGGGTGAGTTAAAGGAGGGACATTGGGGAGATTACTTCTTGTAGAAGAGTTGGAAGAGAATCAAAAGAAAAAAGGAAATGAAAAAGTCGGCGTAAAGGGTAAGGAGTTTTAGGGGAAGAAGGAGTTTGGTAGACTAAAGGGGGTGGGGGGGGGGGGAGAAGGTGTGATGCGATGGGGTTGGGTTACGGGTTGTGCGGCTGGGAGATGCGATAGGTGGTAGGTTGCGGGAGGAAGAGGTGATGGGTATGTAGTTGGTGAGGAAGGAAAAGGGGTGCGAGAAAAGGAGGTTTGATGGGGTTATAGAGAGAGAGAGAGAGAAGGCGGCGTGGGGCGTCGAAGCTTAAGATGGTTGGAAAGGGGATGTCACCGCAAACATTCTTCCCCACGCTACTTTTTTTTCTCTTCTCTCTCTCTCACTCTTTCTCTCTTTCCTGGACTCTTTCGTCTCTGGAGAGAGAGGGAGGGGGAGAGACGGAAAGAAGGAGAGGAAAGAGACATGGGAAGGAGGCGAGGGAGAGAGAGCGAGTGGTCAAGCTTTTTGAAGGGGCAAATATTGGCTCTTGAAAGGCTTCTTCGCCCCCGGGGGCTACAACTTGTATCTTCGGCAACGCCCGTTTCGAGGGAAGATTTTCACTCCTACTCCTCCGTCCGGATTCAGTCGGAAAAATAAAAAGATTTTTATTCCGCTCGGGCGACGTCGGTTGTCTTTTTTTTTTTTAAAAAAAAGCTTTATTCGAATGCGCGCGTTTTTGTTTGTGCTTTCGGTGCGTGTGATCGTGGGTGGTTTATGGGTGTTTGCGTGAGTTTAAACACGGAACACGTTTCAACGGAACTTTCAGTAATACTCCTACTTCTGTTCCGTCGCATTCCTAAAATACTCGCTTTATTTGCGGGACCGGTGAGCTTTTCCGTATGACTAAGTGCGCCCAAGAATTTTAGAAAATTTTCTTTACTTTATTCGATATAATATTTACGGAGTGTGGAATCTTATTTTTATAAAAGAAAAACACGTTTTCTTACGGTTCGCCATCGCACAAATTTCTCATGAATACTTTTTATTTGTGTAATCCACAAAGTATAGGAAATTCATGTCTTTGTTCAAAGTTATGACGTGGCTTATTAAATAAGAGGAAATTATGTGAATCAATTAATAAGTCATGCCAAGCATTTTATTATACAAAGTTATGTCGCGTATTGCATTATTAATTGTATTTATGTTAAAAAAAAAACAAAGGGGGCAAAGCGTCTACTATTCCTCTCTGAAGGTGTCTCTGAATCCAAATTTAAAATAACTATGAATTTTCCACGGTTTAGAAAAAAATCTCAATTTTCCAAGGGGGAGGGAGGGGTATGGACCCGGTGTATGCGCCACTGAAAGTATCATACCTTAAAGATATACGTAATAGGAATCCTGATTTAGATATGAAAACGTTAGATTTCTAATGTTGACCTATCGTGTTTTAAAATGACTCTTTTTAATCACACATAACGCTTCAACTAACTAAACCGGATCAATTCTGTATATGAATCACTAAAAATCACTATGCTCATACTATGAATCTTATTATTATGGAAACTAATTTTATAATGTCGATCGCCTCATTTGAATTTTACGACGAATATCAATATCTCTGTGTTTTCCGGGGTCATTCGCATTCGTAATCGATTTTAAACGCTGTCTTTAATTAATTCCATATGAAAATTTTCATTTGGTTTCATTAAAGTTTATCATTCCCCCAGTGTCTTCGCAATCCACGAAAACACTTTCCGATTATGACTGTCATTAATTTATTTTTAGTGAAATTATTTTACGGTACAGTTTTTATATTTATCTTTGTAGTAAACTGAAACCATGCACGAACGTTTATCATAAAAAGATGGGGTATATTTCTGTGTGTATATATTATTTCTAGTAAATATAAAAATCAACTAACCCAGCGCAAAATCTATCCCTCTCAGTAAAGCACGAATAAATTACGTAGTTAAATGTAGCTATTGTTGTTAATGTATGGAAGGAAAACCCCTCCTAGGATCCTGGAATTTGTCCTTTCGTCGCCATGCCTTCCATCTTCCTCGGTCTTGTTCGTACCCTTTTCGTCAGAACTGCTTCCCTCGCACGTGAAATCGACACTTCAGCGAGGGAACACAGGATGAAGATGAAAAGGCGACACCCATGTAAATTCTTCAGCAACAGCAACGGCCTGTGCCACACACTTCATGAAAAAATATCCATGAAAGTAAGGCGTGCGATCGATGCGACTCCTGCTTGCGGGGAGTTGACCCTTTTAAGCGCAGGGGCCATCAAGAGGCGGGCGTCGAGATCTCTCCGGCGGACGAACCATTCTCCGGTAAGGAGGGGGGATTCATGACCCACCCACCCCAACTTCCCTCCTTCCCCTACACGTCGCGACGTATCATGCATACTACGGACGAATTTAGACGGCATGTGTTGGAGAAGCTAGCCTTACGGCCCGTGTCCTTCTCCTTGCGATTTTTGCGAGTAGCTTGGAGGGAAACCTAAGAAGAGGGATAAAAAAAACGAAGAGGTCGCTTCGGTATCTCCTTTGTGATAACAGAGGATGAAGAGACCCGAGCAAGAAGATGTACATTATGGATATGGGAAAGCGTTCCACTAGAAAGCCTTCGTAATGTCTGCGGTGCGATGGCACGGAATGAAACTTTTATGCGCGGATAACGGCAAGCGGAATTTTTTTAATGCGACTATCGAAACTTTTAGCACTTTTTATGGAATGAAATTATGAGAGCGTTTGGACACTTTTGTGTTTTTGTCCATGTAGATATACCTGGACGATGGAAATATTCGATTCCCGGTTCCCGGCACGATATGCGACAAAATATGCTCTACCATTTACTATGTCGGTGGATATTCTGACGGCTAATTTGGCAGGAAAAGCTACGCTGAATGTGGCTGAAGCTTTTTACTTTCTGCATACGTAGTAATGGGAAAGTATTGTATTCATGAAAAAAATCGACTTCGAGATTTCAATGGAAATACATGTTCTGAGGTCCCTAGAACACGTTTAGACTATTTTCGGAATGATGTCTGTCTCTGTGTGTGTGTGTATGTTAGTGTGGGCGCTCTAACTCAAAAAGTACATACCATATCGTTACCAAACTTCATATATAACACTTTAGCATGAGCACAAAGAACTGATTAGTTTTTGGACAATAACGGATAACCGGAAGTCGCGGTTTATTCGAAACCCGATTCGGTTTTTGCGATATTTCTTTGTTAAAACATCATTATTTTATATACAACTCTAAACAAAAGTTATAGAGAATGTAATTTCCTACAGTTTTCATTTGAAACAATTTTCTATAGGAGTTATTGTTTAGGAGTTATTTATAAATAACCGGTTTTTCGGTTTCCGTTAAATATCTCCTTAACAACATCGTTATTGGTAATCTTCATAAGGACCAAAGTTGTAGAGAATAATATTTCTTCCAAGTTTTGTTTGAAACTAATTTTCGTAGAACCATCCATTTCGGATATATTTCGCTTTTTCTTAATACCAAGGCCCTAAATATATTTAGGGCCTTGCTTAATACCAGCCTACAGTGCCAACACCATGTAGCGGTGAATTCTGTAAACATTCAAAATATATGTAATTTACGGCGACTTGTCTTCTTTTACGATACGAAATAATAATTTTGCCTTATAATGCTACTCATAATAATTTAAATATCTATACCCCAAATATGGAGAAAGTCATGTGTTGGCCACATCAGATTTTTTCGTATTACTTCTCCAAGGCAAACACTCATCGGAGTTGAGACCAGATCAGTATTCGGAAATTAGCGCCGCCTAGGCGATAATTTCGCTAAACAGAGCGTCCACAGTATCCCATGGGCCCAGCGGAAGTTTTGCATTAAAATGCTGTACTGAATGTCTTTATGAGATTTTTAGAATTCTTGGCTAAAGACATTCTCTTACAAAAGAAGCACGGAAAAATGTTTCCTTTGGGAAAATATTGAATTTTTAAATTATACCTTTTCTTACAGCCCATAGTAAAAACAAGTCGCCGCTTGAATGTTTGTGAGATCACTTTTTGCGAATAAAAGGCTGTGTTCAGCCACTAAGATATTCCCGGTATTTTTTTAAGGTATTCATTTTCTACGCATTTTAATAAAAAGTTAAACATGTCGGCAATAAAATATTCTAAAGTATCGACCAAAATTATACGTCAATAACAGATTTGTATTGCATTTAAATTGAGAAAATGTGTCAAGACGCAGTCAATCATTAGTTTCATATTCCACATCCTAGGTAACCTATTAAAAATATTTCTGTATTATGAAAAAATTGACGAATTTTCATGGGTCCATTTTTTCATATTACCGATTTAATGTCATTACAGCTAATCACAAGCAATGTAGAGGTTTCATCGCAAGATAATCATTTAGAAACTTCTTATAAGAATTGTATATTGTATGAAATAAATATCTCCAAATAACAGTTTCCTTGAACTTGTTCTCATATATATATCATTATATATGATCTCTTCTTACAGAGGAAGATAGAGGATATAGGAGAATACTAATGTCTGGCCCAAATTACAATAGATGGAGAACTGAAATATGGTACATAGGTAGATTTGGTCACAAAACCGCCAAAATAAATCGAAAATTACGGCAAGGTTTATTTTCTTGGCCGTTAAAAATTATAAACTTTTTGAAAAACATTTCATGTTTTAGGTATTTCTAAATGTACTGCAATACTGATTTTTTTCTAACGGTAGAATTCGCTAAAAAACCAAGAATGGGTTATAGAGATTTCAAGATGTTTATTTATTTGGCCGTTAAAAATTCATAAAAATTAAACAAATAGACAAATTTTGATGTACTTTCGGTCGAGCTAGGGAGCTGAAATTTTTCATAGAGTTAGAATTTGGTGTTCCAGCGGAAATTAACATTGAAAATTACAACGAAGTTTTTTATTCTGAACGGTAAAAATTCATAAATTCAAGCAATTAAATTAATGTAAATGATTTTGTAATGGTGCTACATGATTATATTTTGGCATAAGTGCGTAGCATTGCAACAAACATTGTAAAACTTATAAAATTCTTAATATATTAATTTAAAGAGCCGATTTTGCTCCATTACTGCCCCATAAAAGGGTAAAAATTTTGACGCACTACCAAATAATCTAGACAAGAAGTCCCTAACCTACGACCCGCGGGCCGGATGCGGCCCCCGGAAGGGTTTTTGTGCGGTGGTCCGCGAAGCCATGATGAAAAAGTAATCCGAAAAATTTAACACACTAAAACGTGGATTTATATGAAAATGTTTATAAAACTTTAAATATCGGAATGTTTACCATAAAAATCACATTTAGACTTCTTTTTCACTTAAATGACATTTCAAAATGTATAGATAACTTCCGATTTAAAATATAATCCGGTCCGCAAGAGAATTGCAACTTCCAATGCGGCCCCCCGAAGGGTTCGCAAAAACCGATGCGACCCGTCAGGTAGAAAAGGTTGGATACCACTGATCTAGAGACTTCAAATTTGGCTGGATTATAGGTTTTCAGTCACAACCAATGGATAAAATCCGATATCGTTAAAATTCTAAATTTTATTGGTTGTTTTTAACCCATTATTTAAATTTGGCCTTCATCCATCAGTGGATTGAAAAAGGCTGATGATACATACATACATACATACATAAATACATACATACATAAATACATACATACATGCATACATACATACATGCATGCATGCATACATACATACATACATACATATATATACATACATTTAGTGACGGATTCCATTCTCATGTAAGGGTTATGGATGATACCGATTCTACAAAAACAACACACGCACACTCGCATATCCTACTCTTAAATTGTTTTCCCTTATTCTCCCGCATTGGTTTCCGTTAAAAAGAATCCGCGAAACGGGGAAAGTGTTTGTGATTGACAGGTTCCAAATTTATGGTCCGGTTCACAGGGCATGTCTTGCCAAAATCATTCGCAAATATTACTCTTTCGCTCGATTGCGCGTCCGATGCGATCGAATATATAAACGCAGTCAGTCGGTCGTCCAGTCAAAATATCGCACACGTCGAACGAGGCTCATCTATTTATTCATCAAGCCTCTGAAAAAACATCACGCCGGTCAAACCAACGCGGAGTTTACTCGGAGGAGATATCCCGAAATATCCTATTCGGAAAAGGACACGGCACGTCGGTAGCTTTCTCCTTGAGAAGCGGTGTAAAGTATGGAAATGAAATATCGAGCTCACTTGTAAATGATGATGAGGTCATTGGTTTTTACCGTTATATTTGCGGCTATCGAAATTGCCTCATAATAATCATAAATACATAAATTGTTATCGCTTGATGGAGTCAATCTATTGCTAATTATTGGCCTTGGAAAATAACACAGAAAAAAGAAATTGGTCGCATGAACATTAAAGACATCTTTCAGATTTCTAATTTAATAAATTTCACGGTTTTTTCTCATTCGTCTACCTGATGGTCTCAGCATAAACAAGTGTTATTTTAAGGACGAGGCATATTTGTAAGCTAATTCAGCACATTTTCGTTTTCATTAGACCGACGTAAAGTAATTTATGTTTTTGTAGTCATACAGGAGTTCTTATGCCGTAAATACTGTATCCTTTCTTAGTATACTCCCGTCTTCATTCTTCTGTCTGATGAATAAAATACTGTCGATTTTTTTCTTAATATTTTTTCACTCGCTGGAGTTATTCTAAACCATGGATCCTCATCGAACCACGGATAGTATTCCTGAAATGTCAGCGCACTAACCACTCCCTTAGCATTGCACAGATATGTATATTTTATTAAGCTTAAATTTCTTCATACAAACACGTGGACATTAATAATGACTGTTTTTAACAGTCGATTTAATGTGTCAAACGTGCTTAACCCATTTATGCCGAGAACTATTTTTTTCAAAAAAAGTGAGGAAAAGTATGATTTCTCAATGTTCTTTTGATGCTAATGACTGTAAAAATAATTAAAAAATTGTTAGACTAGACATTTTCAAGATATGGCATGGGTCGTTAACGACCCGTTCGGCTCGAACCCACATTTTTGGGTCAAAGCTGAGTGAAGTGTTATTATTGTTATTACATGCAGTAATGGTTTGATTTCGATGCAGAAAAGAAAATTTTAACTTCAGAATCACCGATTTCGTCAATGTAACGTATTTATTAGCACTGTTTACATTTTTGTAAAACATGTTATATATTTTTATCGCGTGTGAAATGACGCGAAGCAATTGTCGTGTAGTGGAACTGCACACTTCAGGCATGCCTTTACAGTCTTACTTTTGCACTCTGCGCACCGTCGCCGTGGCTGCCCTGTGATAAGAAGGTGACCTCCGTGACTAGTTCGGGCAGGGGGTTGGACTCGCACAGCGTAACTCATAGGACCAGGTGTTTTGGCGCTGACTCCATATTTTTGGAGAAGCGCTTGAACTACAACTCGACGGAAGGCAAGTGCATCGAGCGTTAGTCCTTGGATGCGGCTCAAGATCCACGCATTACTCATTGCGACATCAAACAGCCAAAGGATGATAGGCGTGTACCATTTTTTCCCCCTGATTCCAATTCTGTAATTGGAAATATTGTTGTCCATCTGGTCAACACCACCCATGTTCCTATTGTATGATCGTATCACCAACGGCTGATCAATTTTTATTTTTTTCTTGTGGGCTACGGAGTATCGTCCTACCTGTTGTAAAGGAAGCACACCCTTATAATTTGAAAGAATATTTACAACATTATTGTCATTCCAGGTTACGGCAATAAGGTTGTCTGCCAGGTCAACAAGAGATTCGTAAGACCCCCTTGGGCGTCTCTTCATCACAGCCTTCTTGGGTAAAGGACAATGACCCATTCTGTTTTCCCTTACTGTCCCTGTTGCTTTCATTCCCCTAGTCCGCATTTCTGACAGGAGTTTAGCGCTGGTAAAAAAATTGTCAAAAAAGAAAGAGAATCTGATCCCTGGAAATTTCTCCATCAATTTTTCGGCGAATGTGATCACAACCGATTCTCCTAGACCAACGTCCCGAGGCCGCTCTGCTGGACCACCACCGTTGCGGCCCTGGTAAATGTCAGCTTGGAGACAATATCCTTGGCGCTGCGCTAGCACCCATGCCTTGTATCCAAAACGGATTGGCTTTCCGCGGATAAATTGCTTACACCCGTGGCGTCCAAAATATGGAATCATAGACTCATCGACAGAAACATTCGTTTCATCTGGAGCATTGCGCAAAAACGCCTCGTTCAATAAATTTAGAAGAGGTCTAATTTTGCCCATTTTGTCACGTTGGGGTAGGTGGTCGTTATCGCACACATGTAGACAGCTAAAAATCTTTTCGAATCGGTCTCGACGCATGGAGTTTGACACAAGATTGTTGTGAACATCATCAGCGTTCTCCCAAAACATCCGGCGCCGAGGTAGAGGTACATATCCGCTAAGACATAATATCCCTAGAAATGCATACATTTCATCCGTGGACAGCTGCAAGCATTCGTTATTGTTACGCATTGCATAATTTACCGAAAATTTCACTACACTCTGAATGATTTCGTCGTCTAGAAAAATCAGGAGGAAATCTAATGGATGGGAGTCTTTAGAGACTGATGCAGCAGATTCATGGTGAATATGAGGAGCTACATCGGTACAGGTTGGAAGATCCCCTACTTCCCAATTTCTCTCTTTGGCTTTTGCTTTTTTGAGGTGTTTTCTAATATTTTTTGATTTAGGGGGTCCCTCACCATCTTCACTTTCAATTCTATCTGGGTCTACTCTTTGCAAATCCTCAGCATCTGCCATCACAAGCTCCGCCGAGGCCCGTAGTTGTCGTCGGCTTAGGTTGTCCGGATTATTGCAATCCTCATCACCGGAGTCTTCATCAGTATATGCCCCTTCATCATCAGGAGGAGTGATAACGACGTCTGCCACGGTCCCTGGAATGTCATCAGGCTCCAACGACTCCAAAACTTCAATGATTTCGGCGACTGTTAGGTGACTTCCCCTACGATCACGAGAATGAAGACCCAATAATAAAATAGACAATACTTTCGGCCTCATCCTTGATTGGACGTAAATGAATATTTATACACGCATACATCGTCTGTTTTTAGAATGAAATGCAGTAAATCTAAAGATTATTTTTTTAATAAATTATTTGCTGCTTACTCCTAACAGCAGATACGTGTAGGTTACACTAAACATCATAAGTTCTAACTGAATAATTATTTTCAGCTCTTTCAGGCAAGAAAATTATCAAGAAACCGTAAATTTTGACAAGAACACGAAATGCGGGTTTGTGCCGAATGGGTCGTTTTCGACCCACTCTCTGTTTCACAGACTCTAAATATCTTTTAACTAGGCATACGGCATACAAGATTTGCACAAATAATCCTCGGACTCTGATAAACAAATATAGTTGACTATATATCGTAAATATGCATTTTTAATAAAGCTACTTACACTTTAAAGCGTCGAGACGTGTGTCCTTCTGCCATGTCGACTTCTATTGCTAGCATCGGTCAGGATACGATCACTGAATGAGTGCTGGTGGCACAAAAATGTTGCATAGACTCTTAGCAACATTGTCTGTACGCTGAAGTAATCAATATGTGCAACACTGTCTGAGTACGATTTTTTTTATAGATGGGTCGCCAACGACCCGTTCGGCATAAATGGGTTAAATTGCAGTAAGAAATCCTTTATAAAAAGAATCATATGTTTTTATGTATGGAACTGGTTGTAAATAATGTAATTCCGAGAAATTCGAGAAGAGACGGAGCAGAATTCGCGGCAGTTAGGGAAATTGGCAACTTTCACGGTCCAACTGGCACATCCTACTTTTAAAAAAAAGTTCGAAATTGATCGTACATCATCGCTTTTACGACACGTGATGCTTGATGCCAAACTTTTCTCTGGGTCGAGCTTTCGCGCCAAAAATTTTCATTCGATATTAGGGGCTAGAGTCTGTAAGAATTACAAGAATCCGATTATAGGGTAAGGAGGTGTGAATTTATTTTTAAAAACTCTCTCGACTTACAAGGTTTGATAGCATTGCGATAGGTCTCCTATCCTCCTCCGCCAACCCCAGTCAGTGGCTTTCAGCACACAGTAAGACCTCGATAACCGTCGCCATCGATAATCTTTGTTTCGATCAGCCGTCGTTTGTCGCCAAGTGGTACAAAAAATGAAACAGTTCCGTCACAATTTTTTAATGAAGCGGATAAACGAATAAGATGACGATTGCACTGTGACTGAGAGAGTAAGATTGCTAACGCAGTGGTTGGGGCCGCATTGGTGGCAGTGAACCATTCGTTGGGCCGCATTGGAAATGAACAATTGATTGCAGTTAAATCGTAAGTTACCTAGAGATTCTTAGGCACCAAATGCGTGGAAATCAAGTTAGAGTTAGTTATTTGGGGTTAATATTTCAAAATTAAAAATCGGTACGCCATACATTGTACAAACTTTCTCATATATGGGTACTAATGCGTCGTTTAGTTATTTTTAGAAAATGAAAATCGTATGAACCTGTTTTTAGAAAATCCAATTTTTGTTAAAGTTGCCCAAGAATAAACTAGCCGTATATTCATTCAGTGAGAAAAATGAAATACGTAGTATTATTGTAGATTGTAGATGTAGATTGTAGAGTCAAGAAACTGTAGGAAATTTGATCAAAATCGTTATAGCCGTTTATGAGAAAATCGAATTATTGTTAAAGTTGCCTAGAATAAACTAGCCTTATATTCATTTTTTGAGAAATATGAACTATACGATATTATTGAAGACGTAAACTCAAGTAACTGTACGAAATTTGATCAAAATCGTTACAGCCGTTTTCGATAAAATCGGATAGTTGTTAAAAATGCGTAGAATAAACTACTAATTATTGATCAATGTCAAACATTTCTATGTATACTCTGCTCAGTATGATAAAATGCCTAAGTACTAGAGTTCATTCATTTTCGCTCTACCGTCTAGCCTCCAGAGCCAGTAACAGACAGACGGACAGACAGACAGACGGCATTGCGCAAACCACTTTTTCGGATTCAGCGACACCTAAAACGTATATTTCCTTAAAAATCTTTAGGTCGAATTTTTTTTCGATAACAATATTTCTCGATATGAGAAAGTAAAAATCATGATGGAATCCAATCTTAGAAATATCTTTGAGAAAAAAATCAAAAACAACATTAAAAAGAAATTACTTGAATCGAGAAATAATGTTTACCAAGAGGTCACAATTCAACGTTAGATAACTTAACAGATTTTGGTACACGGAAAAAAATATTTGGTAGTTAATTAAAATAAACGAAAAAGTTTTGAAAACTATGAAACACTGGCGGTGGGCCGCATAAAATTGCTTAGTGGGCCGCATCCGGCTCGCGGGCATCAAGTTTGGCACGCCTGATCTATGGAAACGGTGCGCTGCGGCTGTTCTCGGACAACATTTAGTCGATCGTGTTAGAGTGAAAAATTTCGTGTAAATTGAAACAGGGTTAAACAAAGACTAATAATACTGAGAAATTTGCCTTCAAATATAAGAATCAAACAGCAAAACATTCCTTCGCGGATTGCCAACAGTTAACATATTTCTTAAATATTTTATAGTTTATTAAACCTCAAGTGATAAAAATGGTTCCAAAACGCAGTGTTAGTGACAGTGCTGCTAATAGGTCCAGAAATGTGACATCCCTTCGAATAAAACTAGAAGTGAATGAAGAAAAATGACGAAAAGTCTAAAATTTCAAGCAAGCTGAGACCTAAAAATTCAGTTTTATATGAGGCGCGTAAGGTCTTTCTGAACGAATTATTGACCTATGACATTGTTCCTATAGGAAAATCGATTTCGACTATCGTCGTCTCGCTAACCGTCGGGGATTCCAGGAACCAATTAACGACGGTTATCGAGGTCTTACTGTATACATAATTCTAACATTATTTTAGCGCCGCAGCAAACATTTAATTTTTATTAAATAAAATTAATTTGACTGGCATTTGAGTGCGATGAAATGGAGCTTTCCTTGCATTATTCCGACCGAATAGTTTACGACGTTTTTTTTAAAACGATTTGTGCTTTGGAGAGCAAAAGGGACCAATATTAAGCCCGTTCCGGTCCATTGGCTCCATATGGATCCAGCGTATATAATTAATGCTGGTCAAACTTCAATTACCCAGCGGGGCTGGTTGGACCAGCGGAGTTGTTTGTTTGCGATTCCAACGTACGATAGAAACATTTTGATAGTAGTTGAGTTGTAAAACAAGAGTGGAAATGCCATTGAACACAGTGAATTCAATGGTTTTCTTTGAGCCGCGAAGCCCGGCGGAGGTTTTTGGTAACTAGGTTACATACCTACTACTACATTGGGATTATCCGCTTTGTACGAAAGATTATCATAGTCTGGTCGGAGTGAAATCTTTATCAACATCGAAAAGCTCGGGGAATTGTCATACTTTGAAATTAACTAACATGAGCGAAATTAACTTTCCCCGTCATTTTTCCCCATCCCGTAATCGCATTGCGGTCCATGACGTAACTTTGCGTTTGCCTTTCAGCCTTTCATGAATATTCTCGTTTTTGACTTCCTTTGAACGACTCTGTAATGCTTTGTAATAGAGCACTTGAAATAATAGCGACTCGCATTTTCATTTGACGACTAGAATTCAATTTTCCGATTCTACTGGCATCAACACTAATTTGCGCTCGTGCAAAAGGTTAATTTTGATAGAAAAAAAGGGAGTAATTAGAGAACCACGTTTAGCGCTTTTTCTTCTGCGGGGGAAATCCTTCGTGCATTGCGTCTGATTGCGTCACTTCCACTTCTGATAGCACAAAAATATTTATTTATCTATTTATTATTTAAAAAATCATTTTCTAATGTTCCTCTTTCATCAAATTCTTCTGGGCATTGCTATGATATTTTTAATAAATTTCATATTAACCTCAACCACAAATACCTATATAATTATCTCGATCTGTAGAAGTCCTAATAAAATTAAATAAATAACTCTGAAGCATTAAGAGATCGTAATGGATCTAAGGCTGAGTGAGTGTAGAATTCTAAAATTTTATAGAGTAGTTCTCTTTGTCGAGGTATATAATGAAATTAATCGAAATATCCAGGATTTTTCGTATCTTCAGCGTCCCTTCAGACGTCCGCCATCTAGTGGCAGATTGAAATCACCGGTAAAAATGGGCGGCAATATGAATTACTCTAATAAGTTATCGGTCAACTTAAAACGAAATAGATAGGCATATGTGTACATTTAAAACGTTTACTATGTAGCGTAATATGTAACTTTAGTTCATGTGTGAAATGTGATTATTAAAATATGTGACTGAAAGAAGTTACACAATTTAAGAATAATAAATTTACTACTTTTTTATTGAAAACGTCATTTTATTTCTTGAAAATAAAAAATGATAAAAAGTATAAAAAAACGTACACCTACTACTGCACTAAAAACTAAAATCTTTTAACCTTCTAAAAAATTTTAACAGCCTCATTGCTTTTACCAAAGTTTTAAATCAAGCCTAGTAAGTCAAAATTTATTTTTAATTTTTATTTATTTTATTTCCTGGGTTTGCACAACTGTTTTATGAGTCAAGTAGTTACCTATATCGTTATTTGTAAAAATACCTTATGGTGCTATAAATAACTGATTTGAAAAATATCATTCGAGGTTTTATACAGGTATAAGAAAGAATCTGGTTGAAATTGAATTTAATCGTGATTTATCTTACATTAAACGCGATAGAAATGTCCTGTATATTTAAATACGTGAATTATTTGCAAATTTTTGGGTGCATTGATGTTATTTATGAATTGTTCCATGTTTCTGATGAGCATTAATGGAAATTTTCTTCGCTCAGAATTTTACTGTAAAAACGGCCATCATTTTAGGAATTTATACGAAATATCTTTCAATCCTTTTTCATTCTTCAATGAATGTAAAATTATTATTATTTAGCATGATACAAAAATAGTGAATAGTATTTTATATAATCTATTCATTTACGTAAAGTATAATAATACAGTTTGAACACATTACTATTACTACTGAGTTATTATTCTAGGGCGTTTTTAATCAAAGTATTTATATCCCGTTAAGTAAAACAATTTATCCTGTGATATAATCGTATAATCGTTCAAATTACTTGGGGAAATGTAAAATATAATTCGGTGCGAGAGGAAATAAGCAATGTATACATACAATATTTTTTTAGCAATTCATTTTTAAAATGCTACTTAATGTTTTAAAAGTATAGACGAGCGATTACGCCCTTGTTATTTTTCTTTAATTATTATTACTTTCTGTTTCCGGTGTTTTGTACGTTTCTTGATACGAAATAATGTTTTCTATACTCAGAGGAAGAACGCAGTAAAACGCTTAAAAGGTTCTTCTACAGATAAATCATACTTATTCTCTATAAGATCAGATATATTAAGAAATTCACGTTAAAGTAGCGTATGAGCGTCATTAACGAGTCATGGAAACCTTTAGGGGTAAGTTCACGCCTTTTGGTTTTCACGCCGACAAGAAAGAATTAGTTATCGAAGTTATCGTAAGCCGATAGGAATATGTCTCGAGAGCTGGCGTAATGAACGAGAGAAAATTAATGATTTCTTAAAGCTTGTCTGAGCAAAACTACGCTATTTACTGTACGCGAATTGAATTTGCGAACAATAACGTCGAATGTTACAGTCGATTTTCGTGAATCATTGCAATAGAAGCTAGAAGAAAACTATTTGCATGATGGTAGTAGCCGAGACTGACATTGAGAAGTATCCATCCTTGGATTAAAAAAAGAACCATTTAGTCAACGACATTATTCATTTTATATTTTACCATGGAATAAATCCCAAATATTTATACGATTAACGTTGTTTCAGTAGCAAAGAAAATAACCTGGTAAAAGAATCCACTTTAATAAAGAGGAATTTTTCCACGAAATTAAAGCATCTCTAGCAGAATATAACGTTATTTCATTGTGCTTATTAGAACAGGCTTATATAAAACAAGCAGAAATTTGTTCCTGGGATAAGATTTTGGAATCCCTGGCGGTATTATTCAGGAGTGCTAGCTTGTTTTAATATCTTATATAATTTTATGCTATGGGTGATTAGTTTTTCTCAAAGGCCTTTTGGTTCGTGACTCGTACTTAAAAAAATCGCCGTTTTCTAAAATAATTTATTCAGATAAAAAAATCTGCTTGCGTAAGATAAATTAGTTTTGATCCGTTTCGGTTACGGGAGCTATTTTTTTGTTATGTTAGGTTACGTTTGGTTATTTTCGGCTGTTTTGTTTTAGAAATACTCAATGTATTTTTTATGATATTTCAATTTTTGTTCATTCGTAATGCGAAAAAAGAAGAAAGCTCATAATACCAACCCAATTCAAATTTTTTGTTGCTTAACGTTGTAGGTATGTGATATTCTAATTTAATTTCTTTTGGATGTGATTTTATTTAATTATTTATTGTTAAATTTGTGGTTATTGTTATTTGTACGACCGTTATTTATTCGTCTTTCTTTTTGGTTAAAAGAAAGTTCCTATAACTCAAAAAAGTAAATTTTTTAATCTTGACAAGAATAACAGTATAAAGGTCATAATAATTTTTAAAAGTCGGAGACTAAGGCGAAATAAATTGATTTTAAAAAAATAATTAAAAAAATAAGTACTCCTTAACCGTATACGGTTAAGGAGTACTTATTTTTTTATTATTTTTTTAAATTAAAAAAAATCAGTATAAAGGTCAATATGTGGAATTTTTTCTCCGTGCTAAAACGAGAGTTCGGCGATGTCGTTTTCGAAGTTGTGGCATAGTTCTCTTTAATCCTAGGATTAGCATCACAAATCTTGTCAGCTCATAGTAATTCAGCCCGCTTACAAGTGTTAAATAAAGACTAAACCGTCGAAGACATGTAGAAGCCATTTCAGTCTCCAGGAGCATCTATCCGGCTAAGGATGAAGCCGCAACATGAACCAGAAACTTGAGTCGAAAAAAATTCCAGTGTCACGGCCTTGTATCAAGCGGAAGGTGCGACAATACAACATCGTTTTATTTTAATATCCCCATCCTTAAGGAAGATACGCCGAAAAATATAGCATGTGCTTAACTCGAGTGAAAAAAGCGGTACAACATACATTGCGCAAACATTCTCTTATGCTAATGCGTCTTTTGAAAAATATGAACTATGTAGAATCATTATATACATCAACTTAAATAAATTTGATGAAAATCTTATCAGCCGTTTTTTTAGAAAATCCAGTCGTTATTAAAGTTGCCCAAGAATAACTAGCCTTATATTTATTTTTTGAGAAATATGAACTACGTAGTATTATTTCAGAGGTTAACTCAGGTAACTACGAAATTTGATCGATATCGGAGCCGTTTTTGAGAAAATCAAATTGTTGTTAAAAATGCGTAGAATACATTTCCCTTCATTATTTTGCAATGTCAACGATTTCTTCATAGTTTCTATTCTGTATAATACAATGCCTAAGTACGAGATTTCATTCATTTTCGTTCTACCGTTTAAGCTCTAGAGCAGCGAACAGACGGCATTGCGAAAACCACTTTTTCGGACTCAGATACATCAAAACCGTATATTTCCATCAAAATCTCGAGATCGAATTTTTTCGCGATTACAATACTTTCTCAGTATACTACGTATATGAGAAAGTAAAAAAAAAAGATACGGAAAGAAGGCGAGTGTTTCACATGGGAAGGAGGGAGGGAGAAAGTGGAGCGAGACGCCCCATATACGAGCATATATATATATAAATTTTCAAGTAATTATTTTGATAGATGATTAAATATAGATAAATTTTTAAAAACAAAAAATGTTTTTTTTAATTTTCATTTTACGATACGAAATAATAATTTTATGAGAAATAAACAAATAAATAAATAAATTTAAAAAATATATATATATATTTATATATATATATTTATATGTGTGTATGTGTATATGTGTGTGTGTATGTATACACACACACACGTTTATACACGCGAATATAAACCTGTAGGAAGGATTTTTAAGAACCAGATGGATTTGATCGAGGGAATAGGGGAAGCGGGAACATTATAAGAAAGAGAAGAAAAATTGATGAGTCATAGTAAGAAGTGGAACAACGGAGAAATATGGAGGGATCCCTAGGCTCCCAGGTCACTCGTGCAGCGGAGAATGTAACCGAAGAAGAATGCGATCCGATTACTACTTTTGTTTACGAGTTATCGCGCGAAGATGTGTATCGGACTAGAGGGTTTCGTTAGGCGAAGTAGTTAAGATTAGAAGAGAATGCTTCTATGGTTACGAACTTACATATTTGAAAAAGTCAAATTCGCCCACTCCCGGTATTTTTATTACTGTGAATTAGTCTTCCTCGATAATTAAGCAGTTAGGATATTCGCCCAGAAAGTGGAAGTTTTCGGCTTTTTCAGTAATTATGCTACACTAAAATGACTTATGAGAGCAATAAATTCATCATTGAACAAAAACAACAACAAATCGAATAAAATTGTTTAAGACCTAATGCAGAGGTCAGCAACCCGCGGGCCACATGCGGCCCCCGAGGGTGTTTTATGCGGCCCGCGAAGCCATGATGAAAAAGTGATTGGTGTAATTTAACACAGTGATTTCCGTATTATGGTCTCAAAACTCTTTCTGGCGAAGTTTTAACGCTAGTAAATTAATTGGAATTGATTTGCACTCATATGAGACCACACAATCTCTAGGTAACTTCTGATTTAAACGCCCATCCGCCCCGCCGGAGCTCTCGTGATTTACAATGCGGCCTTCCGTAGCATTCGCAACAAGGAATGTGGCCCGCCATATAGAAAAGGTTGCCGACCCCTGGTATAATGCAGTGGTGGTCAACCTTTTCTACGTTGCGGGCCACAAGCAAGATTCAATGCTTCAGCGCAGTGCCGTAACTGGGGTATGGCGGAGGTGGCATTTGCCATAGACGCCGCTTGCAAAAGGCGCCAAACGTTCCCGAATAAAGAGCCAAAAGTTCATTTCCCCATAAATCAGTAATACTCAGTATATTATTTTAATACTCAAAAGTTAATTTATATGTAATAAAAAGGCTATTACTCTTTATTAAAACGTAGAAAATAGTATATCCTACATAACCAAGGTTTTTCCTAAAATTTCGCCAGAGTCGCCATATAGCCTAGGTACGTCCCTGCTTCAGCGGGCCAGATTAGATTTAAACGTTAAACAGATATTCTGAGGTGTCGTACAAACCAAAAATAAAGTCTAAATTATGTTTAACATTTCAATATCGAGTGTTTTATTTTCGTAATTTTAACGTATGTGCTATGAATTTGTGTTAAATTTCTTTTTACTTTCTCATACGAAGTATCGAGAAAGTATTGTTTTCGCGAAAAAATTCGACCACGAGATTTTGACGGAAATACACGTTTTAGGTGTCGCTGAATTCGAATAAGTGGTTTTCTCAATGCCGTCTGTCTGTCTGTTACTGACTCTGGAGCCTAGACGGAAGAACGAAAATGAATGAAATCTCGTACTTAGGCCATTATATCATACTGAGCAGAGTATACATAGAAATGGTTGACATTGATCAATAATTGCGAGTAGTTTATTCTATGCATTTTTAACAACAAATTTTCTCGAAAACGGCTAAAACGATTTTGATCAAATTTCGTACAGTTACTTGAGTTTACGTCTTCAATAATACTACCTACATATTTCATTTTTCTCAATGAATGAATATAAGGCTAGTTTATTCTTGGGCAACTTTAACAAAAATTGGATTTTCTAAAAACAAGCTAATACGATTTTCATTTTCTAAAGATAGCTAAACGACGCATTAGTACATGAGAAATTTTGTACAGTGTATGTTGTACCGATTTTTATTCGTAGCTTCTTCGCTGCCGCGTAAAACGCTGAGCATCAAGTGGTCCGCGGAGCGCCGGTTGAGAAACGCTGCTCTAGAGGGCAGCATGCGACCTGCAGAACGTTGGTTGGGTCTAATGGTTTATCAAACGTGTAGTGGAGACAAATAGGTCACTCCGCGCCTAGTAAAGGTTAACATGACGAGGAAGTAGGTGAGAGAAAGACTAAGAATTCCCAAGGAAGTTTGTCGAAAGAGAGTTTTACCGGCAGTTATAGAACACGAAATAGCGTGCTCGCTCCCTAAACTCTTGCCTGCCATTCAGACGGACGCTGGTTCTTATCTCTTTTCGCCGAAGTACTTTTTATTTCACCATCTCTTTTGCATCCGCGCACCAAAAAAAAAAAACAAACCTTCCGAGAAGCTTTCGGAATTGTTTTCGGTCGATTCCGACTGCTCTCGGCTTCTCTCGCGTCGGGAATTCGAAAGGAGGAGGAGGCGTAGGGAGAGTGAGGGGAGGGGAGGGACGTCGCGAGCGCGCTTGGACGGGGGTTTAGAGGGGGAGGGGGCGTGGGTTCGATCGTAGGAGGGGGGAAATGGAGGGGGAAAATGGAGGGGAAAGTAGGGGAGGGCAGCTGCGACCGGATTCCCCTTCTTCTCTTCAGTTGGGAAACGGTCTCTGGCGGAAGCTGTTGTTCCCTCAGCGAGTTGGTTGAGTCGCCGCATTACGCGGCCAAATACCCCCGTCCGTCTTAACCAGCTGAAGCGAGGGAGTTTGAGAGAGAGAGAAGAAGGGCATTCTTTGAGTAGTGCGTTTTGTAGTGCCCATGTGCCAAGCGCTCCTCTCGCGCTGACCCTTGCGTTTTCTTCCCTTCCAGGAATTTACCTTTATTCCTCCTTCCCCCCCCTTCTTTACCGCTCCCCCCCCTCCCCCATTTATTAACACACATGGGGACTTTTAAGTGATCTTTCTCTAAGGGGGGAAAAACACGACCACCTCGAGACAATTCTGCGTGCAAACCCCGAGTTTTTCTTCGTTTTTTTCCTTTCGGTTTGTTATCCCATCGGCGTGTCCGTCGCACTGTACTGACACATTTTGGTTTTTTTTCGTCATCCGCCTCAACATTATTCTGAGTTCGTCCAAGATTCGACAAAGGAGTGTGAATTTATAGGGAAAAAAATATAAGGGAGAAATACCAAGGTGTTTTTTTATGTTTTGTTTGGTTCCAAAGTGAGTTGTGGATGTTTCGTTTCCGTGATCGGGTGTTATATCTGTCGAGGGAGTTTGTTTTTTGTTACGGGAAAGGGGTTTGGTTTTTTCTCTAAACAAAAGACCCCTTTTCCGCCTGTCTCCAAGTTATTACCGGGGAGGTAATAAAAATAAAATCCCCGGTTCTTTCG
Organism: Uropetala carovei; assembly: GCA_036926305.1. NCBI lineage: Eukaryota > Metazoa > Arthropoda > Insecta > Odonata > Petaluridae > Uropetala > Uropetala carovei. The sequence continues at coordinate 9,674,675 of JAXCHB010000069.1, forward strand.
ATTCCTGTTGAACCAACATTTTCGCGAGGATGGCTAAATCTGCGACGAAGAGATCTGCACCGCGCCTCTTCCTCACATGGCTGCGGTTCTGTTTGTTGGCCGCCGTGCTCTCCGAGCTGGGCGTCCTCTCAGCGGCCGCCGGCAGAGGAGGCGAATACGAGAACCACGTGGGATTCTATCACGAGACTCCGTGCTGCGGACAGCATCACTTCAGACACCACAGAGGTAAGAGAAGCGAGTTTTGCGTGACCTTTTTTATTTTCGTATTTAAATTAAAATGGGAGAATGGGGCGCTCCTAGAAATTTTCGCTTGAAAAGTCTCGGATGCGAGAAGAAGCTTTGCCGCGCGCGCGGCTGGAGACTCCCGGTAAAACCTCCCGCGTTCGCGGCAAGGAGACCCCGGTCTCGACGGAGGGGGTTGAATAAGGCACGGCCGCGAACCCAGTGCAATTTAACCCTACCTTACCTACTACTGCTATGGAGGACGTCCGGTTGCGTGCCGAGAATGCCTTATAAAACACAGCACGCGGAATGCGACCGTCTTTAGAGGGAGATAGAAAGGAGGCTTTTAGTCAGGATTTTTTTTAAACAAAATAAAAATTCGCCCTTTTTCGGTGGTAGATGAAGGAATAGAGGGTTTTGCTAAGAAAAAAAACACGTAATGTTTGTTCCCGTCTCTCGTTTTCTCTCTATCTCTATCTCTGTCCTATTTTCCTTTTTAATTGGAATTGCTTTCATTAAAGGAGCGGCTTGGAGGCGGGATATCTCCTTATTAACATCGCTCAATTTGTCGAAGTCGCTCACGTATGTAAGGCGAGGCGCGCAAGCAGACGCGGTTGACTGAAGAGTATTAACAATAACAGTTACGTTAGTGATTCAGGTCGTCGTGCGACGCTGCAAGATAATATGCTTATTATTCCACTCGCGTGTTTTAGAATTTCTCAAACGAACGTTATATATGTGTGTGTCTGTATGTATACATATTTACACACACACACACATATATATATGTGGGTGTGTTTACATATTTACATACACAACAAGTATAAGAAAATGTACAAGGGAATATATTTCTAAGCTATCACATCTAAGATCTAATCCGAGCTGTTGTTTTTCCTCAGCTGAAAAGAGGCGAGAAAATGAATTCGGAATCTATTTAAAGATTTCTATCTCTTCAAAGGCAGGCCTTTTTGTGCGGCGAATTCGTTTTCCATCGATTTTCCATTCTTAATCGTTCGATTGTCTTTCCAAGATAAAAATAAAACAAAAGAAGCTCACCCGGGGTTAAAAAAGTGGACGAGTAAAGTTAAGTTTATGAAAGAATACGGCGAACTCGGTGCTCGGTAATTATCGACGTGGAGACTGTTTAAGTTCTTACTTTTTTTTCCCCCTCTCCGAACTGTTGTTCTTTACCGTGTTTGGTTTGTGAGCGTGGCCTCGCTAAGCGGAATGATTTCAATCGAGCGAAATCATCGAGCGATTATCGCGTTTTTCGTTGGCGTTGGGTGTAGATAAAAGCGTTTCCTGGAAACGAACCTTTATTTCCCCGTCTCAATGCCCAAAAAACTTTCGCCTCGAAGGTTTACGAACGAAAGTTTTATGCTGAAAGTTGTTTTTTTACGAGGATATGTGAATGATGGAAACATATTTTTCGTTTTATAGGTAAAAAAATTCAATAACGACCGATTCCTCTTGTTTCTTGATATTATTTGTGTGTGTCAATTTCTACGATACATGTAAAATATGGATGTAGAAGCTTATAACTAGGTCCTACATCGACGTTAAAACGTCAGATGTATTTTAGAGACCAGATATATTAGGCTGAAATAATTGAAACTGGTTTATTTCCGTCGATAAAACGGATTCTTGATTAGTGAAAGCAATGTTTTATTTCGAGATGTATAAAAACGTAATTTTGCCGTTCCTGAAACAGGAGAATCGATGGAATCCAACCTATCGACTAAGTAAAACATTTCCTTTGTATTCTGTGCGTTACCGAATCAGTTTACATTTTAGGATTTATTTTCATCGTCTGGCGAATATATATATTTCTCATTGTCAGTGGTAGGGTAACCCATTCGAGCAGTATAAGCGCTGATATAAATGATTTACGGGTTCCTTTCGAGTGTAAATGATTATATATCACTTTAGGAGTAATTTTAAATTTCGCTGGACACAAACACTCGGAAGCTTAGGAAAGCTTTTTCGTATTCGCTCTTGAATTTCATTTAATATCGATCTCCGCGATTAAAGTCGATAAATCAATTTGGAGGAGCGTTTCAGTCACGGGAACGCCGCGTAATGGCCCCCTAAAGCATTCATTCTTATGTACATCTATAGCCGTATTTGAAGAGTATGAAACGAAAACTTTGTCGTCGTATCTTATAAAAACAAATATCGCAGCGTAAAAATAAAATCACGCAAAATTTGTTTTTTTATAAGAACAGTATATTTGCGTAACCATGATATTATTGCGTCCCTGTAAAATTCGAAAAAGAAGTTTTAAAAAAATTATATGTTCCCGGAACATTTTTTGTCATTTTCCGTCTGGTCAGAGAACCTTTTATAACTTAAGCTTTCTTTCCTTCTTCCCGTCCCTCGGGGCCATTAACAAGGACGAAAACTATATCTTAAAAAAACAAATATCACAGCCATTAATAAGGAGGGGAAAAAAGTTCGCATAAGAGAGATAAGAGAAATTTTGTTGCGACGTAACCGCGAACGGGATAATTTTCGGAATCCTTTTCGCGTCAACCGGATTTCTTTTGTTCCTCACACACGGTTACAATTACGTTCTCGTTGTCGCAATTAGTATGACGTATCTGATGGAGTTTCGATTTCTACCTTTCGTTCCGATTGCCAATTGCATTTCAGCGGTAGGCTTTCTCTACCTCTCTCTCTCTCTGCCGGCGAAACGGTCGTTTGTTTCAGTCCGATGCGTTTTTTTTGTTCTTCTTTGTCGTTCTGTATGTTGGCTTCCAGGCATCGAACTCGGAAAAATAAAAAGGCTTCTTTTTTTTAGATCGTGACGGCCCGATCCGAAATCTTTCAATTGGCTCTGTGGACGTTGCGCGAATGATACTAGATAATCCTTACAACGGCGTGATTCCGACGTAAAATGTCTGCGGCGCATGAATTTCCCTACTTCGCGATAAAAATTTTTTTTACGCGATGATTAATATTACGCAACTTGAAATTACGTCACATTTGAGTTCCAACAGGGATCGATAGAAATTGCGTGGATCTGAAAAGTAGGTAATAACGAAGCACGCCGAAAGAATACTGTACGGTAACATCGACCGAAGAGTTCGTGTGGTACTTCTGCTGCTGTTTTATTATGATTTGCGTTCCACTTTGTCTTTTTAGCGTTCTTTCACGATGACGACATTACAAATTCGTTGTGATTTGAATGTGATTCGGTACAGTTATATCGCCACGAAGGGTGGAAGAAATATATCGAAATTATTTGCGCTTCCGTAAACATTCCTGGCTTTAAAATGTGTTGTTGTTGTTTCGTACCCAGTATCAAACTTTCCATTATAATCGGGAGTAATTGAGTTATTTATTCGGGATCTTTGACCTTAATACTCCGTATTCAGGCGTGATGTAATGCAGTATTTCCGATAACTTCATTTTTTTCGTTTAGTTTAATTTGCTTTAAAGTTGTCGATGCTGTGTACGCTATCGCCAATAATTCGGCAAAAAATAATTACCTTGTGTCGAGAGATGTACAAATATCTATTTATTAAATTTATATATGAAACGGTTGATTTATACGTTGATTGGAAGCTGCAAAAATCGGATTGGAATGCATGAATGGATTACAAACTTGTAAAAACGCTCAATAGAAATGGCTGAAAGATAACATAAATTCACCTTTGCACCATATTTTTCACGTCCGGTGATGTAAAAAAAATGTCGTATTGCATTATATGGAATACATTTTCTTTTGAAAGTACGTTTGCGGTTCTTAAAAATAAATGTCATACATTTGAAAAATGCCTCTAATTATGACGGTGTTACTTAAATGCCTTACGGACATTTCATTCGAAATTTTTCAGTGCAGTTTTAGCAAATGTTCGGTCTGACTTCTTCACATCTTTCATGATGTACGTCCGACTATCTTCAGAATTTATCTCAGTTATATAATTTCAAAGGAAATCATCGTTTCCTTCCATTTGTAAATGGACTCCTTTTCCTAATCTTTATTTTTAACTATCGCCCGTAAAGCTATCAGCAAGGAATTTTTATGAGATTTATTTATTTGCGATGAATATTACTTTTCTTGATTCGTGAGGAAAGGCACGGCTACGGTTTACGTGTAAACTCAAAAGATAGCCGCAGAGTTTCGCTCTGTTGCTAATTAGACGAAGATGGCAAAAAAAAACTTCGATCTAGGTTGTAACTGCATGTTGTAAAATAGAAAGTATACGACTCGTAGCTTGGTTAGGTGGAATTTTTTTTAGCGCTGCAGTTACGAAGGTGACTAGGACCTATTATCCGATTTTGGCCGCAGGCACAAGCATACAATCGAAAGGTTTCGAACCTGATACCAATGATTTGTACAGCATTAGGTTTTAATGCTGACCGTAGTTTACATCGACTCAACAGATCTTTTAACATGAACGACATCTGGATAACACGATGCAGGATAGCCATTTAAGGAATTATTTTAAATTTTCAAAGATCAGAATGTGGCAGTTTAAAGTAGAAGTTAGCATTAAGCGCTCTCGTTAAAGTTTTCAGTACGAAATTCCTATTCAATAAAGAATTAGCGAGCTCAGCTTACGGTTTTTTCGAGTAAGGTGCTCGAAAATTATTTCTATAAAATTGATTAATAAAATTATACATAAATAACGATCACTCGCCATTAAAATTGAATGTTACATACTGCATTTAGTCTTCCGTTTGCTTTAATTTGCAATCAAGTCTAATTTTTTTATCGCAATTAATATTGATTTCCATATATATATATATATATATATATATATATATATATATATATATATATATATATATATATATATATATATATATATATATATATATATATATATATATATATATATATATATATATATATATATATATATATATATATATATATATATATATATATATATATATATATATATATATATATATATATATATATAAGATCGATGAAGGTTTCAGCTACAAAATTTCATATCAGAATTTCATAAAGTTCTTTTTAAATTGATTATTTAAAGAAAATAATCCATATTTAATTTTTAGAAAGTTGTTGTTTTGATTTAAATCGTTCGTCTTGGACAGCGGAAAACAATAAACAAATCCTTCCTTCAGGAAGAAAAAAATAATCCAGGAGATTTTTCCCTCACTCACTCTTTTTAGGCGCGTTTCGCTTACAGCGTGAGCGCCTATTATCGTCTGTCCGTCCGTCCGTCCGTCCGCATGCTCGTTCTCGGCTTCTACCAAACGAATTTTCATGAAATTTGATATTAAGGAATTACAATCAAATATAAGAAGAAAATCGCAAAAATGAATCTCGTACGCCAATCAGGGGTACCACTTTACTGGTGACAAAAAATGAAATTTTCGTCATATCTCGTAAAGTATTGCTCATATCAAAATATTTGTCAAATAAAAGTTGTAGAACTGGTAAAGAAGAGTATTTCCTTTCCTATATATTTTTATCACAGAAGTAGCCGTTATCGAGAAAATCAAACAAAAACGTCTTAAATCGAGTTGAACTTGAAAATTTCTTGCATGGTTACTTCTTCATTGTTTCTACCATAAACAATCTCACAAACAAACGTTTAATTTACTTACGTGTGCATGCAATATTTTTAAATAGGAAGAAAATAGATTATTTATGATGAAGAAAAGAACTTTAAAACGCTGTTTCCCTTACGTACAGGTATATAACTTCTTTCTAATAATCCATTTCACGAAACGCGCCCATTTGTGATACGTCGTACACTTTCCTAACCTGTTTTAATTTTTCACTTCGTGAAAATCACTTAATTAGAATTACAAGTCTTGATTTATGGAAACACTAGAGGTAACAGTATCCAGCGCCACGTCTCGTATATTTCGCGCGATCATTACGAAACGAGTGTAACTGCGACGTAAAAAAAACACGGCGGTCGGATAATAATCCCCGCCACGTCGAGAAATCTCATCCGGTTAATAACTTTAAAAAAAAACAAACAAAAGAAACGCGAAAGATGGCGCAGATGACAAATGAGGCGCGGAGGTGTCAGCATTCGTCGGGAAAAAATATAACAATAGTTATAAAAAAGAAACGCGAGAAATGTTCACGCGTCCTATGCTTATCTCTCTCTCTCTCTGTCTCTGTCTCTCTCTCTCTTCGCGTTCCTCTTTATTTATTCACATTTTATATATACGCCTGCATTTGTTCCGTAAGTAGGGCGCGCGTATTCCCAGCCGCGCTTGTTTAGCACGGAATTATTCGCGGCACTCTTCTTGATTCCTCTTAGCGATACCCTTATCGTTAAATATAGCCGCGGGTCAAGGAGAAAGCGGCGGGAGCAACAACGGAGAGCGGCAGGACATCGTAGAAGAGAGAGAGAGAGGATGTGACTTGAGAGAGAGAGAGAGAGAGAGAAAGAGAGAGAGAGGTTTGATCTTCACGGATCACCCCAGTGACTTTTCTTACTTCCTCCTCCTCACTATATCTGTTAACCCATCAAGAAGTCAAGAGTGTTCTTTTTTCTTCTTTTATTTCATGACGATGATATTTTCCCTTCGTCCGTTTTTCGTTACGACATATATAAAATAAATATCGAAAAAGTTTTTTCACGAAAAAAAATAAACGCTAATATATTTATTTGTAAATTTTTTTTTATTCGAGCTAGCCTTCTACGCGCAATGAACGTGAAATAAAAAGCACGAGCTCTCATTGAGATCCCGACACAACGAATGACGTTTAACAGCGAAAATAAAAAAAATTATGTCCCCTTAATCATTACTTCAATAACTTGACGTTAATATTTACCTCGATTGAGGTAGAAAATACAACCATTTGTCCATTGAAAATTATAAAGCTTTATGTAACCCATTCGTTCGTGATTTTTTTTAGTTAAACGTTTTTTTCCTGTTATAATTCTCTCTTTATTAAGTCGAATTCGAATTAACATACGGCTTTCATAACTTCTGTAATTTGGTACATATTTTTCAGAATGTACATGATCCTATACATTCCGTACCAGAGGTTGTAATCGGATGAAGTTATAAACTAAAATAACCATACGCTAGCGCCAAAAGTACAAAAATGCTAACAAATACAACTAAACTCGAAAAATTGCTATAAAAAACAAGCGTGCAAGATCATTTACAGCCGCTCTGAAAGTTTTAAAGAATTAATTACTGTTTTCTATGTAATTTCGATCAGTTACCCCGATCACGAATTCTAATTTCAACAAAATGATTTACCCCAGCTCCATGAGTCCGTCGTTAACTATATTTTTACCCTGTGTATGGCACTATTTACATTTGTTATAACCAGTGGCGTATCCAGGAGGGTTTTGGGGGCCATAACCCCCCCCTCCCTCCCCCCTCTTCTCTCGATTCAAAAATTTCCTTCATGCTCTCGAATCACTAAAAAAAAGTATGATGGGGTTTAGCTTCAACCCCCCCCCCCCCTCCCCCTCCCCCTCCCCCCCCTTCTCGAGTTTGGCTCAAACCTCCCCTGACAAATTCCTGGATACGCCACTGGTTATAACCGTAAAAAAACAAAGCTTATTTTTTGCGCATTCATTTTTCACCACGCCGTAGACTTCCCTTGTGCCAGTTTCCTTTGAGCTCCCATAGATAATCTTCCACTTAATTAGAAGAACTTTTAAAATTTATTCCTTAATCATACCGCTAGGAAAAAAAATTTCTGGCGAATTTAATAAATAAAGAGTCAAATAATTTATTTAGCTCGCGTCGGCGTAAGTTTAATAGAATTTTCGAGCGCTTTGTGATAGCGTCTGGAAAACTCGGGATGATTTTAGGTCATGTGATGCTTTCCAGCCGGCTCAGGGGTACACGTAATGTCACCCTGGGTGAATCATTTGATTTGTTTTTAATTTTTTCCTCTTCGTTCCTAATTACGATTTACTTTTGTCTGGGTGCCGTGCGACTTTTATTTCGCCAAGCAGCGAGAGAGTAATTGGTAGAAATATCACGATAGTCATCTGGTTTTTTTAAAAAATTAAATCTTTCAGTCGTGTCAAGTAATAATGGAGTTCTCCGTTGCTATGTTTCGGATGCTATTGATCTAATTGGAGAAAAATAATAACGCTCTCGTAAAAAAATGCGACCTTTTCTTTTTGCACCGAGGCGAAAGATTTGATCTTTTAGTTCCATTTTATTTTCGAAATCCATCTCTGCGTCATTGCAAATGGGAATGTTGCACGTCCACGTAACTACGTATTCATGCGCGCGCATGATTCATTCCCGACGCGCATTCCCCGCGTTCTTTTTTTTTTTTACGAGCACACGTACCGCTCGTAGTCGTCCGCGAATGCATCGGGTAGCTCATACGCACGCATCCGCATGCATTCGCGTCCTAGGTGTGTGTGTTTGTGCGCGCACATGCCGGAGAAACCTCGGCAGCCCCCAATGCGATCATAGCACCGAGCGTTCGGAACACGCATTCCGAAGATACAATCACCGTCGACTGTGTGGGCTTTGTCGTCCCGAAGCCGAGCCAGTTCAGAAAATCAGCCGCCGTGGAGAATCGATTCGGTTTAACCTTGCAAGCAAAGCCGGCTTTCTAACCGCTTTATCAACGCAGCGGCCGCCGCGGCCGTCGATTTCGGTCTTAAAACCAGCGTGTTCTCACGCCTGCCCAACTCAGGCTGGCAACATTATTAACGCCCCTTCGCACTTTCCGAGTTGTGACCCACCCCCTTCTGTCTATCCTACTATCCCTCTTTCTTCCCCCCTCTTATTCTCTCCCTCCATTTATACCCCCTTCCCCCTTTTGTCACCCCTTTCTCCTTCTTCCCCCCTTTCTCCTCCCTCTCTCCTCCTTTCTTCCGCCCCTTTCTCCCTTCTCTCTCCCTTCTTCTGTTCTCTGTCTCTCCATTTCTCTCACTGTCTCTCCCCTCCCATCTTTCTCCCTCCATTTCTCCCTCTTACTCCATTTCTCTCCCAACTCCCTTTCTCTCTCCCCCATTTCTTCCCCCATCTTTCTCCCTCCATTTCTCTCCCATCTTCCTCCATTTCTCCCCTTCCTCCATTTCTCCCCTTCCTCCATTTCTCTCCCTCCATTTCTCCCCTTCCTCCATTTCTCCCCCTTCCTACATTTCTCTCCCAAATCCCTTTCTGTCTCCCCCATTTCTCCCCTCCCATCTTTCTCCCTCCATTTCTCTCCCATCTCCCTCCATTTCTCCCCTTCCTCCATTTCTCTCCCATCTCCCTTTCTCCCCCCCCTTCATCTCCCCCCTCTCTCCCCTTTCTCTCTCCCCCTTTCTCTCCCTTTCTCTCTCCCCCTTTCTCTCCCTTTCTCTTCTTCTGTTCTCTCTCCCTCTTTCTCTCCTCTCTCTCTCCCTCTCTTTCTCTCTGCTCTCGCCATCCCTTTCTCTCTCCTCTATCCCCCCTTTCTCTCTTTTCTGTTCTCTCTCCCTCTTTCTCTCCTCTCTCTCCCTCTTTCTCTCCCTCTTTCTCTCCTCTCTCTCCCTCTTTCTCTCTCCTCTATCCCCCCCTTTATCTCTCCTCTATCCCCCCTTTCTCTCTTCTGTTCTCTCTCCCTCTTTCTCTTCTGTTCTCTCTCCCTCTTTCTCTCCTCTCTCTCCCTCTTTCTCTCCTCTCTCTCCCTCTTTCTCTCCTCTTTCTCCCTCTCATTCTCTCTCCTCTCGCCATCCCTTTCTCTCTCCTCTCTCCCTCCCTTTCTCTCTCCTCTCGCCATTCCTTTCTCTCTCTCCACGCTCTCCCTCCCTTCTCTCCCACCCTTTCTCCCTTTCCAGAAAAATCCCTGTCCAATCCGCTGTCCACCGGCCACGAGTCTTCTTCAACTCAAGAAATGTGTCGTGCACCTATAGATTGCTTCCCTTCCCGGATCGTTCACAACCTCTTGAGCTCTTTTCGTGAAGCCGACCGTAATAAATGGAGCCCTTTTTTTTAAAAAAAGAAAGACATCCGCTCCCGTCCGGACCTTCTGTCCCTCAACCTCCCGTCCCCTCCCCCCCTCTTGATTATTCTCAAAAACCGCTCCCTCTCTGGGGACTTATTGTAGTGGGTGAAGCCAGGCGATTATTGCAGGCGGAAGGAGGACGAGGGAGGTTGTAAGGAGATGTTTGAGGGGGTGGTGGCAAGGCGTGGTGGGATGCGGGCCATTTTGAGGTGGAGTGGTTTAGAAAGAGGAGGAGAAGGTGGTTGGGGGTGCTATTGTCGTTTTAAACCGTCACTAAGGGGATGCAGGCCGGTGGAGGGAGGGATAGGTGCGTTTGTTACCCCCGTTGCGTTTCCGACCGCGGGAGTTTGTGAGGAGGAGGAAGTGGGAGGAAAGAGGGAGGGAGGGGAAAGGAGGGAGAGGGCACTGAGCCTCTTGTGTGTGTCTGTGTGTGTGTCATGGCGGCGGCGATTGTTCCCTAGTACACGTCTTGTGCGACTACCCTATAATTTGCGGTCGACCTAAAAAGGGAAAAGGAATTAGACGTGTCCGTTCGCTGACGCGAGACTTTTTTTGTCGCTGGAGATCCTCGTGTCTTCGCGTTTTTCACTCCGCCGGAGTCGCAATTGGCGGGCGAACGTTTAAGCGGACTTTCTAATAAAATTTACGTGCTTTGAAGGTGGTGCGCGTAGAGGGCTATCCTTCCAAATGTACGCATTGAGCAAGAAAACTAGTTACGCGAAATTTCGAACGAAATACGTGTTAAAACTTAAGTATTTCCTCTGAGAAGTAGACGTGGTTTATTATCTCAGAGGACGGCCTCTGAATTTTAAATGCGCAATTCCCTTGTTTTTACGATGCAACTGAACTTGAAATATTTTATTTGATGTAAGATCGACAAATGACTTTCGGAAAACATTTTACTGTGCAAACACGATATCAAAATCCAAAATAAATTATCGAGCTGTCCTGGAATGTAATCGTACCAAACGTCTCATTTTGCTTAATTATGCCTTAATGATGATTTTAAAAAGAAGTTGAAAGAAACACATTTGTGGTTTGACATATGTTAAAATGAGGAGTTTGTGCACTGAAAGACATTGAGGAATCCCAAACGCGTTTTATCCGAGAGCATATGATGAGATGAGAGATTTTTCTATGAATCTCCCGTCTATAATTACCTCGGTAAAAGATATGTATCTGATCTCATAAACTAAGAACCAGTGTGCGAGGCTATGAAATTCGTCCGTTTCTTAACATCATGCATACCCGACTCAAGCAGTTGAAAATATATTTCTGGTCGAGTTAATATAAAAAATTCCTGCTTAAGGGTATTGGAGGATAAAAGACAAATTGGACCAAATTTAAAAGCGTAATTTACGTTCCAGAATCTGCAATGTAGGAATCATAGCGTGTCTCTCAGAAATAGGCATTAAAAAGGCTTTATTCGTCAGGGTACGAACCTGCGACGATTGTATTGCGAAAACCGTAACCATATTCAAAACCAGGCACCCATAATGCGGCCTCTTTAACTTTGACGAGGAAGATGCGAATTCTTTCAACTTCACCGTTATTTGCATTCTCGGGAAAAACGTCAAAATCTCCAGAAGCGAAAAAAGAAACATTCGCGTTTCGCATTTCGGATGGCACGAAGGTCTAATTATCACCGCGCAAAATGCTACTGTCTGTGTTATTTTTAACCCTTTTTCGTGATTCGGTTTCGCGTAAAAAAATATTTACGTTGCGGTGTTTTTCTTCCATAGATATAGATATTCCAGAAACAGAATTTCCAAAACAAACATCGCGCAGCAGCGTGAGGGAGGGGAGAATCGGATTTCAGGATGGCATGGCTTTTTTTTTTTTTAAGGGAAAACCTCGGGAATGGGGACTTCTCCATTATGTACCCAATGTAAACTTTTGTGTTCACTGGCCTTCGTTGTCAAGTCGCATTTCGCTTCGACGTTGCGTGCTTTTGATGTTTTTTTTGGCACTTAATCCTTCTCGCCTTCGTGCGTGGATTGAATTGCAGTTTCTCGAAATTTTCTGCATTAAAATGTTTGATTAATCGAAGTTGTATCAGTCATAGAATAAAAGGAAGTGCGTGGCAGTTTTTAATAGCTGTCTTTAAGTGTTTACTTTTCATAACAATGATCGGAATTTCCGTTCGTTTTTTATGCAAAACGTGGCGTTTACGTAAAATCCTTTTCGTCATTCTTTTCTTAGGCCAACTCGCATAAATTACTCGTATTAATCCTTATCTTGCTGTTTTTTTTTTACGAATCATACCATTATACAACAGTATGGAAACCAATAACCGTTTTTACGAGCGGTTGAATTACCTCCGTATCTTCAGTGTATCGTTGTTTTAAAAATAATCTTTGATAGTTCCAGGTGTAACGTAAAAAAAATCAGGTTTCAGCGGTTTCGCTCAAATTTCACGGTATTAGGGCGCATACGCAAACGACCGTAACCGAGATTTTCGTTGTTAAGCGTTTAACAATGGCGGGCGAGTCCGGATAAAAATCGGAAATAAATTCTCTCGGAATGGATAAAAACGTTGCGGCAATTTCCTCGTACTTAAGGTCCATTTACAACTTTAGAGAGAGAAACCTTTTTTCGGAATTCGACTCTATCCGGAGATGAGAGAGAGAGACGCCCTATCGTAAGAAAGAGGAAGACACACAACACAACTCGTGGCTATAATAGGAGCGATTAACGAATCAGGAAATGGATAGAGGGGAGTGGCTTGTCCGAGAAAGAGAGAGAGAGAGAGATAGAGACAGGGTTGTTTTTATAGGTGCTGACAGTTTCATTCATAGCTTGCCGTTAAAAGGGATTAAGGTGCTCATTCACGAAAGGATGACCGAGCAAGTTCTTCTTTTTAACGGCGTCTAAAAACACGGAGCGAGAGCAGCGTGGAAAATAAAGAAAGTTTTTTTACTTCACTTTGTTTTTTTATTATTACGAGATGAATGTCAGTCTCACGAATGGTTACAAGGCATTAAAGTTATACTATTTGAAATTTGATCGAATCAAAACAAATTCTTGGAAGACTTGCTACATTTAAGGTAGTATACCCAAAGGTTTTTTTAAAAAATATAAATCGGATCTTCGTTCCACAATTAATTTAAAAAAAAAGGTGATAGGATTTTTAAAAAAACACCGACTCTCCGTGTTATTTGGGTCTGACTGAGACAGGCAGGGAAAAATTGAAAAAAACACGGATGACGCGAACGATGACGTTTTTGAAGCTGAATTTTTAAAATGTTTGATAAATTTATTCGTGTGAATAAAGGTCACATGCTATATTAACCTGAACTAAGACGATTCCTATGGAGAAGAATTTGTTAATTTATTAAATAACGATATTTATATATTCATACGAAAAGATATTAAGCATAATACATAATTAAGATTGCATTTGGATTTACTGTGTTTTTTTATGAAATTAATATATATATATAACAATAAAACTTAGAAAGGCGTTGAAAAGTTGTTGCTAAAAAGGGAGCTTTGAGCAGGTGATATTGGGGAATATCCAAGCACTTCATATACTCCCAGTATACCGTTTATTCAGTATACGATTAATTTGAGTTTTACTTTGCTTTCGTTGCTAGGATAACCGCGTAATCGAATATGCGCTCAAAATTTTAAATCACTCCATTGTTAGAAACAAATAAAAATTACCGCGAAGTCACGAAAAACGTCATAATTTTCTTGTCATGTCACATGAGTTGTCGTGAGTGTTGAGTCAATGTATCTCGAAGCGGATTTTTCAAAAAGCTAGGGCGTTTTTACGATTGTTTTACGGCATTCTGCCAGCACGTCGTGTCACTTTTATGCCTCCGTCACGAAATGCTTGCTGACAGAGATTGGAAGGAGATGGATATAATAGCGTTTCTTATTCAGTTGAACAATCTCCTCTTAGAAGTTGAATGCAGCAGTTTAAAGTTTTTGCCTTTCCAGAAGCTTCTGTATCCGCCTGATGATTTAATATCCAGCAACTGCTTCTCCCTCTCTCTCTCCCATCTATATAAAACCCTCTTATCTGCCTCCACCAACACTTTCTCATCCCCTTTAGTCTCTCTTTCTCTCTCTCTATCTCTCTCTATCCCACCCAATTCTTCTTTCTATACCATTCTCCTCTTCTCTTCTTCCTCTTTAGCTCTTCCTCTGGCCTCCATCCTTTCATTGTTTTCAACCGATTTCTTCATCCTACTTGCACTATGGCCTAAAAATAAAACAACTTTTTTTTTCGAGTTATCGTTGAAACATGCAGCATGTCCCCAAAGTCCCTTTACCGCCAGTTGTTAAGACTGGATAACAGAAAAAAAGCGTATTTGATGTATATAATGTTTATTTTTATCAGAGACGTACCTAGGCGATATGGCGCCTGTGGCAAAATTTTAGGAAACACCTTGGTTACGTAGGATATAATTTTTATGCGTTTTCATAAAGAATGTTAACGTTTTATTACATGTAAATCAACGTTTGAGTATTAAAATAATAGTTGTTTGTGAGAAAATGAACTTTTGGCATTTTTTCGAGAACGTTTGGCGCCTTTTGCAAGGGGCGCCTATGGCAAATGCCACCTTCGCCGTACCCTAGTTGCGGCACTGATTTTTGTACTTCTTGCCGTATTCGTTGTTATATTTATGGTTTATTTAGTTACAAAGACTATTTTTAATGATCGAGAAAATCGGTAATGGGTGTTCCTTTACACATGGGTGTGTAGTGAGTCGCATTTGCGATCTGGTGATGTTTTACATTTATCACTAGCTTTCGGAGTGAGAATGATTGAGCGCAGTTCGTTTGAAATCCCGTGTGTGTGTGTTATTATTATTATTGTTGGGACACAATCTTATCAGGTGGGAGTGATTCTTTGGAAATCCCTTTATTTTGAGCTCGTTTCGAAAATTCGCTTGGTTTAATTTTATATATATGCGTGTGTGTGTGTTTGTGCAAGCGTGCACGCACCTGCGCGCGTGCGGCAGTGTATATCCGCTATTGTCTCTCTCTCTCTCTCTCTCTCTTTATATATAAATAAATGTTTAACACCTTGTTTTAAATTATAATTCTGTGACGACCTACGGTATCCATATTCATAAACACTCATTCGCGAATTTACGATCTCGAAAACCAGTTAACATGTATTCATAATTATAACACGGAATTATGCGGATGATCGAGTTTACTCCTGTTAGCCATAAAACTGTTCCGGCGTTTTATGGCCGGAGTTATTTCAAACCTCTATTGGATTCAAGCCATATGGGGAGAGGAGGGGAGCTCGGTAATTCATTCTCGAGTTTTTATTTTTGGACCTAATTAGGCGAAAACACTTTTTTTAATCCCGACGAAAATTAATCATGGCCGTTCCGTAATTGTATTTTCGACTTATCGTTCGGTTTTATTCGGCGAAAAATCCGGGGAAAGCAAAAGCTCAAAAGCGGAAAATAGAATTGACTGATTGAAGACCTTTGGCCAAAATCCTCGCATGGACGTAACTAACCGCCCAACTATTGGCAAACCAAAAATTAAAAAAATCGGCACAACATACATCGTACAAACTTTCTCATATACTAATGCGCCGTTTAGTTATCTTTTGAAAAATATGAACTATGTACAATCAATATAAACGTTAACTTAAATAATTATACAAAATTTGATGAAAATTCAATTGTTGTTAGAGTTGCCCAAGAATAAACTAGCCTTATATTCATTCTTTGAGAAATGTGAACTATGTAGTACTATTGAAGACGCAAACTCAAGTAACCGTACGAAATTTTATTAAAATCGTTGTACCTAAATCGTATATTTGCGTCAAAATCTCGACATCGAATTTTTTCGCGATTACAATACCTTCTCAATATACTTCGTATATGAGAAAGTAAAACACACACTATAAATAATAATATGAAACGAAATGTTACTTAATTTTTACTGTACTCGTCACAAAATGAATGGTAATATTTCTGTATTAAGAACAATAACATGAAATACTTTTATTAATTCGTGCTTTTAAATATAATTTTCGTAAGGGTACCTACCAAAGAATTGGAAGAATTGTATAAAATTTGCCGATTTCTTTTCTGTAGTTCCTGATTATGGTCTCCGTGCATAACGCCCAAAAAAAAAACCTTTTTGGCCCCGATGCCAACGAAAGGGAGAGCTAATGAACCCGTGAGGGCCATGCCTATTATTGTCCCTAATGGAAGAAGAACCCACGTAATTTTTTTAAAACGTTAACATCTGTGTTTACGCCGGACTTGATTCCCCCCCTAAATTTCTTCCTCAAAACGCGTCGAATTTGAAGGCCTCAACATCATCATCTCCCACGCTCCCCCCCTCCCCTCCCCCACAAGAAAAACCGGACATCTCTCCCCGCGCAAAATGTTCCCTTTCTTCCCTCGCAGCAGACCCCATTCACGCCCCCATCTCCTCCTTTGCCATTATTTTATTTTATTTTTTTGAGGGTCAAGTGAAGGCGAAGAAAGGGTTCTCGCCCGTGCTCCGTGACCCGTTTGCCGCAGAGACGATTAGACGGAAATGGAGGGAAGAATATGAGAATGGCAGATGGAAGGGAAAGGTTTTTTGGTGGGCCGCATGAGAAACTCTTTCCCCTCCCCCAAAGCGTTTTTTAAAGGGTCGACAGAAACGGTAAAGAGAGAGGGGGGAGGGGAGAGAAAGAGAGAGAGGGGGGAAGAGAAAGAGAAAGGGAGAGAGAGAGAGAGGGACGAGTTTATTGGTGAGGGCGCCGCTGAGAGAGGGAGACGAAGGGAGAGAGAGAGAGGAGTGGAAGACGCGCGTGGCGCAGGATCGGATGCGGGCAGAAACAAGTGACGATTGCCTAGAGACGGAAAGAATTAGACTTTTTCTCTCTCTTTCCTCTACATTTCTATTCCTCTCTTTATATATCTCTCTCTCTCACGCTTCATCTTATCTTTTATACTTCTCTCTCTTCGTTTTCCTGTCTTTATCTCGCTTCTATCCTCTCTTTCCTCTCTCTCTCTCCTCACTTCTCTTCTTTCTTAGCTCCTCTACTCTCTTCTCTCAGTTCTTTCCTCTCTTTCTCCTTCTCTCCTTTCATCTGTCTTCGTTCTTCTCCTCTCCTTTCATCTCTATTCGCTCTCTTCTGTCTCTCTTCACCTCTCTCCTTATATTCATCCTCTCTCTCTATCTAACTTGTTCCCTTTTCTCTCTATCTCTCTCTCCTCTCCCCTCTTTCCACCTCTCTCTGACTTATTTTTCTCTCCACTTACCTCCCTATCTCCTTTATCTCCCTCTTCCTCCATTCCTTCCATATCTACGTAACTTTTTGTACTCGCAAGTCTAGTCAGACTCGACGGCAGTTATGTAGTTAGTCGAACATATAACTCGATACCTGTTTTGGACGTTGAGAGAGGCATTGGATTTGTAAATATTTTTGTGTGTCCTATCGGGCGACTGCATTTTCTTAGGCCTCAGCAGTCCCTTTAATCGCAGATAAATTGGCTTATCAGTATAGTATATCCTAGAGATAAGTAGGCGAGTAATAGTATGAAAGGAAAAATGAAACCCGAGGGTTAAAAAGCGTGGGTAAGATGCTGTGTGCGAAGAAGCAGAGAGAGATACTATATAGTGAGGATGAGAAGAGGGAGATAGGAAGAGGGGAATAGGAAGGGTGGATAGGAAGGGGGGATAGGAAGGGAGGATAGGAAGAGGGGGATAGGAAAAGGGGGATAGGAAGGGTGGATAGGAAGAGGGGAATAGGAAGGGTGGATAGGAAGGGGGGATAGGAAGGGAGGTTAGGAAGAGGGGGATAGGAAGGTGGTGATAGGAAGGGGGGATAGGAAGAGGGAGTTAGGAAGAGGGGGATAGGAAGAGGAGGGTAGGAAGAGGGGATAGGAAGAGGGGGGTAGGAAGAGGGGATAAGAAGGGGGGATAGGAAGGGGGGATAGGAAGGGGGGATAGGAAGAGGAGGGTAGGAAGAGGGGATAGGAAGATGGGATAGGAAGAGGGGGGTAGGAAGAGGGGATAGGAAGGGGGGATAGGAAGGTGGGGGTAGGAAGAGGGGATAGGAAGGTGGTGATAGGAAGGGGGGTTAGGAAAGGAGTTAGGAAATGGGGGTAGGAAGAGGGGATAGGAAGATGGGATAGGAAGGGGGGTAGGAAGGGGGGTAGGAAGGGGGGTAGGAATGGGATAGGAAGGGGGATAGGAAGAGGGTGATAGGAAGAGGGTGATAGGAAGAGGGGGATAGGAAGAGGGGTAGGAAGGGGGGAGATAGGAAGGTGGTAGGAAGGGGGGAGATAGGAAGGGGGGTTAGGAAGGGGGTTAGGAAGGGGGAGTAGGAAGGGGGAGTAGGAAGGGGAGATAGGAAGGGGGAGATAGGAAGATGGGAAGGGGGATAGGAAGAGGGGTTAGGAAAGGGGGGTGAGGAAAGGGGGGTTAGGAAAGGGGGGTCAGGAAGGGGGGGATAGGAAGGGGGGATAGGAAGTGGGGGATAGATGGGGGTGATAGGAAGAGGGGGAGATGCGTGTTGGTTGGTAGAGTTAAGGCCGTCAGCTGAGAGAGATAAAGAGAGGAAGGAGAGGGGTCGTGTGGTAAGACATCTTCTTCATTCTCTTCGTCTCGCCCTCGTGCAGGCGGGAGAGGAATTATTTTTTTTCTCCTCTTCTCCCTTTCCCCTTTCCCCCCTCTCCCCCCCCCCCCCCCCCCCTCCGCCATATATCCCTTCCTGGAGGGGGCTTAACGCTCTCACTCGAGAGAGAGAGAGACGGCGTTTTTTTTATCCACATAGAGGCGCGAGCAAACGGCCCGGCGTGGCATAAATTTCGCTTAATGTTTATTTTTCGTCGGAGCAGTGACGCAAGCGCTCCGTGCTTTACGATGACGGATTAAGCGCTTCTGTTGCGTCGCGAGGCGCGTTCGAGACGCCGTTGCAGCGCTCGAATTTATCATTTTGGCGCGTGAGAAAACAAATGCTAACCTTTCCGATTTTTTTTTGGAATATCCCCCTCTGATCGACAGCTAGGATTTAAAGTACATTCCCGTAAGCTTTTCGCATTCGCATATGTTGAATATTTATAATAGAAATCTATATTTATTTTAAGGAGTTTTTGCTATTATCTTTGTATATAGTATTACTAAAAGCGGAAATATATCCTAATGTTAGATATTAATTTTCTGAATTTTTTCTATACTTTATTTTCCTCGCCACAGTACATGGTGACAGGGAATGAAGGGTCAGATTATTATATCTCCAAAACCAGCGTCCGTAATAATTTTTATTCTCTTCATATTAGCCGAATACTGCGTTTATATTGCGCATAATACGCCGTATGACACGAAATATTGCAATATATTTCTTGATCGCATCCCATCTGTAAGGATCGTATTAAATGCATCATTAACGTTTTTTAGTTATAAAAACGCGCAAACTTCTTAAATTTCGTTATAAAGTTTAAAATCAGAAGACGAAAAAAGAATTAACAACGAAAATTATAAATTCACCACGTATTCATTCGTTAAATGTGGCGATTGGCGAGTGTTTCGGGTACCGTTGCCCTAAATGATCTCAGAATCACCTCGCGATATTTGGAGCGCATCCATAGCAATGCTGTGGCGGAAGGAAGGGATGAAGAGAGTTGGGGAGGAAAAAGGGAGAGAGAGAGAGAGAGAAAGAGAGAGAGAGAGAGAGAGGGAGAGAGCAGTTACACTTTACTGCAGCTCCGAGAATTTTCAGACTCCTTTTTTTTTTACGTTTCCTCTCCGTCGCGGCTCGTTTCGTGACGTAACGACATCCTGCGAAACGGTCTCTTTTTCCTTGCTCCCGGGACGGAAAAGACCTTTCCGCGAGAGTTTTAGCATGGGCGGAAGTTTTCGGAATGTTTAACGCGTAAGGATATCCGTTTCTCCGTTGCATCTCGCAGATGCAACGGAGGATGATGATGATGGTGATGATGGGGGAGGGAGGGGAGGGGGGGGAAGGTGAAGGAGCGAGGAAGGAGAGGGGGGAGGGGAAACCCTTTGTGCCGGCTGTAGCCTACTTTTGACGTGACGCACCCGATGGGGGTCAAAGTTTCTTCGTAAGTAAGGAGGACGTCGCCCACGTATGTGCTCCGCTCGACGATAAGGTGGGGGGGGGGGGGGGGGGGTGGTGTAGTTTGAAAAATGTCGAAGGGGGGCGATTTTAAGACGGGTCTGGGTCGTAGGAAGTCGGAATTCCGTGACGCTTTAGTATTAATTCGCGTGGGAGGTCTTTCTTTTTTTTTTTCGTACGGACTGGTGCCGCGTAGACGCGCTTATATCTCGGGACTCCGACCTTTCCAGCCCGGGGTCATCTGCTGCAGTGTAGCAGACCGCGAAGGCACTCCATTCGCGATTCGCGCTGTTCCGATGAGCCGGAAAATTAACAAGGGACTTTATTTTTCGACGGAGGTGACTTGAATTAATACCGGAAGAAATGCGGCCCTGTTATACGTGCTCTTGTTCCGGTTGGATGCGCGTTATCCATTGGAGATGTAGTTAATACGTTGGGATTTGTGCAGCGAAATTTTTTTCCAATTATAAAAGGGCGGAGTCGTTAATTAGGGTTGAGAACCCTGGCTTTTTTATGTGAATTTTACGACTGCGCTTGATTAAGTCACGCGCTATGATATTCAGTGTTGTTTAAATGTTAAGCAATATTCAAAAGTGCAGCGTTTCTCAAATTGTGAGACGCGAAGATCGTCTATTATTATAAAACTTTTCCCCAGCAAAATTTCTCTATTTAACGGCCTTAAAAATGTACATTAATGATTGATGTATTACTAAGTACCCCCTTCTTGAAAAAGGTGGGGGTTTGTTTTAACCATCGTGGGGCACGGATATTTTTTTTTGACAGAATGGTTGGTGGGACGTAAGATTCAAAAAGGCCGAGAACCGCCCTCATAGTGAATTAAGTAAGTCAAGCACGCGGCGGCTTTCACCAGATGAATGATAATAAATTAACTTCATAGTTTCAATTAACTTCTTAGTTTCTAACAGAAATAAGAAGTAAATCTTTTGTTGCTGAATTTAAAGGGGCTTGATTCAATTGACTCGGCAATATCTATATCTCTATTATCTGTCTTATAGTCGACACTGTTTCACTCAGTAGACGTCTACGTAATCGTCTCAAGAGGCAACGCGCTGAACTGGGTGAATTATCCTCTCCAATTACGGCCAACAAATGCGACTTCAAGTTTCGACAACACGTGCTGCATCATCAAAAATGTTCAGACTCATCCCGTCCTCTTGGCCTTAAGTAATATTTCTCTCAGCCTCTTCCTCTCTCGAGAAAGAGGGAGAGAGAGAGAGAGAGAGAAGGAGGAGGAGAGAGACGGAAAGACAGAAGTAGGGCTCATAAGGGCCCGGAGACCGCTATCTCGAGATGAAATTCATTTGCGAATTGAAATGCATCGTCGATGCTATCAATGCTCGGGAGAGGAAGTTTCGTTGTCGTCCTCTGAAAATGCCGCTGTGATGTTTCTCGCTTAAGTTTTTTGTCTTAAACGTCTTAAGGCGCGTATGCTCTAAAGAAATTTTCGCCCTGCGTGTTAATTTTTATTGCAGTTCTATACTAATAAATCCCGAACTGTGAATTAACAGGTAGTCTGCCGTGTCAACAAAAAAATATAAAGCGGACGATTAATGTAAATCTTTAATTTTAAAACATCCGGATTACGCAATCGAATTTTACGTCAATCAGCGAAAAATTGTATCGCACCATCAGTCATTAACTATATCGGGAGATCTCGCCATTTCTAAAGGCGGAAATTGCGATATTTTTCAGCTTCCGTAAAGCCTCGCTGCTGTTCGGATGTGAGAGAGGAGGGCTTACCGGCGTGTGAGGATTCGTGAGATTAGGGGAGAGAGGGGGAGGGAGGGGGTGTGGTGACCGGATGGAAGGGGAGGATGAGGGAGTGACAGGTGTGAGGAGAGGGGGGGAGGATAGAAACAGGGCGAGGGAGGGGAAATGGAGGGAGGGGGGGGAGGGAGTTGGGTGGCTCAAGAGAATGACGATGGAGGAATTACACCAGGGGGCGCGCCGAGGAACGGATTGCTAGGGGTGCGTAATAAAATAAGTTGGAAGAAGTTAGATGGACGGAGTGAGGAAGGAGATAGAGAAAGGGTGGGAGGGAGTTAGGAGGTTGGGACGGGAGAGGGTAGTGAGAGATCGGTCGTCCATGAGATGGAGGGTGAGGAGAGAGAGAGGGAGAGGTAAGATTGAGTAGCAACGGACCGTTGACCTCTGTAATCTACACAGCCATGTCGGCTCTCTCTCTCCCTCTCTCTCTCTCTCTCTCCCTCTCCCTCTCATTCTCTCCTCCGCCCTAGGCCTTCCTCCGGGAGTTCGCTTTCCATCACTTCCAGTGCGAATGAGGAGTGTTTGGATTGTTGCCAGCTAAACAGTAGTCGGAAAAAATGAACATGTAAAACAATCGCCGCGCGATATATCGGGTGGAATGTGTTTTTTTTTGTTTGCTCCATTAGTTGGAGCTGGCGGAATACAAGATTTTGTTATTCCTTTTTTTTTATTAAAATCTCTACTGCGATACAAATGTTTCGGGTAGTTTATTGGTGACGGTTAATTTTTCTGGAATCGTTCAATTATTCGCGTCGTTGCTCGATGATAAAATTGTCACCGACGTAACAGTCGACGGAAAATTCGACGTGTCGCGTCAAATTAACATTTTCGCAGCGACGCTTATTTCGGTCCGCGCCCTCGAGAAAGATTTTTTTTGACGCGAAATTAAAAAATAAAAAAGTTTCGAGTGAAATTGAAAACTTTATAATAAATCCATCTCTTCCAATCACGAGTAAATATTATGTTCAATTATAAATGTTTTTGATCGAAGTTGAATTCCGGCGTGTTTGGATAATGTATGTTTACATATCATCAAAAATTCTTAATTAATTTAACTTGCGTTGTGATGCGTTGGAAAATTAGATTTATGCTATATATGTATATATGTGTGTGTATATACTAGCTGAAAGTACCCGGCGATGCCCGGGTTATGCCCGACGTCTTTGGTGAATAAAATTATGTATTATATAGTAATACAATCATTTCTCCCTTTGCGCACCTCAAAACGTGTATTTCCGTTGAAATCTCGATTTCGAATTTTTTCACGAAAACAATAATTTTTCTATACTACGTATATTGGAGGAAGTAAAAACTAATTCTGAAATATCCCTGATACCTATGAATTGGGGAAACTTTTGTTTTTCTTTTTATTCAAATATATGTCCTTTCTTTTTTATATAACAATCAATGCAACCATTTATGTAGAATATCAATGAAGAGAAGATAACCATGTAATGTGTTTAAAATAATGTGTCTCCCTATTCTCATTTAATTAAAAATTTATGCTTGAGCCTATTTGCGTTAATAAACATTATGGATGTATAATATAATGGTTCTACTTTCGAAGAGATAAGATTCCAGCAAACGATGGTAGGAAGATTCAACTGCTTTGATTGAATCGTTAGAAACGCTTCCCATACGCTGTTAACTGAATAATTATCCGTAAATATTTATGTTGCTATGTATAAATGTTGACATTTCTACAGTAATAATTTCGATGCTTAAACAAAGTGCGAAGCGAATAACGCTATTCTTTCATCTATTTGAAGGTTTAATTGGCATTAATTGAATCGGAGGCAACAATTACGGTCGCCTTGACAACGTCCGAAAAGAGTACGAAATATCCGTAAAATTTCGAAAACAATTGCGTATTTCTGAATGATTCGACCGTGTAACATGTAAACATCGCAATAATAAGATAGTATAGAGTTTTAGCCGTCGAATAAAGCGAAAACGAAGAAAATCGGTCCATATTTACGTTTTAATGAATGAAGGAAAAAGTTTGCGCTCTGAAAAATCGAAAATCCCGTGTAAACTTATGGGAAAATAAAATTCTCCTGGATTCGAATCCGGGTCGATTTTGGAAATCCCGAGTACCCTATGTTACTGGTAGAGTCATATGAAGTCAATCTGCAAAGTTTGGTCCCGATAGATCAAAGGGCGTGGGAATGTATAAGGAACAGACGGACAGATGGACAGACATTCAATTTTATTATATAAGTTTTCGTATTTCCTTTATTTTTTATATGCATTGATTGTATTTATTTCCTATGGCTGTCACCAGAGGATTTCAATGTTTGCGACCACTGCACACAAGAAGCGTCGACAGGTTGTATAATTGAAAGTGGCGCTGTCGTGTCGTCCACGAGACAACGCGTAAACTCACGTAGATATGTGTGTGAGTGTATGTGTGTGTATATATATATATATATATATATATATATATGAGCCAGTTGTTTGAACGAACGTATGGATTTTACGCATTCCTTTCTGTATTATATAACTGTCAATTTTTTAAATGATAACAATTTATTTTAAAAAACCACAAACCGTTTTCCTCTACTAGGTGCATCGTAATGAATTTAATGACAAGTGCAAAGACGTGCACATCCGGCCACTCCCTCGGATTTATTAGAACCCTTTTACCTTAATATTGGTAGCCAGACACGCCGCCAGCACTTTTCTGATTATCGCGATTACGATATATTCGCGACATCGCCAGGTTAACATTTGTTTATCTGGACAATACAAATTCACCAAAATATTCCGTCACTGCGCTTAAGCATAGTGGAAACGTGGTGGACTTGCAGTTCTATGGAATTAAAAGAGGTCGGTGGATGAGATGGACGAGTAATGGTGGAAGGATGATTATGGAGGAGGCCATTGCCCTCGCTCGGTGACGAACTCCGCTCCAGTAATGGAGAGAATGGGGTTGGAGAGAGAGAGAGAGAGAGAGAGAGAGAGAGAGAGAGAGAGAGAGAGAGAGAGAGAGAGATGAATGATGAAGAAAGAGAGGACCGTGACTGGTTTAACAAGACTATATGGGTTAATATGCGAAAAAATGCAAAGGACACGGAAGGAGAGAGGGAAAGATGATACGGGCATGGGCACCAGGGCCGGCGTGAAGCGTGTGCAGTCGATTCCCCCGAACAGGGCCCCGCGCAAGGTTAAATTCCCATGTATTGTGATTTAGACAATTTTTTTATTACATATTAATATTATTACATAATAATAATTTTAAAAATTAAGTTTTATAACCGTTTTTCATTTAAAAATTGCAATTGTTCTTTAAAAATCGTCATTTTTTTGTGCCACCTGTTGTGTGTGTGTATATATATATATATATATATATTTATTTAGGGCAACTAGGTGTTGAAGGAAACCCAGTGAACACTTACCGGAAGTAGAGCCGCTGGGGTGTTGGAGAGACACATTTGTTGTGTCTCTCTTGTGCTGACGAAGGGATCATCCCGAAAGCTCTAACCTTTACAAATGTGTCTCTCCAACACCCCAGCGGCTCTACTTCCGGTAAGTGTTCACTGGGTTTCCTTCAACACCTAGTTGCCCTAAATATCCTTACTTACCTTTCCTCTTCCGTAGTATTTATATATATATATATACACCCACACACACACATATATATACACACATAGATAAATAGGCTCCGCTCACCATCGAACTAGGCCCCGCAAATAATCACGCCGACCTTGATTGACACACACGATGATCGAATGCGAAAGAATGTTGACCGAAGGAAAAAAAAACAACACCGAAAAGCAAATACGAATGGAATTGGCGGATCGAGAAATAGAGAGGTTTTGAATTCGTGCGAAGGGCGTGCCTGGACGAATTGCCTAATAAAATTGTTATTCGGCCTTTCCCGGACACCCTAGCTCCTGAAGGTGTGGCGACGAGAAGGAAGTTGAGGATTAAATGCGTGGAGTCAGGTGTATGGGAAAGCGGAGGAGACAATGGAGGAAAGGAGACGGGATTCCGGGGAGACGCCTTGACCCGTGAGAGAGGTTCGTCAGATGTCTTAATGGTTTCTGGTTGATTTAAGCCCTTGCCACGACGGGGACTTTTCCGCTTTCTGGGAGGTCGACACTTAAAAACCATCCTGCATATTCCCTCATCCCTTCCTCGGCGATTCGTGCCGTTTGCAGTCGTTCCATTTCTGCGTACGTCTCCGTGCGAACCGGTCCGTCCAAACCTTTTTCCAGTTTCACCCCAAGATATTTTTTTGCTAGGCAGCACGGGGGTAATCAAAATAATCATTTTTATTTACGTCACTCGCATAAATCTTCTTTACCACTTTGGTTTCATTTCACCTATCTCTCGAGTTGCCATCTCCACTCTCTCTCTCTTGTTTTTTTTATAGTTGTAATTAATTCTCTCTCTCTTAGCTTTCCTCCTAACCCGTTGGCGCTTCCATCTCCTTCCTTTGCATAGTTCCTTTTTTGCCCGGTTGAGCTTGGCATCCTTCCGTGGATTCTTTTTTACCGGTACCTAGTGACATAAGTTCACAGTAGGTACTCAAAACAAATGTTTTAATTTTCAGTTGAGTCAGGGCCGTTTATGCGTTTTCTTAGAAATTCATACGTTTTTTTGTGCACCAAGTTTTGCCCATTTCAATTCTACCGTGTCACCTTCACGATATCATTTCCTCCTTAATATGAGTCTATGGAGTCACCTATTCAGTCTTGCGATGTCATCTCCGTGAAGGAGTAATTGATTCGTGACTCTTCGTCCGTCTTGTGTCCAACTTCATATTCCTAACATGACGAATCGTTAGGCCCGTTCCGAGTTAGATGAGAGGCTCGCTGTTGCCTGGGACGTCAAACACTTCGGGGAGCTTCCATGACAGTCTATGCATAAATTATTCGCAGGTAGATTAATGTCGGCTCGCATTGAATACTCTCTGAATTGATGGAATTTCTTCAACTCGTTCGTCGTTTCAATTTTCTAACACTCGTCGAAGGCGTCGATATGTAAATTTTTAAGAATACATTTAAAAATGCCTCCGTAAATATAATTGACGTATTTTTTTTGCTCTCTTTCAGGTCCTTCTTTTTTCGGAGCACAAAAATACCCCGTTCCGACCTCGATCGAGGGTATATTTTGAACGCTGTTTTTTCATTGCTTTTTAATTACTCATCGCCACTATTAGCAGACAGAAAAGTTATATTTAGCGAGTCAATAAAGATGGGGCAGACTAACCTCCATTTCCCGGACTCGGTTCTAACTCCGTAATTTATTACCCGTCCTCGAAGAGTCCTTTGTTATTAGTTTTATATTGGAAGAGTGGTGTAAATCGTCTGTGTTGACTTGTACTCCCGAGTTGTTTGATAGATTTGCTTTTACATTACCTTTCAGTGATGTTGTAATGTTATAATAGTCCTTTGAGATCGAGGAAAGAAATGATCCCTACAGAACTATAAAAAAATTATAATTGCTTCGATCTACAAACCAATGAAAAGGAAACTAATCAGCGGAAGAATAAAAAAAAAATGGTAATATAAAGTTTCCTCGGTTACTTGAAAATTGGCCGTGATGGTTTAAAAATTTCGAAGCCCGCGGATGTGGACAGGCTTAAAGATTTTAATAGGGCAGTTAACACAGTGAACTCAAACAGAGAGAAAAAGAGGAAAAAGCCTTTCGATGTCGGTGATGTTGGAACAGGCGGCCAAATTTCGGGAGCTTTATTTGTTTACTACGACGGAACTGTTAGGTTAGTCGAGAGATTAGATAGTACCTGGACGGAAGTTTAGATTTCGACGCAAGAGCATTAGACGTCGCTTTTTTTTTTTGAGAAGTCGGAGAGCGAGCACCGCATTCCGACTTAAAGGTAAAGAACAGAAAATAAGAGATTATTACACACAGTCCAAAGTTTTAGTTTTCGTGAGGGAAGGAGAGATAGTGGGAGAGACCAGAGCCGGGACAAGTGCTAGGTGAACGAGGCACCGTGTAGGGCAGAGGTGGGGAAATCAGGGTCCGAGGAAGAACTACGAAAGCGAACCATGAAATGTAACACAAACGCAATTTCGTATTTTTACTTTCTCCATACGTAGTAATGGGAAAGTATTGTATTCATGAAAAAAATCGACTTCGAGATTTCAACGGAAATACATGTTTTGAGGTCCCTAGAACACGTTTAGACTATTTTCGGAATGATGTCTGTGTGTGTGTGTGTGTGTGTGTGTTAGTGTGGGCGCTCTAACTCAAAAAGTACGTGCCATACCGTTACCAAACTTCCTATATAACACTCTTACATGAGCACAAAGAACTGATTAGTTTTTGGACAATAACGGATAACCGGAAGTCGAGGTTTATTCGAAACCCGATTCGGTTTTTACGATATTTCTTGGTTAAAATATCATTTTTGTATTTACAATTCTATACAAATGTTATAGAGAATGTAATTTCCTACAACTTTCATTTGAAACAATTTTCTATAGGAGTTATTGTTTAGGAGTTATTTATAAATAACTGGTTTTTCGGTTTCCTTTAAATATCTTCTTAAAAACATCGTTATTGGTAATCTTCGTAAGGACCAAAGTTGTAGAGAATAATATTTCTTCCAAGTTTTGTTTGAAACTAATTTTCGTAGAACCATCTATTTCGGATATATTTCGCTTTATCTTAATACCAGTATACAGCGCCAACACCATGTAGCGGTGAATTCTGTAAACATTCAAAATATACGTAATTTACGGCAACAAGGACGTGTCTTCTTTTATGATACGAAATAATAATTTTGCCTAGTAATATTATTCATAATAATTTAAATATCTATACTCCAAATATGGAGAAAGTCATGTGTTGGCCACATCAGATTTTTTTGTTTAAAATTAAGGCCGGAAAACCTTTTTTTGTGGAGTTTAGCCGATAAAATAATATTATCAATTTTCAGACACCTTCGCATTCTCTCAAATAACTTCCGATGTGGACCTTAATGTGCCCTCTCCCCCCCCTCCCCTCCGAAGCAGCATTTCATCTGTTAATGCGGCCTACCTAAGCAACCGCAACGGCTGTCGTCAAAAGTTTTCCCACCTCTGGCCTAGGGCGTAGAGCATTAGGAGCGCGGAAAATGACAATTTGAACTTTTAAACGTAAAAGTTTTATGTTATAAAATATATTTTATATCTTTTATTTTACGTCTACACTGTAAACGAACTACTGTTTTGAGATGTACAATTGTGTACCGCATACTTTCATTAGGATGGGAGCGTTATACTGAAGCATTGGCATTGTCTCTCGGAGGGACACTGGGGTGAGGAGATACAGAATAGAGAAACGCTTGGATTTTCGTGCGTAAGCTCGGAGGATAGGCTTCATCGGCAGAAATCCTCGAGTGCCACCGCCTGCGTCGGGGGGGTGGGGTGGGGTGGAAGGGGGAGAGAGAGGAGAGATGGGAACGGATGGGAGAGCGCGTGGATTGATGAGGGGTGAGGGAAATTGAGATTTCTGGCGCCAGACAATTTGTAAATGTTTTCCGCGCGGAATTCTATCGCGTCCCGGCCGTAGATTACGCGGAGCTGACGTATCTAATGGCCGTTATATTCGCTCAATCCGAGAATACCGCGTGCAAACATCCGATCCCGTGGAAATGTCACACGCGTGCCTGCAGAGAGAGAGAGAGAGGGAGAGAGATGGAGGAAGGCGAACAGAGGTTGGTGGAGAATGGGGAAGAGGAGTGAGAGAGGAAAAGGAAAGAACAGAAAGGAACACAGATAACGGAGGAAGGAAAGAAAATGGAATGGATACATAGTCCTACGTCGATAATTCGAATCTAAATGGAGGAAAAAAGTTCGAGTTGCCGAAATCTCGAATCATATAAAGGAACATCGACGTAAGTTAATGCGAAGGGGATACATATACATACATACATACACATATATATATATATATATATCCGATATAAATGTCAGATAAACTGACAATTCGAGTTGTAGAAGTTCGAACTATAAAAATTCGAGGTGCAGAAATTCGAGCTATAAAAGTTCGCGTTATAAAAGTTCGAGTTATCGAGATTTGACAGTGTATTGTAAAAAGGGGGGGGGAAAGAGAAGGGAAAATACAGCAAACGGGAATGAACGTGAGAGAAAGATTGAAAAAAGAAAGTAAGAAGGTTCGATTGAAGAAAAGATTGGATGGAAAAAAGGGGTTACGGGGAAACAGGAAAAGTGGAATGGAAGGTAGAGAAGGAAGGATGGGAAAGGGAGAAATGGATGGGATATATATAAAGGGATAGAGCGAGAGATGGAAACAACGGAGAAAAGGCAAAAAATAAAATGAAAAAGTGTGAAAGAATGAATGAAAGATTACTTTATTGGACGAGGCTGGAGCTGGAAAAAAAAACATTCTTCCATACAGTGAGGTGGATGGAGAGAGAGTGAGAGAGTGAGAGAGTGAGAGAGAGACAGAGAGAGAGGGAGAGAGGGAGGGGAAGCGGGAGAAACGGAGGAGAGGGGAAAGAGAGGGAGAGAGTCGACGGAGGGAGCGACAGACACTTTCGCTCATCCCCTTTTGTTTCCAAGGGCTCGGCGTTGCTTGTGGAGGGTTCGCGATTGTTGTCACGGAAACCACGTCGCATCTTTCATTCTTCTTTGTTATCTCCTCCATGGTCGTACTTGCGGTTGCCACGGAGACCGAGTCATCGAGACAAGTTGTAATAATGTCATGGTAAAAGTAATCGAGACTAAATATTTCTTCGAACGGTCGTTTATGGTTAATTACCGCATTATAAAATTCGGTTCTTACCAAAGCAAAATGAACTCTTTGCGGCGTCACTTTATGTAATATTTCCATTACGAGAAATAATTTGAAGCGTTAATTAATTTCCATCGCGCATTTTATTGGATATACGTGATACGTTGTCATGCGGTCGCTGGTATCAAATAAAATTGCGAAAAATTACCGCGTTTAAATTATTTCTGATAATTCACGCGAGTAAATAATACAGCAATTCCTTGATTAACGCGTGCCCGCTCTAATTGCGAGAAAAATTCGTTGCGACGCAATTTGATCTGGAGACCAAAATATCTGAACTTTATATTTACGAAAATAGGAATAGTTTGAAAATACAAGTGCAGAGAATGCGTGTTTATGTAATAATTCAATTATCTCCGAACTCTTAACTTACAATTAGTGAAAGTTAAAAATCGCAACGCGTGTGTCGTATGCCTGTGAAAATATTTGCGTTTGAGAGAAATTTCGAGCTTATTTGCGGATTGCATCGATGCGAAGCATGAAACTTCTTTTTCGTTGCGGTTCCCGAAAGTGAGTTTTTAGAAACATAGAAAGGATATTTTTTCTCATGAAGCAAATGATTACGTTGAAGCGAAGTGGCTTTTGTCATACGTAACTCCGATGGAAGACGCTCGTAATTGTGAATTTTCTTTTCTTTTCTTTTATGATCGATGTGTTCCTTAATTCTTTCTTGTGCTATTTATTTATTTAAAGGGACGTTTCAGTTGTGTTTGAGTCGTATAAACTATAATAAAAATGTCGTATTTATTTAAATTGGGGTTCGTCCAGCTTTTTTGAGAACACACATACCTTATATCAATGTTTTTTTTTAGCGAAAACTTAACATTTTGGAAAAAGCAAACGTAATAAATAAGTAATGAAAACGTTAATAAATTGCTTTGTTTTTTTTTTAAAATAACCCGCTGCCATTAGAAAATAATATGGAATTGATACGTATTATTGTAGTTCAGTTGGGCCTTGTTATCAAAAAGGTTGAGACGCAGTTTGTATAGCGCACTTTTTAAATAACGCGACCTCCTCCAGAAAAAATTTGGTGAGCTCGATTCCTAATTCGTCCTTTTTACGTTTTTTTTCTTCTGATTCCGTGGATAGCATGAGTGCGTTTTCAGTCGATAAATTGGATCGGAACGCGTTTCATTTAAAAGCAATTATCGATTCTCATAAAACTCGAGGAGCGTAGTTTTGACGTACGGCGTTATCTCTAAAACATTTATAAACGATAAAGCGAGGATTACGGCTCAAAATTCGAACGTAAAAAGGTAATGGGGAAGAGTCATTTTTTAACAATCGGGTATTGCTGCGTCGAAGCTATCTTAATTGAAAAAAAAAGGAAACAAAAAAAAACGTTTCGTCCGTGCGCTCGATCGCCACCCGATATTTAAAGCTTTTGTAATTCCGTAATGGTCGGGCATTAATTTGAAAAAAAAAAGAAAACGTTTGTTACTTAGTTTATCGGTTGGAATTGCGTTTCGAATATTGTTTCCATTAGCGTCTGGAATCGTTTAGTCCTCTCATAAGTAAATGTGATTGGCCACTCATTCAGCTACGATTTTTTTCATATTTGGTTCTCTTTCTTGTAAATACCTAATGCTATATTCTTCCATCTTTCTCTCCGACCGCGTTATTTTCCACTCTTCTTTAATTTCCATTCTCTCCTTCAAACCCCATTCTTCACGACGCCCTTTCCTCCAAAGCTTCGCTATCTGCATCACTGCAACTGTTTTACGAAGAAGATCAAGCCTGTTAATGCCTAGGGTTTCCTCACAAATATAAATCATTCCTAGGACATTTAAAATTTCGAATTCCATCATTTTAATTGTGTTATGTAATGCAATTTAACCTATTTTTGTATAATGTAATATATCATTGACGAAGAGTTAATTGTAAGAGTGGACCAATAACGAGATGGAAAGAATGGTAAAGGTAACTTTTATGCGTAAGTGCATATGACTGAACACGAATGTGAAGTTAGAGACGGAGATAAATTCTGAACTTGACCGGGAATCGAACCCGATTGCCCCACTTGCCGGGTAGGTACTAATTTCGCCCTATTTACCTAGCTATCTCCCTCATTGCTTCCTCTCCCTCCCTCCCTCCTCTCCCTCCCTCCCTCTTCTCTCTTCCTCCCTTCCTCCTCTCCCTCCCTCTTCCTCCTCTCCCTCCTCTTCCTCCTCTCCCTTCCTCTTCCTCCTCTCCCTCCCTCCCTCCTCTCCCTCCTCTTCCTCCTCTCCCTCCCTCCGCTCCCTCCTTCCACTCCCTCCCTCCTCTTCCTCCTCTCCCTCCCTCCCTCCGCTCCCTCCTTCCACTCCCTCCCTCCTCTCCCTCCTCTCCCTCCTTCCACTCCCTCCCTCCTCTCCCTCCTTCCACTCCCTCCCTCCTCTCCCTCCTCTCCCTCCCTCCCTCCGCTCCCTCATTCCACTCCCTCCCTCCTCTCCCTCCCTCCTTCCACTCCCTCCCTCCTCTCCCTCCCTCCTTCCACTCCCTCCCTCCTCTCCCTCCAACCCCTCCCTCCCTTCCTCCCTCCGCTCCCTCATTCCACTCCCTCCCTCCTCTCCCTACCTCCTTCCTCTCCCTCCCTCCTTCCACACCCTCCCTCCCACTCCCTCCCTCCCACTCCCTCCCTCCCACTCCCTCCCTCCTTCCACTCCCTCCCTCCCACTCCCTCCCTCCCACTCCCTCCCTCCTTCCACTCCCTCCCTCCTTCCACTCCCTCCCTCCCACTCCCTCCCTCCCACTCCCTCCCTCCTTCCACTCCCTCCTTCCTCTCCCTCCTTCCTCTCCCTCCTTCGTCTCCCTCCTTCGTCTCCCTCCTTCGTCTCCCTCCTTCGTCTCCCTCCTTCGTCTCCCTCCTTCCTCTCCCTCCTTCCTCTCCCTCCTTCCTCTTCCTCCCTCCTCTCCCTCCTTCACACTCCTCACGTTCCTACTCCTCCCTCCGCACTCAGTCCCCACTTCAAATTTCCTCCCTCCATTCGTCCGTACTCCATCGCTTCCACTCCGTACACTTCCACCATGCAAAATCCTCACTCCACAATCTGTCCTCCAACCTCTTCTTCACCCACTCCTGCTTCTATCCTCCACCTCCTCCTCGTATTCTGCACCCTTTCTACTTATCCCACCCTTCCCTTAGCATTCCGTCCGTGCAATATGCGTTTTTTATCGCCGCTCAATATTTCCTGTGAATGAAGGCTACACCGCAATCGCCTCCTCCTCCTCCTCCCCCTCTTTCCTTTACTCTCTCTCTCTCTCACGACCGCGCCCGACACTCCATTCCATCACGCCCACGCAACTCGCCATCTGCTGCTCGACAATGCGACTCCCTTTCAGTCTCTCCCTCTCTCTCTCCCTTCCTCTCTCGTAAAGTAAAAAGGCCTCGACGACGCACCAGACGAAATCTCACTTCAATTCCTCTCTCTCTCCCTTCTAACTGCCCTCCCTTTTTTTTTACTCCCCCTCTCTCTTTCATTCTCTCCATTTCCCTGTCTCATCCCCCCTCCCCCCCCCTCTCTCTCTCCCTCTTAACGCACGCGTGCCCTTGCTATATTCAATCCCCGCATCGCCTGTTTGTCGATTTTCCTCTGCGGAGATATACCTACGCCTGATGGGAAATTTATGGGTGTCGGTCTTTTTTGTTTTGTTATTTTAATTTTTTTTATCAATTGCGTCCCCCCCCCCCTCCCCCCTCAATATCCACTGCCTCCCCCCTCCCGACATGGCTGTCTCTGTAAATGAGAATGTGGCGTGACTGTTCTCTCGACGTCGGGGTCGTAAGTTCAAGTACCTCTCTCTCTCCTTCTCTCTTTCCTTCTCTCTCTCTCTCTCCGCCTCCTTGTAAATCGGTGGGGAAAAATACCTCCATGAATGGTTTCATTCGTCATCGTTCGAAAGTTTTCTCTCTCTCCTTCGCTCTCTCCTCTCGGTCTTCCTACATGTGTTTTTTTTTTTTGGAGTTACGAAAGTACTTATTCAAATGTTAAGAATCACTTTTGATATAGTCCCTCCAATAAATCGATTCTCCACTGCTTGTAATGCGTGTATATTTCCCCTTCTGTTCTGTCGAAATAATATGGATTTATTGTATGAGTTGATGATATCTGAAAGGTTGTTTTTGCGGTAGTATATACGTATCGCTTCGTGATATTCAAATTATACGCGTTAAAATTTTGTATGGCGTTCTGCGAAGGCTCTAAATCACGGCATAAGTCCATATAATAAATCACTCATTGATACCTTACGTTAAGCTTAAAGCTTCGATAAAAAAAAAGCACGACACCGTATATTTTCAATGAATTCGGAGACGAGCTCACATTGGATGGAAAAATTAAAAATCCCGAATTTCCGAGTGTGTAAATGTCGCAATGAAGTAGTTATCGGATATTAAGTAAAATGGCGTAATTTGAACGGTCTTTATATCAGGAGATCGATGAATCTTTTTATTTAAAAAAAAAATTCAGATTTCGGAGAAAACTGCTCCTCCGTAAATTGCCGAAAAAAATATAATGTTTCCTGCGCGGAAAATAAAAATAAAAATCCCAGCACTCGTTAAATTTAACTGGCGTATCTATAGAATTTTAGCACGTTCGATATTGTGAAGTCTCCGAACGACACATCGGAGACGGGACCAAAAGCACCGCCGCCGTGCTCCTGGGACGATTTATGCATGTATGAAAACAAAATAAAAGTAAACACCGCCGTTTTGAATTAACGTACATTTTCGGTAGAAAAAAATACGCCGAGAAACTCGGAATTTATTTGCTATATACGATAAAAAGATAGAAAAAATCGTCGTTCTTTAAAAAAAAAGAAACGTTTTATATTTGATACTAAGAGGATAATCGAGTGGTACGTTCCGTTTATACTTGCTTTCTCTCACTTTTTCGCTAGGGTATCGTATTTGTTTTGTTTTGCGTATTTACGTACGCAAGTGTGCGCACTCATGGACGCACTCGTGAGAGCTTTTAAAAAAATTACTGAAGTGGAAGGAATCGTAAACGTAACAGTGAAGGCACCTCGAAAGGTGTTCCAATCTCCCATTCCCTATCTCTCTCTTTCTGTCTCTCTCTCTCTTTCTTTCTCTCTCTCTCTCTCTCCCTCTCTCTCTCCCTCTCTCTCCCTCTCTCTCCCTCTCTCTCCCTCTCTCTCCCTCTCTCTCTCTCTCTCTCTCTTTCTCTCTCTCATTATCTGTCATCCTTTCCTTCACTTTTGCTACGGTATAACCGGTGTGCCAGTAACGAAGCAATAAATGAAAAGGCGTTAAATAGAAAGGACTCTTTAAGAGAAGTCGTTAAAATCATTACGAATCCTCTTTCTCTTTCATTCATACTGCTTAACTTATCCTCCCTCTCCCCCCCCCTCTCCCCCCCCCCCCCCTCCTCCCCCCCTCTATCTCCCCTTCTCTCCCTCCTTTCTCACTCCCTTAAACCAGTAATGACTGCGCTTCTTTAATTATCGCCGTCCCATTTGCGTGTCTCGCTTCTCTCTCTCTAATTCTCTTTCTTCCATCTCACTCGTCGCATTTCTCTCTCTGGCTCTCTCTCTCTCTGTCGCTCTCTCTCTCCATTACCCACCTTCTCCTCCTCCTCCTCTCCCATTAACGCCCTCTCTTTCCCCCAGATTTGCCCTTCCTCTGGTCCTTGCCCAGGAGCGTAAATGTTCTCCTTAAGGCGTCGTCTTCTCTTCCCCATCTCCGCTCCCATATCTCTGCCTCACCCCTCCCATATCTCCGCCTCACCCCTCCCTCTTGCCCCTACACTTCTTCTCCGTACTCCCTCCTCCATGAAAAAAAACCTTCCCCCCCCCCTCCCCCACCTCTCTCACTCTATTTCACTCAATACCTCCATCGTCTTTCTGAGCAATTTTTTCCCCGTTCTCTTCTTCCTGCATTTTCCTATCTCTCTCGACGCTTCCGTTGTTGTCTCAACGCCGTCTTTCGTTAAAAGCACTTTTCGTTTTTTCAAGAAAAAAAACGACGAAAAGTACTTTTTTTTCCCCTGCGCGTAAAGTTTTATTTTTTTCGCGCATCTCGGTCGCCCTTCAGTAGTCGTTGTAAATCAAACGATTAATGTCCAGCGAAACCTGTTGTTAACGTGTGACGAGCTATGCCTTGGATTGGTAGATACCAATCCGAATTAGCATCGATATTTCTCGATGTATTTTTTATTCTTCTGATGTTGGCCAGGTGTTGCATTTCGCATATTAACTAGAGATTCCATTTGAAGACCTGAAATTCTTCTCGAAGGGAGAAAAAAAAATATTTTCGATCCAGACAGTTTTTATAATCTTGTTTCAGCGTCAACATCAATGACAATATTTAGACTGGGGTAGAAACATTATAAAAATTTGTTCTGTGCGTTAGAATTAACAAGTTAGGAAAGTGTACAACGCATTTCGGGCAATGGAGCATTAGAAAGAAATTATATAGGTACCTTGTACGTAAGGGAAATAGCGTTTTAAAGCTTTTTCTTCGTCTTGAATAACACATTTTATTCCTATTTAAAAATATTGCATGCACACGTAAGGAAATTAGACGCTTGTTTGTGAGATTGTTTATGCTACCATGAATGAAGAAGTAACTATGCAAGAAAATTTGTTCAACTCGAATTAAGACATTCTTGTTCTATTTTCTCGATAACGGCTACTCATAAGATAAAAAGTATAGGAAAGAAAATACTCTTCTTTATGAGTTCTACAACTTTTATTTGAAAGATATATTGATATGACTAATACTTTACGAGATATGAAGATAATTTCATTTTTTGTCACCAGTAAAGTGGTACCCCTGATTGGCGTACGAGATTCATTTTTGCGATTTTCTTCTTATATTTGATTGTAATTCCTTAATATCAAATTTCATGAAAATCCGTTCAGTAGAAGCCGAGAACGAACATGCGGACGGACGGACGGACAGACCGGCGATAACAGGCGCTCACGCTGGAAGCGAAACGCGCCTAAAAATGAATAAAAATACGGTTTTATATGCGTTACCGATGTCGGTTGTAATTTCAAGGCAAATTTGATGTATGTTGTAAACGAAGCGAATAGCGTACGTTTTGACTTATGAATAGGCGTATATTTTCTTCCTCCTAGTAAATGGGAAGCACAACGTAAACGTGACGTCGTTTCTGTTCACCTATTCATCGGCAAGGATTCCGTAAATTTTTATGCAACGCAATATTCAGTTTCAAGCTATGCGAAATGTAACTCGAAAAACCCAAGTGAATGGCGAAGTTTTATTTATTTTTTAAATTGTCTGTCATCGTAATTTTCCGTTTGCGATGCTTTCCCGTTAAAAATAGCGCATGGCAACAATAGAGGACGGCCATTGCATAGGAGGCCGGCGACGACTCAATTACGAATGTTTTAATGGGAATGGAATTTCAATACGGACGGACATATAATGCTCAAGTTCGACGTTTTTGAAAATTAAAAAAAAATATATATGTATATAATAACGCGACCCGGAGGGACCAGGATCTCTATAGAATTTCGCTACGGTATGTTTGTTGACGAAATTGTTACCTCTTACGTTTTTTGTTAGCCTTACTTCCGCTCTCACCATTTTATCCTTTTTTCAATATGCGCACGCTTTTGATGTCAATTTCGATAAAGCTTTTGCTCGAACCAAGGTAAAGATTGCATCTATAGGTGGGTTTTTATTTGTGTTACGTGATGTTGTTGTTTTTTTTCGAATCGCTTATTTGTTAGCATACGTATTTTTTTCTTTTGTTATATAGTACGTGTGGGTAAAGTTTTTCGTTATTTTCCGTGTGCTTTATTTTTATATTTGCGATTCGTTTTATGCGCCCTTACTTTTATATTATCAGGTCGAGTACAAATAACACTTTTTTGGTTCATAAAATCAAATTTTTCTTTGGAATTGCATCGGAGAGGATTTTTATCCATACGAATCAAATTTAATACGATATTTTTCACCCGAAATTCCTTACGTGACACAGTTTTGTATTTTACATAACGAACAGTAGGGAATTTCGCCTGGAGAATAAAAATTGATTCTATAGAGGATGCGCGTAAAATTGGCAATTTATTATTTTCGGATCCAGAGTAGTAAATACCAGACAAATTGATAGAAAAAATGTTAAAATGTTTGAAAACCGGGTAAAAGAATGAACATCATGCAATTATTGTATAGATTTTTTAAGGATTGTTTAAATTTATAATTAATCGTGGAATTGTTATGAGTGATAATTTAGTGAAGAGATTTCCGTTACGAATCAAGGCAAAAAGACTCACGTTTCAACTCACTTTAGCTTGCAATTTAGAGCAGTATTCACCGCTAGAATTTGGACCGTATCCAAATATTCCCGGGTTGGACCGTATACGCACTCGAAAGAGTAAACATTACATCTACAAAACTCTCGTGCAGCAAAAAAAGATCAGCTATACACCCTCAGATGTATTTGTTT
This sequence comes from Uropetala carovei, assembly GCA_036926305.1. Classification (NCBI taxonomy): domain Eukaryota; kingdom Metazoa; phylum Arthropoda; class Insecta; order Odonata; family Petaluridae; genus Uropetala; species Uropetala carovei. Next base: position 9,713,835 of record JAXCHB010000069.1, read on the forward strand.
TTTTTTTTACCTATCCGAAATATACGAAGATATAATCCGTTGTTATTCTCCGCGTAATCCGATTTAAATTGAAAATGATCTACCACTATTTACGTGACCAGTTTCAAGCCCACCTACCTACTCTTTCCTCATCCTCATCCTCCTCTCACTCTCTCTCTATCTCTCCCTCTCTCTCTCTCTCCCTCTCTCTCTCCCTCCCTTGCTCTCTCTCTCCCTCTCCCTCGCTCTCTCTCTCCCTCCCTCTCTCTCCCTCCCTCTCCCTCCCCTCCCTCCTCCGTCCACCTCAGGGGCCTCCAGTTCTACCTCTCCCCCCATGAACATTCTCACGCGAACACACCTGCTAGCATTCGTTCGGTCCCTTGTCGGACGGTCGAGCCTTGGGCCCTCTCTCCCAAACAGCCTTCCTTCCTTCCCTCCCCTCCTCCTACTTCCCTCCATACCATTATCCTCTCTCTCCGCTTAAACCCGCCCCGGGCAGGACTCGACATATCCCCATGTCCGCTTGGCCCACCCCTCTCTCTCTCTCTCCTTGCCGCCGACCTCACCCGCCCTCCCGGCTCAACCGAACATCGGACCTGTAATGGCAGATGGTCTAGTCTTCCTCTCCTACTCCGACGTGTAGTGGAGGAGATGGGGCATTGTGGGAGGATTGGGTAAAGGGTGCAGGTAATACTCTCCTCTCGTCCCCTCAGTCCTCTCTTTCCTCTTCTCACACACGCCCGTCTCAGTCCGTCACCTCTTCAACCCATTCTCTCCCTGTCTCTTTCTCTCTCTCTCTCTAGAGACCTCTCTTGTCCCTCGCTAAGGCTGTGATTTTTTGGGGAAAATCGGCGGCAGACGTTTAAATCGCTGTCCCGAAAAAATAAGAGAGAGAGAGAGAGATTTGAGTGGGGGAGGAGAGGGAGGGAGTTGGGGATGTGTGGAGAAAGAGGGGATATGGAGGAAAGGGTGGGTTTTTTTTTAGGCACCCGCCCTGTAAGTTCTGCCTTCTGGCCGCGGGTAAATCCCCGCCTTTTTCCGGGGCTCTCTTCCACGCTCCGTCTGTCTCCCTCTGGGCCATGCACACGTATATGCTCTCGTATATATATACTCTCTCTATATCTCTCTCTCTTCGAAATTCTCTCTTTCTCCGATCGATCGATCGATCGATCCATCGATCCACACATTCGGATGTACGTTGGCGTGCGTCCTTTTGGGAAGAGAAGGGTGGGAGGAGAGAACGACGAAAAGCTCCCGCTGAGCTGGTGTCGGGAAGAGTTTGGGCAGGACTGAGGGATGAGTGAAGAGTGGATGGATAGAGAGAGAGAGAGAACGAGAGAAAGAGAGAGAGGGAGAGAGAGAGAGAGAGATTTGGACACGTTTCCCATCCCACGACACGATTCATTCCGTTTTGCTGGCGATCCGCGGGGATTGAAGAGTTCTTTAGCGACACTTCGTGTTCCGGAAATTAAAAAAAAAATCGGCGTTTCGTGAAGGGCGAGGCTAGGAGCTTTTTTTTATTACTCGATAACGCACCGAGTCGATTGTTTTCACTATTTTTTTTTGAAATGCGGACCGTGTAGTCTCAATCTCGCCCTAAATAAATATAGTTTTTTTTTGTTGTTGCGTGTTTAGGACATCTAGGTAACACCGCTACTTTTTAAAACTGATTTTTGGAGGTAAATTTACTTCCAGCAGAATTTAAAAATTTTCCTCGTTGGTCGCTTTCGAAAGTGTATTTTTTTATATGGGATCGGGCGATAGGTCATGTTGTCGATTGTGCGGTTTGGTTTAATTACCGAGGTAATTACTTTCGTCATGCCTTCCGGCCGGATATTAATTCGATTAGAAAGTTGCACAGTCTGATAGATTTATGATGGAGTAAACTTGTTCTGTTAAAGAGGTGTTTTTGGCTATTATTCCCGAGTTTAATAGGAAGAGCAAGGATTCACCTTTATTCTCTCGGTGAGGCCGTGAAATTATATACGGAGGAATTTGGGTCAAATCGATATATGGTTTTGAGCTTTAATAAAATTATATTAAGCAATGGCTCGGTCGCCTCGGAAAAAGTCACATACTATGCTTTTTTCTCTCATTATGTTTTCCTTATATCTTTTTTGGTCTATTTACGTCGGAATGAAGGTAACCATTGATTAGGTTAACCTTTTTGTGTCACCTGCATGAATTTAGTTTTCTCAATTATTTTGCTTTTTCTACTTTTATTCTGTACTCAGGTTCTGGCCTGTCTGGGTTATTTTTATCCGCTATTCATTAAAATACCCTCGATTTATTATTGTAAAAAATTCATTGTTGCGCGTGACGTTTTTCACCCAAGGCCAATATAAAATTTAACTCTTTTTTCTGCTTGTATCTTAAGGAATGTTTAATACTATTTTCATATCTTCTTTAAAAGATGTACAAAGCAGATAATACTTCATAATTATTAAGAGGATATCCGCTTTATACCGACTTTCACAATTATTAGCCCTTGTTGGTAGGTTATTAACGCACCAGGCTATAATGCGGAGAAATAGACCTAGAATTAGAAAACTTAACCACCTAATCGCGCACTAGTTCTCAAAGGCTCACCAATATTAGCGCGGAGGAGCTAATAAAACGACGTCTGGCAGGCGAACGATTTCTTAGTTGGAGGAGTTTGTCGTCGGATAAAAGAGGAAAACACGTGGACGAGAAAGAGAGAGAGAGAGAGCCGAGAGGGAAGACGAAGAGGCGGACCGGAAGAAAGGATGAAGGAAAAAGATCGAGAAAAAGAGAGCGCCAGGTTGCGGAGGAGGGGAGAAATAGAGAAGAGATTTTGTTTGGAGTTGTGGGAGAAGGAGGCTGAGATAGCCCTTGAGGTTGAAAAGCGGCGACGTCGGGCCATGAGGGTTTTTGGGTGGCATCGCCCAAGAGTCGAGGAAACCGAGGCCGGAGTCGTGTTAAAAAGAAAGGAGGTGGAGAGAGAGAGGAAAGGTGGAGGCG